>CM062806.1:427572316-428172316 GCA_031772625.1 Pinus tabuliformis | reverse complement strand
TTATTGTGGATTTGGAAAAATCATCCTCTCTTAGCAAACCGCACATGCTTCTAATTTAGCAACTCCTTATAGTGACAAAATCCTCTTTCAACATTTGACCTCTTCAAGCTATAAGATTAGTTCTCCCTAGAAGGGTAAGGAATTTCTTACTCTTGTTTGGCACGTTGTGTGGAAGGTGTGGATCTATATTATCTTTATTTATATGAGGGTTCCTTTCTCTATTCTAAATTATTATTTATTTTTAAGTGGTGGATTCACTCTTTTGGATGACCATAGAGACTTGTTGTGGTATAATACCATATATTTTGTTTACCCTAGTGATTTATTTATTCAACATAATTAGCTATATTTTCCTATTCAAGTTAGAAGACCAATTTATGTTCCTCTTCTTTGTAATATTGTGCATATTGGGATATAATCAATTATTCAATGGAAAAATATCTTTCTTTTAAAGTAGGTTGGAAAAATCAACATTGTATAATTTTTTTAGTATTGGGGCTATTTATAGTATAGATAATTTGAGCTACATTTCTCCTCATTGTGTAATTTTATTAGTCGATTGTCCACTCTACATTGCCAGCTCATCAGCTCCATAAAGTAGGTGAGATGCTAATAAGGGTTGTCCTCCTATGCAACAGAGATATAAGATGTATGATATAGGATCTATTGTAAGATAGAAGGACATCACTTCTACAGAAAATCACAATATCATCTTTAACATGGAGGACAAATTATGATTCAATCACTGCTACCTTCGATCACATCATATTGAAGTGATAACTAGGATTTGTATTCCACATACAAGAATTACCAAGACGAGGTAGACATGCTAAGTGAAAATCACTAATTTATATTGGCATATCAAAACATTATTTGAAAATATTCTAGTGGAATGTTCATAAAAAAAGGGGAGCTCCTATTGTGTACTCATGATATACTAGAGAAAGTGTGCAAACTGGAAATCCAAGCTTACAATATTATTAGCACGATAGTTGTTCCTTAGCCCACACATTAAGGCCCTATGTAGGTGGACTTTGTGTATCATTAATACATCACATGTCTTTATTTTTATATTTGATATTGTTAACCGAGAAGTTTCTTTCTCTTCTAAGCACATTAAGACCATGGTTCAAATAGGGTTTTTATCATTTTATAGTATATCCTAGCTCAGAAGTAGAACACTTTTATTTTTGACATGTAATGTTATAACATTGCACCATGTCAATTGGTTTTGTTTCCCTTGTCGATATCAAATAGTAAAAGGCTGTTGCTTATGTATCTCTTCTTTATCTTAACATAACTTACTAGCAGTACAATACTAATTATGGGGAAAAAATTGTTTTCTTAGTACAAAATTTATACTAAATCCTTACCTAACACCATCTCAAAAAATATTTTCTTCCAATATGAAATAAATTTAAAATCACTGTGTTATGAAGTATAGTGTAAACTAAGAGATCCAAGGTTCAAATCCACTAGAATAGCATGGTAAGAGAAGAGGATAGGTCGTATTCCCAAGAGGTATAGTGGTAGTGGTTGAAATGGATCCGAAAAGAATAAAATAACTTATATTTAATTATTCTTTAAAAAAATGTTTATTTTCTTAATGACTCTACTTCCCGAGTACCACATGTAAGAACACAGAATATAATGCAAAAGAACTACTATATCATGAATACTTGTTTGTATAGTTCTCCCCTAGCATCATTAAAAATATTCCCTAATTAATAATTAATATTATCAATTATCATATAATATATAATAACATTCAATAGCCCCATATAAAATAAAATTTGTTTATTTATGTGTAATGATTACATTTTTCGGGTTAATATTTAACTTATAAGAGTTTGAAAAGTTAATATTAAATTGTTTTATTTTCCAAAAAAACATAACTTCTTATTCATAAAATATTACATTATATAGATGTTATTAGGCCTTTCATTAGAATTCATCTACAAGCATACTAATATGAAATAACTTTTCTTTAAGTTAAAAGACTAAATGTAAAAAAATACTAATACATGACATGATTCTATTTCAAGGTATCTATTAATTAACTCAAATCCTTATAAAATATGAACATAGAGAAGGTAATGCATAATTTTTCTCTTAAAGTCTAGTATAGTCCACACTTATTCAACATTTTATCATAGTGGTGCTATATAAAATGTCTTTTCAACTTATGATTGTGAGATTTTTTTTGTGAGTTAATGTGTGTTTTTTCAGAAACACAAATTTCATCTTGTTATTATCACTAATAACCTGAGTATACCCAAATAAATTTACTATATTTTTGATGTCTATCCCAATATTGGTCATGATTTTTCCTTTTTTCCATTTTTTTGAACGCCAATCCATCTAATATAATATTAGGATTAATGGTAGATAAAATATTTTTTTGAGATAATCATTGTTAATGGTTTTTCTATATTGATCATTCCCTTATCACTATTTGATTGATGTGATTTGTGGGTGAATTTTTTTCCACTCATTGCATGAGCCAAAATTATGGTTGAGCCTTATTTATTTTTATTCGAAGGGTGAATCTCCTCCATTGAAGGATCAGATGGTGCCCCCGTAAGGTTGCATTAAGTCTAGGGGAAATGATTTGGTTGTAAATGATGATTGTTGTTGGGGTTGTCCTAAGTTTTCCCTAAATTATTCTTAGGTATTTTTGATATCTTCTGATCTTGCTATCCACTGCTCATTTTTCAGAGCTTGTGGAGAAAATACCCTTTTCAAAAAGGGATTTTTGTTTTGAATATGTCCACGGTGTTGAAAATCACGCAATGGAAAACAATATTTTCAAAATCCAATAGTTGAACTTTTTCACAACTTGTGGACAAGACACCACTTTCAAAACGGGGATTTTTTCATGAATATGTCCAAGGTGTTGAGAATCACTGCCATGCAGAACAATATTTTCATAATCCAATAGTTGCGAGAAAAAATTATTCCATCATTTAAATAGGATTTTATAAAACAACTCTTTACTAAATTCCATTTCAACACACATGCAAACAAATGTGGAAATTTCTTTTAAATCTATTTTGAGGGAACATATTAAATTTCCCATGTCTTCTAATATATTTAGACATGTTCCCAGATGTGGGTATATAGACAGGATTTAAATTTGACAGGACAAGGGTGGGGCGAGGTGGGACGACACCTGCCTACCCAGTACAGAACGGATAATCAGCTTCTGAACGAAGGATCTCGGCATTTGAGAAGTGCAGGGTTCATTTGCTTTATTTCAAGTGGCTTTGGATCTCCCATCCTGTCCTCCGCTCTGGTTAATGCCTCCGCATGTGCTGGCTTGCCTCTGACATCATCTCTCTTCAATGCAACAGTAATGGCAGGTGTTGCTCAATGCGTGAAAGGGGAAGATAAATTAAGGCTCAGCCATGGGCTTGCTGTGAAGTTGCTTTCATTGATTCACTCACATCACTATCTAGCTTCTCACCTCAGATCTGGTTTCTTTCTGTATGGTGTTGGCTCTGTCATCCTTGCTGCCTCTCATGGCTTGAAAGGGGAGGCTAATATGAAGCTATGCTCTGGTCTTTTTGCGGAGCCACCTTCGTTAATCCTCTGGTTTTTCTCTTGGGCATCTAGCCTTCGTTTTGACGTTTATCTGATTTGCTTTGGCCCTGTCATCGCTGCTGCTCAACCTCACTTTTCTCCCGCTGCTGCTGTCTCCCCTATGCCTCGTCTGCACCATAGAATGCGGTGCTACAGGGGCCATCCTCGATGCACGGCTTCCAACCCTTCCTCTAATTCACCCTCCCTTTCCACTGATTTCTTTGCTGGCCACTACCCTCGCACCCACAGTGGGAGAGGGAATCTTCATGCTTCCAGCCACTATCCTGTGCCTTCTCCCTCGTATGGCTCCGTGCTTTTCACCTTCAACTGCTCTTTGAACCGTCCAAGGATAACCACTCACATTTCGGTGGTCTTCCATGAGAAAGCCTAGTTGGGGGAGTCTAGCTCTCATCCGGAGGGCATTGGCTCTATCATTGCTCCGACTTCGAACCTCTAGATGGGGATTGGCAACACGTCTTTGCAGGTTCTGGATTCTCAAGCTCGCAGTGCTCATGATGTTGTGATGGCGCTGGTTGATCCTGGTCCTTCCGCATCTGAAGCTACTCTTGCAAGGGATCTGCCTGATACCAGTTGGTGCCGTATAGTTGAAGAGCCTCCAGATGATTAGTTTGCTCACTATTGCCTTGTTATCATGCCCTGCGGCATATACAATTGGGCACGTTTATGTTCAAACTGCTATGTGAAATTTTTGTTTATTTTTGAATTTCTGTAAACTCTGCAATATCAAGAAGATCATAACTTGTTCCCCTGCGTGGGTTTTGATATTTGGTTCAAGACTGAGTTCCCTGTCAGTGGGCAGTCTCCTTATATGCTTATCTTGACAACTCTGCCTTTTTTCAGGAGCATTGTTTTTTACTACGTTCACGTTGTAATTTTACCCCCTTTCCGTTAATATATTAATCTTATCTAGAAAATATATATATATTTAGACATGTAAAATGGATAGGGAAGTTACGAATTTGTACCTAGATAGGAGTTTCCGTAAATGTCATTGCAAAAGAATTAAATTCCAAAAATGATAATTATATTGGTGAACCAGATCAACAACAGAAATAAGGACTCCCCTGTCTTCTAATATATTTAGACATGTCAAATGGATGGGTAAGCTACGGATCTGTACCCAGATAGGAGTTTCCATAAATGTCACTACATAGTACAAAGGGATTAAATTCCAGAAACCATAGTTGATAGGAGTTTCCATAAATGTCACTCCAAAGGGATTAAATTTAGAAACCAGTGTTGTATTGGTAGATGATATTAGCACCAAAACCAGGGACCAACCGATAATTTTAAGCATGTCTCGTTCGACCTCTCTTCCAGGAGTCCCTTTCCTGAGCATGGTGCAATAATGGGACAGGAAACGAACTGTAATCTTCCGCGCGTTTAGCTCATGATACATTTTAAATCAAAAAATATATATTATGGGTATGAATATCGTGTTTTCCCAAACTTATCATCGAGATTTCTGAAATTTTAGGAAAGAATGGACATGAAGCTTGCCACTGAGCTTATCAGTGTCCTTGGTGAGGATTGACGGTAATTTCCACAAAACCAGACCACTCCGTCTCCTCACCTGATGGTGATTTCATGAACTGGTATTAGGGTTATTTTATTTTAGTTTTCACAGTGGTGGTAATCAAAGTTTAAAGGCCGTGACGGAACTGAATACCGTTTTGTCCTGAAATACACATTGGTTTGTTTGGTGACGAGAACCTGAAACGGGCCGGGAACAACATAGACGCCGTGCAAAAAGGAAAAGGTATGTCTTCTAGCGATTAAAGCACAAAGTTCTGTTGTATTAATGGGTCTGGGTCGAATTATTTGAACCTGGAGTTTTCCTGTTAATTAGGAATTAAATCTCATTTGTATGCAAAAAATAGGACATAGTGTAGCTTTTGTATGTTTGTTTTCCTGAGGGTGGTTTACTATTAAATGAAGCAGATATCCGATAGTATATTTTCTGAATCTATCTCTGGTTATAATGGTTGTATAATGCTTTCCCTTTATTATTCTCTCGGCTAGTGGCATTCTAAAAGGCATTCACTAGATATAATCCTTTCACTCCTCTCACAGTTCAAATGATAGCCTGCAATTATCCTATAGCTCCCTCATGCCCTTCCTTTCTCCAGATAGATACTTCATGTTTACAGTCTCATCCCCTGGACACATGTTGGTATAAGTGGATTAACATTTTCTCTGTATCATGTCCCTGCAAAAGCTTTGCCATTCAAATTTGTTATAGGTGGTGGTTTTGCCAGGGTTGGTACTGCATCTATTGTTGTGAGGGTCCTGAGTCTTGAACTGGCTCGGAAGGCAGTTTTCACACTTACTAGTTATTATGGGAATGTGTTGTTACCGGATTCCATCACTGGTATTCTGGGGGAGTTTTCAAAACTATTTAGGTTTAAAACATAATTGGATCCAATTGTTGGTGCCCGTTGGAGGCGATGGGTGCCCCTGCCCTTACACCTAGCACACTTTTCCTAATGTCTACCCCTGTCCCTCATACGTGTAACATTACTGTTTTCGGATAGTCTACATTACCGAGGCGATATCTTCCCAATTCAGGCATTCGATCCAGTGACGTTCGCATTGTCTTGGGTGGCGAGTTCTGGGCGGGTTGAGGCATGGGAACTACCATGAAAGCATGTGGTCAGGTGATATTTATTATGCCGTGGTCTGTCCTGTAGTTGGGAAGATAAATTTTCCAAGGGGATGTACCTGTCCTTACATTTATCCTACCTGGAGATGTTGACATTCTCTTGGGAGGTGGTCTCCAGGTGGGTTGGGATGTGGGAACTGTCCTGACTTCTATAGTTTGTCTTGGTAGGAGGGATGTCATTAAGTCCTGAAGGGAGTACCATTTATTCCATATATGCTGATGGACCCTTTTGAGTCTGACACATCCTTACACGAAGCATTCATCCAAGCCACGTTGGTGGCTGAGTCACAATGCCACACAAACCTGGACATGAAATGGAATGTGGCACGCTCCCCTTGGCTGACAACCCTGGGTGATGGAAGAGACATGTGGGCAGATGTCAGCTTCCAGCTTCAAAATAATTTGGAGGGGAAAAAAGGTGGCAGAAGGCGGGGTGGAAAAAAACAATGTGCTATCAAGATAACAACACCTGCACCTATACTTTCTTTTGGCCACGATGTTCTCCTCGATAGAGTAACGAGTCTCCAGAAGAGGGCCTTAGTAGGAAGGTGGTATTTTACAGAGATAGAAGAAGCCGAGATGAGGCAGTGGCTGGCAAAAAAATGGAAAATCTTGTTGGGTTATGTCCCCACGGTGGTGAGGCTCATGGGAGGCTAGTACAACTTTCATTTTCTGAGTGAAGAGGATCTCAGAAAAATTGTTGCAATGCCATGGGTCAAGGACCATGGATTTCTGGCAATGTATGCATGGTACGTAGGCTTTAATCCGTTGAAGCAAATGCCCAAAAACAAGCTTATCTGGGTTAAATTGCCCAGATTACCTTTAGAATTTTGGACGAAGGAAGTATTTACTGATATTGGCAATGCCATTGGTAAATTCATATACGTTGATCCTCGATGTTTGGGAGCCAGGGATAAAAGGATAGCATGGGTCCTTATAGAAAAATATTTTAGTGAGGCCTTTTTGGATCACATTGAGCTAAGGTGGGAGGACATAAATCTCACACAACGCTTGGATTTTTGGGGAATTCCATTCCGGTGCCTCAATTGTCACCAAACTGGACATTTAATAGCTAATTGTCCCAAAGCAAGAGGAGGGTGGTGGCCTTCATGGGAACGTAAAGGGACTCATCAAAGGCTACAAAAGGAGAACAAGTCAGAATGCCTCTCTCCACGTCATGGATATGCCACGAAACATATTGGAAATATTTCGGGCTCAGGTAACTCCTTTCACACTAATCAGGTTTTTTCTGAGCCCTCTCCTCGCTTTATAAAAAATGTCTCTACTCCTATTCCTATTCATGTTCACTCCTCCTCCCCAATGTCAAAATAGTCTGACTCTCATATTGCTTTCGGATCTCCATATCGGGAGCATCACCAGCTTCTTTCCACTCCAGTATTTCCTCTGCTATCGGTACTGTCATAACACACTATGGCAGATATTCCATCTACCTCATATGCCACATATACTCAAGCCTGAAGGCTCCATTCCCCGACTACACAACCGAACTCTCCCAGTGCCAAATCTCAAGCTCAAATATCTCTGCTTCCATCACCAAATGACTCTGTGGACAACGATCTCAACTTCCTTCTACAAAGGAAAACCCTTGACCTTAAATCACTCACTATTCATAAGCCAAAGGGATCTGGTTCTCCTGTAATAAGTCCCTCCTCGGTAGGGAATATCACTATGAGACGTACAAACAACAGAGGCATTAGACACTTCAGAGGTCACCCACGCCAAACCCATACAACCCTGACAAACTCGTCGTCTCTCATTGATATCCCCATTTCCTCACCCATCTCTCCGAGGGCACTTAGAGCATGTATGCCCTCTAATAGGCTCAAATGAACTCCATCCTTTCACTGAATATAAGGGGTTTGGGGGCCCTTCCAAAATTCCTCGCATTAAGAGACCTGTTTATCACATCTCATTCCAACATTATTCTCATCCAAGAATCAATGCACTCTGCATCACAAACAATCGATTATTTTAGGAGGATGTTTCCAACATGGTATATTGTGGAAACTGATGCCACAGGAAGATCTGGGGGTTTAGCAGCTTTCTGGGATCCAAGGTGGGAAAAACTAAAGGCATTTTCCTGCTCGGTGGGTATTTTTCTCGCTGGTAACATCAGAAGTATCCTGGCTCGAACGCACATCGTTAATGTGTATGCCCCTAAAAAAGACCAAGACTTTTTTTTGGATAAAATGGAGGCAATGGGGATCCTTGATTTATCCTCTTTGATTCTAGCTGAGGATCTTAACTGTACCCTAGGGATCGAGGAGTTATGAGGACAATCTAGGGTGGAGGATATGATGGCACAGAAGATAAGGGACATTATTTTCTCATATCACTTAATAGATATTTGTCCGCCAAATAATCCTCCAACCTAAGATAATAGAAGATGGGGAAATGACTATATAGTGAAGAGACTTGATAGATTTCTTGTAGAAGAAGATATGGTGGAAAATATGGGGGATGTAAGATCTCACATTATTGAGAAGTATGTATCAGAGCATTTCCCAATTACTCTCTCTTGGTGCAGCATTGATATAAGAGTTGGATTTCCTTTTAAGTTTAATAGAGTTTGGCTAGATGATAAAGGTTCTGATTCTCTTATCCGATCATTATGGCTAGAAAGCAGAGATGTAGAGGAAGGCCTCTCGTATACTGAAAGGTTTATGAGTAGGCTTCAAATTCTTAAAAAAGGTGAAAACATGGGAATTGAAGAAGAAGGAAAATTTGAGAAGGGAGCTGATAGATATTGAGGAGGCCTTAAAGACCCTGCATAGCCAAATGGCCACCCATTCCCTTCCTGCTGAAGTAAGGGAGAGGATCCATGCACTCGAAGTAGAAAAGAAGAAGATTCTTCAAGTAAGAGAGACGACATGGAGATTGAAAAGCAGAGCCATCTAGATTAGTGAAGGGGATAAAAATACCAAGTTCTTTCATCACTTTGCCAATCATAGAAGGAAACAAAATATGATTTGGTAGATGAGTGATGGTGAAGGGAACTGTTATAAGAAACAATCGGAAATTACAGCCTTGGTGGTTTCATATTTCAAAAAGGCATATAAAAGAATGGAAGTGGAGGAAGCAGACTCACAGGTATGGGCAGTAAATGAATACCCTACAATGTTTAATGAGGAGGAAAATGTGGAGTTGTATAAGGAGGTTAAGGAGGAGGAACTGATCCAGGCTATCAAATCAATGAAAGGTGACAAAAGCCTGGGTCCAGATGGATGGACTGTGGAATTTTTTGTCCACTTCATAGACATCTTTCAGGAGGACCTTCTACAGATTATTGAAGAATTGAGAATGAAGGGATTCATACATCCCCATCTAAACTCAACCTATATTTCCCTTATTCCAATGAAGTCAAAGGCAGAAACCTTTGCTAACTTTCACCCAATATCATTATGCAATCTAACATATAAGATTATCTCCAAGATAATTTCCAACAGAATAAAAGCATCCTTATCAAAATTCATTTCACCAGAGCAATATGGTTTTCTAAATAATAGAATAATCCATGATGCAGTGGTTGTTGCACAAGAATGCATGCACAATATTAAGACAAAAAAGATGAATGCAACAGTGATGAAGGTGGATCATTAAAAGGCTTATGACTGCTTAGATTGGGGTTACCTAAGACTGGTCCTTCATAAAGTTGGCATAAAAAAAAACATGCCAGAATGGATTATGGGATGTGTAACAACTGTACGTTATGATGTGATAATGAATGGATACCAATCAAAGTTTTTTGTAGTAGGCAGGGGACTTAGACAAGGATGTGATTTATCCCCCCTTATTTTCATACTGGCGATGGATGGACTAAGTTTAAAAATTAAAAAATCTGTGAATACAGGTCAATTTGAAGTGCTAAAAATCAACAGTCATATTTCTATCTCTCATGGTTTCTTTGTTGATGATATTTTGTTGATGGGTATGTTAAACAGACTTAAATGGTATGCACTTTCATTAATTCTAAAGAAGTTTGGAAAAGCTACTGGTCTTGTACAAAATGAACACAAATCCACTATCTTATATGGATGATGTAACCATGACGATATCAGTGATATCCAGATGTGTTTGGGGGTAAATGCAACAAATTTACACAATGGAATGAAATATATAGGGTACCGCCTAAAGTGAGGAAACTACAAAAATGCTGACTGCATTTGGTCAGTGGAAACATTCCACTCTAGGATTAAGGGGTGGGGACACAGATGTTTATCTATTCGAGGTTGTATCACCCTCACACAGTCATTTCTTACACAACTTGGGATATATTGGACACACGTGTTCCACATCTCTCGGATGATAATTAAACCACTGAACCACTTAACGACAAACTATATTTTGTCAGGAGCAAGTAGGTGCTGCAAATATCACTCAGTCAAGTTGGACAAGATTTCTAGACCAAAAAAGTTGGGTGGATGGAGTGTTCTAAATCTTAAAATTTCTATATGGGCGCTGATTTTAAAATCATTATGGCGTGGCATCAACAATATAGGCATTTGGGGAAAGTTGATTCAGTTTAAGTACATGAAGAATAAGGAATTTTCCTTTTGGTTGAGACAAGCTGCAATTGGGAAAAAATGTGGTTCTCAAATATGGAATAATTTTAACAGGGTCAAGATCTTACTCCAGAACATCACGTGGATTTTTGGATCCAGTAATTGCATTATTTTGGGTAAAGACAACATTATAGGATCCGGTGAGATTCCACTTGGTACAATGGAACTAATAAATCACTTGAATAGAAAGGCCATATTCAAACTGAGTCAGATGATCAGTGAATTGAATGGTAATATTCCAATTTGGCTTGACTCCATCCAACTGTAGGTTTTAACCCCATACAAAAATTACCTGCATACGAATTCTAAAACACAGAAAATAAACAATGCGAGATCATAACACATAAAACACATATACACAAAGATTTTCCCCTGGATCCAAAAATTGGGACTAACAGCTTGATTTTTCATTATGTTCCTTTCAATGTTACAATACATATTTATACATGCCGAAGCATCCAATACCATGGTCTGAAAACCATCGTGTCCAAAACCATGGACCGAAAACCATCGCGTCCAAAACCATGTGCGAAAATCATGCACAAAACCATAGGTAGGTTTGTCCAACCTAATATAGGATCCAAAAACAAAGTTTTCTGAGCCCTATAGAGGGGGGTTACCTACACCCCTCAAACCCCCCGTGACACCCCCGCTACGCAATCGCCGCAACAAAGGGGGGGCTCCCCCTCCCCCCCTCTAACCCCTTGGTTAACTATGTGAACTAGTCGTGGAAAGAATATAACACAACCCATCACCAACTGAACCTTACAGGATAGTATGAATTAGATTAGTTCCAGCTTGTAAAATTATTAAAAGATGGAAGGATATGTTATGACAGCAAAGGGGATTGCATCACATGGGCTGGTAAAAAGAAGAAATCTAGAGAGATAGAGGTGGTGGAATTTTCTCTCAAATTATGTTTGAAGGAGCTACAGGATGAGGAATATTTCTTGTTTGATAAATTATAGAAAATTAATACCCCATAATGATCATCATTTTCCTTTGGTTAACTTGGCAGAATAAGAATCTAACATCGGAAAACTTACAAAAGAGGAATCATCATGGTCCTGGGATTTTTTATCTATGTAGAAAAGCTGGTGAGGATAATTGCCACTTATTCTTACAATGCTCAAGATCTATAAGCATCTGGAAACACTTCACCACCAAGATGGAGATCCCATACATATAGTTTAAAAAAATTGAGGAATGTTTAAAGTGGTGGAGTTCTCAAAGCAAAAGTTGGCAATCGCTCACCTTGGTTGTCTTCTAGGAGATCTGGAAAGGTCAAAATCAATTGATTTTTCGAACCAATAGATGGAGAGTGAATGTAATATGTGAATCCATAGAACAGTGTTTTATATCAGATCCGAGAGACAACACCAAGCAAAAAGAGAAGGTTGAAAAGGGGAGGGTACAGGTTACCAAATACTCGGCCAGTTTTTTTGATGGGGCAACACAAGAAGGGAGATGTGGCTGTGGAATTTGGCTAAAGATATCAAAATAACAAGCGTATTGGATTCATTGGAATGCGAGAGAGGTAACAAGTAAGAAAGTAGAAGCAATAGCGTTATGGGGATTACTATGGTTTATCAAATTTTTGGATATCCTACAAATGCAAATATATGGAGATTCTAGATGTATCATTGATCACATTTTGGGGAAGAATAATATTCAACAAAACTCTGTACAAGGCTCGTTCAGATGTATACAAAGCCTATGGATCACTTTACATCAATCTTCCATTCATCACATAAGCAGGGTACACAACAAGAATGTGGATGAAATGTCGAAGAAATGATTGCTAGCCACAGAAGAAGATATGCATATCGAGATACAAATGGGATCAGTTTTGATAGAAGTAGGAAACGACAAGCTACCAAGATGGAGTTTTGAAGATCAACAAAAAGGAGAAGAACTTCAACACATTTAAGTACCTTACGACTTTTTGTACCATTTTTTGTATAAGTTTTGTATATGGTATTGTATAGAAAGGATAGGAAAAAAGATCACTTATATGAAGATATATGTAGAACATGTTAAAGATCTGATCTGCATTTAATCTTTCTCATTCTCGTTGTGTGAATTTGAGAAATATTTGGAAGGGCTGAGCAATTGTAGAAACTAAATCTCTGTTGCATATTAGCATATTGCTATTCCTGTGAAATGGAATTATAATCCCTTTATAGTCATATTGTGGATACAATATCAATCTATGATGACCTTTCGTCCATCATATATATATGTAGTGTTTTAATCATAATATAAAACAAGGTTTTTTTCCTGCTGAAAAATAAAGAAATATCATTTTTCGAAGAGTTAAATTTCCCCACACATTTCAAGTTAACCAATGTATTTTTGTCGATATATTTTTAAAATTTAGATAATTTTAAATAGAATTTTTTTAAAATATAAAGACATATATCGAAACAAAATAAAACGATTTATAAAATAAAATAAATTTATATTATTATAAGTATAATTTATATAAAATCAAAACTTATTTTCACAATAAAAATTAATCATTATATGAAATAAAAAATTACTTTCCCAATAAAAAAAATCATATTTGCAACATCTTAGATGAAATATATATGTAATAATATTATAAATTAATTTATAAATATTATTATTTTCATATTTTTTTTATATTTGTTATTTTTTTTCAACTAAATTTTGATAAAATATTTAAATAATAATTATCATTGAAAAGTTATATTATATTTTAAATTGAATGATTAACTGCTATTTAACACTTTTATATTATATTTTAAATTGAATGATTAACTGCTATTTAACACTTTTATATTGACAAAATAGCAACATTTTTTTAATATAATAAATTATTTAACTTTTTTAGATAATAATTATTTTGTAATTTATTAATTCTGAATAAATCTGGTGTGTTTTAATGGTTTTCTAAATAAAATTACCATCAAAATATATAAATCTATTTTTCAAATAATTAATAAGTACCATATTTAATAATAATATGACAGAGTTAATATTTATGTGCTATGAATCATGTCGACAACAGTATAATTTAATATGAAAGTAAATACAACTATGTAGGTAGAAAGTGACTATGTTTATGGGATTTTTAACAATCAAAATGTCAAGTAATATTTCAATATAAATCTGAAAGAGATTCAAAATAAATCTGAAAGAGATCTGAAAATTAGTGTGTTCATGTAGTAATCAAATTGAAAATATTAGATAATTTTTAAAAATACAAATCTATTTCATTATTGTGAAAATAGCACAGAACACTATTTATTTTATATTAATTGAATTAAAAATTTAAAAAATCACACGTGAATTTCATAATTCATAAATTTAAATATGAGTATAATAAATATTATTGATCGACATCGAGCTCCAATTTGTAAAATGAACATTTCTTTAAGTTCATTATTCCAAAATTTAAAAATATTTTAATGAGACATGAAAACTTTAAAAGTTATAATATTTTCCTTCATAGAAATTAAACATCATAAATCTAACAATTAATTTTACAATAAAAATGTCACATTCCATCTTTTAATAATCAAATGATAACATTTATAATATAAAGCTTTTATATTTATTATATGAACATGAATTCACAATGGTTAGTTAATTTTTGGATATTATATTATTATACTCATGTAAAAAAATTAGTTAAATTGCATTTTCTCTTACCATGAGATGTCTATGCATTAAGGACACAAAATAGGTATATAACTAAGACCTTTAAACATGTAATTACTATTATTAAATAAAATAATGTAATTATAAATAATTACATTGGGGTAGAGATGAAGAATACTGGTATGTATCATTCAAAAACCCAAGTAACGGGAGGGTAAATTGAAATTATAACTTTGGTATGAGACCAGAGAGAATTAACCACAACTTCATATTTGTTTGTCAATGCCTACCGTGAAATTGTATTTACAATAAATACATAATATATGAATAAATGATTCGATGATAATAGGATCGTATTGGATGATGTGTTAAGTGATTGTAAAAATTTTAATATTTATAAATAGTAATAAAATAAAAATGATATTAAAGAAATGACCATTAGAATACATTATAAGAAAATATTTTACCTTTTAATTGAAAAAATAAAATGAAATAGTTTCATTTCAAATTTCAAATTTAATTTTTTATTTTAACTTTGATTCGGATAGAAATTAATTATATGACGAAGGTTTTTCATGACGAATAATGACTAAATTTTGACTTTTCATAGCAATTTGATTAGGAATAAATAAAAAATAAAAGACTTTAGATTCAAGGGAAAAGAATCTTAAGCTTAAATGCTATACCAAATAGCCTATACCAAATATTTATAGAAATCGTGAGTTTTAGATTTATATATTTTCATTATCTCTTATTATAAGACTTTATTTATAAATTTGACAATCAAATCATTTAGGATAAGGTTTTTATTTGCGTTAATATATGTGAAAATAGTGAAATATCTAATTATGTGATTAAAAAATGTATGTACAAAATGAGAACTAGTCACATATTAAAACCCTAATATGTTATTGGTTAAGGGGATTCTTACATATGCACATATATAATTATGCATAAATAATATATGTAATCATGAAAATATTTGTACGATAAGGGGATTCTTACATATGCACATATATAATTATGCATAACTAATATATGTAATCATGAAAATATTTGTACGACAATGCATCTAAGTTAGAACAAAACTATTTTAAAAATTGATGTTAAATGTACAGGGAAACTTTTACTGAATAGTATAAATTGGTTATAAAATATTTAATGCTAAATATAGGGTGATGTTGTTGCTCCTTAAATGTTCACAATATTTTTAAAATACTTAATATGGTAATGGTTTATTGTGTATTAAAACATTTACAAGATTCATATTTTCATGTATGGTGCATATAACACACTTCTCATTATTTCAATAACATTAAGTCGGATAATGAGCAATTAAATTCTCGGTCAACTAACCCAACCCAATGAGGATATGAAGTGAGTTATTGTAATATTGACAAGGATGATGTTTATTGTTCATTAAAACATTTACAAGATTCTTATTTTCATGTACGCTACATCGATGTTTATTGTTCATTAAAACATTTACAAGATTCTTATTTTCATGTATGCTACATCTTATATATGCTATATCGACACACTTCTCATTATTTAAACAAGGTTAAGTGCGATAATGACCAATTAACTTTTTGGTCAGGTAACCCAAATGAATGGGGATATGAAGTGATTTATTATAATATTCGAGAGGACAATGTTTATTGTTCACTGAAACATTTACAAGATTCTTACCGAATGAGGATATGAAGTGATTTATTATAATATTCACAAGGTTAATGTTTATTGTTCACTGAAACATTTACAAGATTCTTATTTTCATGTACGCTACATCTTACGTATGCTACATCTGACACACTTCTCATTATAACAACAACATATGCTACATCTTATGCTTCTCATTATTTCAACAACATACCCAACATCTTATGTATGCTACATCTGACAAACTTCTAATTATTTCAACAATGTTAAGTGGGATGATAACCAACTAAATTTTTAGTCAACTGGCCCAACCCAATGGGAATATGAAGTGAGTTATTATAATATTCACAAGGAAAATGTTTATTGATCACTGAAACATTTACAAGATTCTTATTTTCATGTGCCCTACATCTTCTCATCATCTCAAGGACATTAAGTGAGATAATGGCAAATTAAAAATTTGGCTACCCAACCCTAGAGGCATATGGAGTGACCTAATATAATCTATTCAAACACACAATGCCTTTAGGTGACTAGGTCCTTTTATTTCACAACGCCCAATAACTTTAATTAATTCACTAGAATATATATATATATATATATATATATATATATATATATATATAGTTTTATAAAAAAAATTATTATTAGTATTCATAAATCTAAAAAAATTATTAACCTCTATAATTCTCATCATAAAATTTAGATAATGAATTATATTTCAAATTAGCCTAAACATTTCTATTAATTTTTTTTTAAAATTTTATATATTCACATCATTTTTCAATTAATATTTATATATTAAATAATTTAAATAATTACATAAAAATTGTAACTAATTCTTTTATTTAATTATATTTTAATTAAAATTTATATTATATTTGTTTTATAATATATCATTGAATAAAAAAACTATATAACTTTAAAAATATAAAATCTAAACTAATTATAAAATAGAAAAGTACATATGCATTAAAATATAAAGAGTAGAGAAAGCTATACCTTATAATTTTTTTTAACTTAATTTCTTGGAAAAATACATAGTTAAAGTTGTATTATTTCTCTTTAATAGTAAGTCATTATAATTTTATGAAAAATATAATAAAAATATTTGTAATTTTATTTTCAAATTCCTTAATAAAATTATAAAATATTTTTAAATATTCGTTAGTTGAAATTGCTAGTTTTGTTGAAATATAATTTCAACTGTGTTTGTACAACGCCCAAAACCGCCGCAACGAAACCATAAACCACCTGACGCATTTCAGACCGCCTTTTGGTGTGAAGTGGTTTCCGGACAGTCGACTCCGATGCAATGAAATCTTGACGCGCGTCCAATGCATTTTTCCTTCCGTACAGTTTTATCGGAGCCTAACATTCAGCATGAAGTGGGCTCCCGAAATCTTTGTCCACCGTCCGATTGTCTTCATCCTTCTCCGCCGTCCATCAATCAAAGTTGCATACGAGCCTGCATTAAATCCATTGCGTGGAGTAAAATCAATTTTGGTTGACCGCCGGTGAAAGAGGATATAGCACTCAGCAAACGATGCATTGCTGAAGTGAAGATGACAAGGAACAGGATGTTCCCTCTTAGAATAAGGGCAGATTTGAAAAACAAAGATGTAATTGCAGCAGTTACCCAAGAGGCTTTCCAAAGCGTGCCAAAAGATGAAAACTGGTTGTGGCACTTGAGATTTGGACATCTCAACTTTGGAGGTCTTAACTTGTTGAGTAGAAAAGGAATGATAAGAGGATTACCACTTATAGAGAAACCAGTCAGCCTTTGTGAAGGTTGCATATTGGGAAAACAACACAGAGAAAGTTTTCCATCAGGGAAAAGCATAAGGGCAAAAGCACCCTTAGAGATTATCCACTCAGATTTATGTGGACCAATGCAAACTCCATCATTAGCAGGCAGCCAATATTTTCTAACATTCATTGATGATTTTACTAGAAAAAATTTCCTTAAAAACAAAAGTGAAGTGTTTGAAAAATTCAGAAATTTCAAAGCACTTGTGGAAAACCAAAGCGGGCTGCACATCAAAGTTTTGAGAACTGACAGAGGAGGTGAGTATATCTCCAAGGAGTTTCTACGGTTTTGTAGAGAAAATGGAATTCACAAGCAATTTACAGCTAGGTACACCCGACAGCAAAATGGAGTTGCTGAAAGGAAGAACAGGACCATTATGGATATGGCGAGGAGCATATTGAAGGCAAAGCATTTTCTAAATGATTATTGGGCTGAAGCTGTAAATTGTGCAGTTTACATTTTGAACAGGTGTCCTACAAAAGCAGTGATGAACAAAGTGCTAGAAGAAGCATGGAGTGGGAGAAAGCAAGGTGTCACCCACTTGAAAGTTTTTGGATGTGTGGCCTATGCACACATTCCAGATCAGCTAAGAAGGAAGTTGGACAACAAAGGGGATAAATGTATTTTCATTGGATACAGTGAGGAATCCAAAGCTTACAGGTTGTATATCCCATCTACCAAGAAGTTTTTTGTCAGCAGAGATGTTCAATTCATTGAGGAGGAAGCTTGGGATGGAAGCATAGAGAAATTAGTGAATGTTAAAAACTGTTTGTCTCATGATGAAGATGATAAGGAGATGGCTGAAATACATCCCCAAACAACAGCGCCAACACAAGGACAGCAAGGAACACCCTTGAGGATAAATGAAAGTGCTTCTCCAAGCACACCACAAGGAGGAAATTCAAGTGCATCTTCAAGCATTTGCACACCAAATGAAAGAGGTAAGAATTTTAGAAATCTAAGTGACATTTATGATGAAGGAATGAATTCCTTGTTTGCTTTGTAGTGTCATGTTGATGATCCTATTAATTTTGAAGATGCAATTAAAGATAACAAATGGATAGAAGCTATGGATGAGGAAATCAATGCCATAGAGAGAAACAAAACATGGGATTTGGTTGAGCTACCAAAAGGTAAAGAAGTCATTGGAGTTAAATGGGTCTACAAGACCAAGAGCAATGCTGAAGGCAAAATAGAAAGACACAAGGCAAGGCTGGTTGTCAAAGGGTACAAGCAGCATCATGGGAGAGACTATGAGGAAACTTTCGCACCGGTTGCAAGAATGGAAACTGTGAGAGCAGTGCTATCCATAGCAGCTCAAAACAAGTGGAAAGTTTACCAAATGGACGTGAAGTCAGCATTCCCAAATGGAGTGTTAATGGAAGATGTTTACATTGAACAACATCTAGGCTATGAGAAGAAAGGTGAAGAGCACAAAGTGTGCAGATTGAAGAAAGCTCTTTATGGGCTGAAGCAAGCGCCAAGAGCATGGTATAGCAGGATAGATTCATATCTATTGGAAAAAGAATTTGAGAAATGTGAGGGAGAACCCACCCTCTACATCAAAGAAAAAGATGGTAAAATTTTAATTGTTGTCTTATATGTTGATGATGTGATTTTCACAGGTAATGATGATCATCTCATTGAGAATTTCAAATCAGTCATGAAGGAGGAATTTGAAATGACTGACATGGGCTTGCTGAGATACTTCTTAGGAATAGAAGTAGATCAAAATGAAAATGGAATTTTTATCTCACAAGCAAGATATGTAAATGAAGTGTTGGGCAGATTTAGCATGCAAGAGTGCAAGGCAGAATCACTCCCATAGTAATGGAATTAAAACTCAACAAAGAGGACAGCAGCAAGGATTTTGATCCTAGTTTGTACAAGAGCATTGTTGGCAGCCTTATGTATTTAACAACAACTAGGCTTGACATAATGTTTGCTGTTAGTTTAATTTCCAGATTCATGGAGAGGCCAAAAGAGGCACATTGGCAGGCAACAAAAAGAATTTTGAGGTATGTCAAAGGTACTAAAATGTTTGGCATTTTATATACTGTCTCAAAATGTTCAGATTTAATTGGATACAGAGATAGTGATTGGGCTGGAAGTGTAGATGATCGGAAAAGCACTTCCGGTTATGTCTTTCATATGGGTTTAGGAGCCATTTCATGGGCTTCTAAGAAGCAGTCTATTGTAGCATTGTCTACAGCAGAGGCTGAATATGTGGCAGCTACAACAGTAGTATGTCAAGCAGTTTGGATGAGAAGAATGTTGAGGAGCTTAGGCCAAGAGCAGGAAAAAACAACAGTGATTTTTTGTGACAATAGCTGAGCTATTGCATTATCAAAGAATTCAGTGTTTCATAAGAGAACGAAACACATTGATACAAGGTTTCATTACATCAGGGAATTGGTGAACAATGGAGAAATTGTCTTAGAACATTGCAGGACTCAGGAATAGGTTGCAGACATTTTGACAAAGCCATTGGATCAGAAAAGCTTTGAATTTTTGAGGAAGTGTCTGGGTATGACTGAATGCCCAACAGTTGAAATTAAAGGGGAGTGTTGAAATATAATTTCAACTGCGTTTGTACAACGCCCACCTGATGCATTTCGGACCGCCTTTTGGTGTGAAGTGGTTTCCGGATAGTCGACTCCGATGCAGTGAAATCTTGACGCACGTCCAATGCATTTTTCCTTCCGTACAGGTTTATCAGAGCCTAACGTTCAACACGAAGTGGGCTCCCGAAATCTTTCTCCACCGTCCGATTGTCTTCATCCTTCTCCGCTGTCCATCAATCAAAGTTGCATACGAGCCTGCATTAAATCCATTGCGTGGAGTAAAATCAATTTTGGTTGACCGTCGATAATAATTTAATGTATTAATTGTGCCCGTAGAAAGTAGATAAGAGTTTTTAATTCTAATGTTTTTTTATGCACGAAGGTATAGTGAATATTAATGACAGGTATGGTCAGTATGTCATATTTTATACGCAATGTAATATCCATATAGATGTAGAGCTCATGCGTAATTTTTTTTTTAAGCAGTTGACTGTTGTAAAATGTGAGCTCGCGACAGCCAAAGAAAACAGGGGAAGCACAACAATGTATATCATATCCATTTGTGTATGCAATGTAAAAAGATGAATGCACAGCAGTGTGAAATATAAAAACTAGAGTTTTGTTGGTTGCTCAAACAAAGGGAAGAGCGAATGAAGAATTGTATGGTGTGAGTAAAGAAATTTTTTTTCACTAGTGAATGTAATGTAAAAATTTTACAGCATATGTAAAATTATTTTTACAGCAATATAAGTAAAATATTTTCATAGCAGTAAATGTAAAAGGGATTTTTACACACCAGCAGTGTAAAATCTCAGAAGGAGATGGAGTTTCTTTTGTTGGTTGAAATGCATTTTTGATGAATCCCTCTCAGTGAAAGAGTATGAAATATGTATCTAGCATTTTGTTTTAATGAATACAAATCTTTTATGGGTGTGTAATACTCTGTTCTCAGACATTTTATTTAAAGCTTCCCTGTGCAAAAGATCCTGTGGAGAGAAAAACAGAGCATTGTCTCTGTGTGCAGTTTGTTTATTTGTTTTTGGGATTTGTTTATTTGTTTTTGGGATTTTATCAGAAAAATCCCCAACAAATTCGCTTTAATCTGTCGCATTTCCATTGCTCCAATTGGCCTCTGTGGACGGCAGCGCCCTCGAGCAAAATTGTGCACGTTTATGACATGATTCTCTTCTTTGGATACCCCTTTTTCGATATCCCTTTTCATTGGACAAGTTTACCGAGGTGGTGGGTGGAGGAATTTCTTTGATGGTTATTTTTGGTAGAAATTTGGAAAAAAAAAATTAACAAATTTGGTAGAAGTAATTTATAAATCATGTTTTTGAAAATAATAATAGATTTGGCACCATAAAAAAAATGTTTAACAACTTTAAATTAGATTTAGAAGAAACAATCTGATTAAACAGATGGCCTTTTCATTTACGGCGCTGCATCATTCGGCCAAAGGCCTCGGTGTAATTTGACTTTTAGGACAATCAAATTCAAACATTTAATAACCCCGGAACCACTCACGCCCTAAATACCTCTTGGACAAGTTATGGATGCTCTAGATTGCAGGCATATACCGGCTCCTGTGTCATAAATTAAACTGTTGTGTGTTTTTTTATTTTATTCAATAATAACGTGGGGATCACCACACTTCATTCTACAATTTATTAGAAATATCTAAGTGGTTGGGCCTGGAGGTAGTTGTGTTATATTTGAAACATGATGTTAGGTAGTCTTGGTGTAATTTTCATTTAAATTGAAGTGGTTGCGCCTATATAGCCTGAAGATTGTTATGCTATATTTGTTACATGTTTTTAGTGATTCCTTGTTTGGTTTTTTGTTAGGTTATATTAAATTATATTGTATCATAACTGGAAAAACTTCCCTTAAAAATAACAATTTCCAACTATATCACATACCATCCCCTGAATACAGCCTGGTTAAGGGAAAATAGCTACCATGGGAAATATTTTTTATTCCAGTAAATCACACATTCTTTGAAACTTAAGTTTCTAAAAGGGAGAATATTCAAACAAGAAAGTTGTTTTAATTTTGTACTAAATTTATAAATCAAATTAAATGGAAATATGTAAGTAAAATGGTTAAGATAAAACTTATAATTTTGTTTTTTTATATCATATTTTTAATCTAGAGATAGATTTTTTAATTTTTAAAAATAAAATAGTTAAAAAAATAGTTCATTAAATATATAATAATTTATGAATGAGTTTACTTTAAGGTATTGTTTTTATAAATGTTCCCAACATGTAATATTGGTGATATGAATCCACCTAAACTCAATATAGTTAAAAAATAAATTACTTTTAAAAAATTGTTTGGAATAAATTAGTGATCATCTTCATCCACAACAAATCATTAGAAAATTATAATATTTAGATACTTCATATTTCATAATGACAAATATGATTGAAGGAATTATTGATTTCCTATTTTCTATAATTTTCCAATTTAACCATGAGTGGTTTCTTACACTTTTTGTATTAATCACTCAATCAAAGATATAATCTTCTTCTAAAACCTTTTAAGCTAAATTTCAATAATTACGTCATAAGGCGCTCCCCTTTCAAATCAACTCCCCTCTTGTCCACTTGTCATCATTATGCGCCATAGGATTATATGTTAGACCATTGAAAAAAGTTCAACCATTAGATCTAGAAAAGGTAGTTACTAATTCGTTGCAAAGGGGTATTTTATTCCAATGCGTAGGTAATGACATAGGTCATAATATCAAGGGGCGGTGTCTTGAACGCCATCGCACACTGTCTCTCGTGGAATCACGTTCAGGCAGAGCGTGGAGGTCAAGAAGATCGATGCAGACACCATATTCAGCCTTTTCGTGGTGGAAAGCTACAGGGCCATAATAGGTGAGCGCTTGAAGTTTATCATAGGTCTATTAGATTTAATCCACGAGGGGATCCCCAAGTGCAACTACACCATGGATTCCTAAAAACCCCTCTTTCTTTGGCTCTTGATCTACCGAATAGGCTGAAATTGGTGTTCGACGGAGTTGTTTCGGTGATCTTTTCATTGCTGATGAATGCGGGGTTGGGAATCATGGAGGATGTGACGATTGTTATACCCCAGGTAGTCAGCTACCATGAGATGTATACTTCCGCATCGACTAGACTTTTTTCCCATATATTCAGATCACATTTTAATTCATATGAATGTTGCTACTGGGTTTTGAACATCAATATCCCACGATTTAAGTGAAAATACTTTTTCCATGTCAAAATTTGGTGTCTTCACTTTTAAATTTCTATTTTTCTCCAGAGTGAGGTTTGCATTATGTAAGTATGTTTGTGTATTTTTCCTTTGGTTCTTACATTGTTGATTCTCTTTTTGGTGAATGGATTAGCTGCAATGATTGTCATTGCAAAGGTTCTTCATACCTGCGATTGCAGAAGAAATTAAAGATGTTGCAAGCAAGGACCCTCCTCATTGGAATTTATTTGTACATGGATTGGCTTTAGAGACTTCTTCACAGACCCTATGTGATGTGATGTGATGTGAGTGCATGTTGGGGAGAAGAAAAAATTTAACTTACGACAAAACCCCAAAATTGTTTGAAGAAAAATGAAAGCAATCCAACTATTGTTGCTAAAACTGGTATTCCATTTATATATTATTGTTTTTCATAGTCTTGAGACTTCTGAAATTATATCGTACCACATTGTTACATAGGGTGTTTCAATCCAAAATATACATTATTAAGTCGCCTCATAAAAATGCACTGAAGACACCCTTTGATTGTTGTCATGTGGAATCCCAAAGAATGACTTATGGAACTCAAGCTACAAAACCCATATCTAAGAATCTGTAAATCATTATAAAATTCACGCATTTTGTCTGCCAAGTTACTCTTAAATATAAAATATATTTGTTGTAAAGCAATAGAAATCGTGGTTTTTGTCATAGATCCATTGTCATCAACTGAAACCTGTTGTGTGATTATTTCCTGATGCAAACCCTAGGGTTTTGTAGATTAGAATTTATATGCTGAAAGCAGCTTACAACAATAATTTAAAGAGTAATCCTCTTAGAGATTAAGCATTAGAATGCAAAGAAAATGAAAAGTTGTTTCTCTCGATATTCATACCCACTCAAGGCCTTATTACATGACAGACGGTTTCCCTCTCTCTAACAACAACAATAAATGAGTTTGAAAGAAAAACTTCGGCGTAAATCACATGTAGACATACATTTGTTGACGCGTTTTGAACCAACTAGTGTGGTTCATCGTCAGGACAAGTTGAAGAAACAAATCCAGCTTAGCATGTTAAATAGTTTGAGCAGAGTTTCCAACGGCTAAATTGACTAACGACTAATTTTGACCTTAGGACCCAGGTTAAAATTCCTATTTATTAATTTAATATTATTATAATTATAATTATTATTATTTTTCTTATGGAAATAAGTTAAATTAGGTAAAATGGTTGGTTTGAAACGATAATTTATTTATTTATTCAAATTATTAAATCATTATTATTGGTATTATACATTTATCTCTCTCTCTATATATATATATATAAATTAAAATCATAATATTAGGTTGACTAGTATTTTTATTGAATAATAATTCAATGGTTAGTTTATTTTTATGGAAGTTAGTTAAAATATAATTTTAAGGTTAAAAACGTAATTATTTATTTATTTAACTTATTTATTAACAATTATATATATATATATATATATATATATATATATATATATATATATATATATATATTCTATAATTAAAGTTATAATATCAGGTTATTAAGGTAAAAATTAGGATTAATGGTCAGTTTAAAAAGATAATTTATTTATTTATTTAAATTATTTAATAATTATTATATATATATATATATATATATAACCTAATCATAGGTTGAGAAAGTAATTAAATAATTTATTTAATAATCATATATATATATATATATATATATAATTTAAAAAAGTAATTTAATAATATATTTATAATAATAATAATAATAAATAAATAAATAAAATAAATAAATAAATAAATAATAAATTAATTAATTAATTAATAACTTAAGTTAAAATAAATAAAATAACGGTAGTTTAAAATGGTAATTTATTTAATTATTTATTGCTAATATTATATATATTAAAATGTTAGGATGCTTAAAACATAAATAATAATAATAATAATAATAATAATAATAATAAATGAATAAATAAATAATAAAAATTAAATTGGAGGGACAAAAAAAATAACTAAGAAGAGAGTGCTGGAATCCAGCACCTACTGATTTTCCAACCATCATCTCTATTGAGACTGCTCGGCCTCTTCTCAATCTCAATAACTTCCCTCAATTTACGATGGTGAAACTGAGCGGCTTTGGCAACAACCTTGACCTCCTCAATACACATCTGATGCTTGGTCTTTTCCACATGCTCTACTAACGTTGAAGACCTGGATCTCCCATGTCTTAGGTCAGCTGCATGCTCGCAGATCCTTTGATGGATGGAGCGTCCTGTTTCCCCAATATAGGGGGTCCCACAAGAACAAGGGATCAAGTAGACACCCTTCATGTCCTTAGGGTTAACGGGATCTTTCACCGATCAGAGGGAATTGCGAATGGTGTTGAGGGGCCTAAAGGTTGAGGGAATATCATACCTTTTAAGGATCCAAGCAATCTTGTCCGTGGTTCCTTGAACATAGGGAAGATGGACACCTGGACGACGCTCTTTTGGCTCCTTCTTAATTAATGCGTTTTTTGAGGCTCTCTGGAAAGCCTTCTGACCCAGGCGCCTGCTATATCCATTCTCCACAAAGACATTAAGGAGATGGGATCTCTCCTTATCAAAGCTCTCACAATCGGAGATCCTAAGGGCACGAGTAGCGAGGGTGTTAAGAACACCCATATTTTGAGCAGGGAAATGATGGGAATCGGCATGAAGATACTGCTCAGTATGCATTTTCTTATGGAACACAGAATGGGAGAGAAAGCCATCCTTATTCTGAGATAAAAGAATATCCAGGAAAGGGAGGCAACCATTGACCTCTTTTTCCATGGTGAACTTGATGGCCGAGGATTGGCTGTTGAGGTGATTAAAGAAACGATCCATCTCCTCAGGGCCATGGGGCTAGATGACATTAGTGTCATCCACATACCTTTTCCAAAGCTTAGGAAGAAGATGAGCTGAGGATAAAGCTTTGGCTTTGAAATCTTCCATAAAAGGATTTGCCACAATAGGGGAAAGAGGGGAACCCATGGAAACACCACAAGTTTGCTCAAAGAATTCACCTTCGAAACAAAAGAACGTGGAAGTGAGACAGATCTCCACCAAATTCGCGGTGTCAGGATCTGTTAGGTGATAGATCACTTCCAAGGCCTCCTTAATAGGGATGCAAGTATAAAGGGAGACCACATCAAAGTTGACGAGAATGTCCTCAGGGCTAAGCTTAATATCCTTCAGCTCATTAATGAAGGAAGTAGAGTCTTTCACGAAGGACTCAGTGCGGCCAACCAAGGGCTTAAGCTTAAGGGTAAGGAACTTAGCCAGAAGATAGGTCGGACCGCCAATGGTGTTGACGATAGGCCTCAGAGGGGCCCCTTCCTTGTGAATCTTCGGTAACCCATAGATCCTAGGAGTAATGGGATTACTTTCAATGAGATTGTGGCACAGGGAACTCACTGAATTACTAGATTTAATGGTGAGAGCCACAGTCCTAGAAATCTTCTTCAGAGGGTTCTAATCCTAACTTTTACCTTAATAACCTAATATTATATATATATATATATATATATATATATATATATATATATATATATATATATATATATATATATATATATATATATATATATATATATATATATATATTAATTTTAATTTAAATAAATAAATATATTCCCTTTTAGACCAACCATTTTACGTAATTTAACTTATTTCCATAAGAAAAATAATAACAATAATAATTATAATAATATTAAATTAATAAATAAGAATTTTGACCTGGGTCCTAAGGTCAAAATTAGCCGTTAGTCAATTTAGTCGTTGGAGACTCTACTTAAACTATTTAACATGCTAAGCTGCATCTGTTTCTTCAACTTGTCCTGACGATGAACCACACTAGTTGGTTCGAAACGCGTCGACAAATGTATGTCTACATGTATTTTACGCCGAAGTTTTTCTTTCAAATATTATAGATCACAGAAGCCTCAATTCAACTAATAAATGACTTTTATGTTGGGACAATTCAACCTCCCTTGTGCACCTTCTTCTATAGCATTTGGCTTTCCACGGCTGCTTCATTTTGATCAGGCTACCCTTCAAAGAAAAAAACCCTCTTTGATCTTCTTTGCAACCTCCATTTATAGAAGAAAGAGATGAACTCCTCTAGCTGCCATATTTTAACTTAATACCTACCATATTTTAACTTAATACCAAACACATATATGACAAAATCCTTTATTGGCATTACATAAGAAAATTATATCAATAAATCTACAAACTCCTATGATTTGGAAATAACTTCAAACCCTCATTGAATAAAGTTGGCATAATAAGACAAAATACACTCATGTAGTGTTAGAATGCATCATTGGCACTCTATCAATCTTGTAACATCCTTTGATAGGATTAGGTGCCACCTCCATGCCTCAAAAGTCTAACTGCTATCCAAATTTTCATTTCTGGCTTAAAAAAACATAGTGCAAACTAGTCTCAGTGGCCTCATAAAAATTTGCTAAATACACTCTTCAATTGTTTTCATGTGGAATCCCAAGGTACAGGAATGACTTCTGGAAATCAAGCTACAAAAACCATATCTAAGAATTTTTAATTCATTCCAAAATGCACGCATTTGGTGGCCCAAGTTACCTTTGGACACATATTTAACCAATTTTGTCTTGATCCACCTAAAGGCATGCCCCATGGTTCATTTTAGGTGCAAATAAATTTTTCCAAGTTGATGGGTTATCATTGAGGGATGGACCACCTTTCGAGATGCACCTGAAAAAAATTGTTGTTAAAAAATACTGTCAAACGCCAATATTAACACATTGACAAATATATCCAGGAGGGCATTTTCACATGCACGTAGGACTGGTCTAAAAGTATGCCAAAGTAGAAATAAAGGTACAAATCTATATTCTGGAATTCCATCTACAATCCCCAGATGTTAGAATCATCCAACTCACCACCATTTACACGCAGGTAATTTTCTAACTTGGCACTTTAGTTGTTTTCAACATTTTTTCTAGTTAGATAAAAAAATTCAGAGGGTTAAAGAAATGCAAGCATGGCATAAATGACTTGGAAGTTGTAAAATATTATTCTTCATGTTCACTACCATCAAATCTCCATGGGATTAATTTTTATGATTCAATCCAAAAGATATACATTATTGTTAATGGAAGACAAATCTACTTAAATTATGGAAAACATGCATAGTCTGGTACATCTAGCTTATAAAAAAAAAAAAATTGGGTGTTGTGCAGGATTGCTCACATGACAAGAGATGCCCTCCACAAATATTACAAGGTGGAATGCTTCCTTTGTCAATCTCTCCTAGAAGAATCGCCACATCTCTTTCATTCTCTTTCCACTCATATTTTCTCTATTCTTCGTTTTTGTATATTTGTTCTTCTTTGCCTTAACCATTTTACCAATAGTTGCTTGCAACTCCCACTTGGTGAAAATCATGTCCTTCCCAGCCTCCCACTCTACTTGCTGCTCAATCTATTCTCTATCTTCTTCTCTACCATCACTGATTTCTTTCATCTTCGTTGGTGATTGTTTTCATAGTCACAACTAGCACCTTCATTGTAGAGACATCTCTTTTTTGGTCTGTTGCACATTTCTTTTCACCTACAAGAGTATGAACACATAAAACATTATGTGAATTGCACTTCACTTCAATTATACTGCTTCTGCCACATCATTCCTTGCTTTTCCAACATCTTCTTCCATCACACAATCCAACAATGTATTCAACATCACTTGTTTGGTCTCCTCTTCATCTTCAAAGGATTCAATATATTTCCTTAGGCATCTTCACTTCGGACATTAGGCTCAGTAGCCTGTGAAGTAAGAAATTTTTTAATGTTATTTTGCAAAATATTTAACTGATGTTGGGGAGACAACAAAATTTAAACTACCACAAAAACCCAAACTTCTTTGAATAAAAATGAAAGAAATCCAACTATTGTTGCTAAAAGTTATATTCCATTTAAATATTGTTGTTTTTTCTGAGTCTTGAGACTTCTCAAATTCTATGGTACTTCATTGTTACATAGGGTGTGATATCGATCATCAAACAACTCTGATTCATTATTTAACAATTATTTTTGTTAATTTTTATACTTTCAAAAACCATGGAGGCTACAAAGCGGGCTCTTAAGGAACCAAAAAAAACAATGGATGTAAGTAATAGCTAGTACTAGATAATGTTTTTCATTTTAGTTGATAGGTAGTTTTTGATCTTGAAACCTATGTTCTGTGCTTGGCATGCAAGGAAGCGTTGTTACTGTGAAAATTGCAACTCATGGTCAGAGGAAGAAGGTATCATCACAACCTCCAGTATCTCCACAAATGCGAACAACTTATGGAACAAACTATCCATGCCTGAACTCATATCATAGTCTAGGGCCACAGGTACCGGCCTCTGCATCACCACCAATTACTTTCTCAGCATATCCACCAGGTCTTTCAGCATATGCATCTCACTCTCCATATGCAACACAACCTACATACAAAGGAATTTCATCTCCTTCTCAATATGGTGTTCTAAGCTCCACAACACCATACATCTAAAACCAGTATGCAAAATTGCAAAATCCCTCCAAGATCCATGATTGGATCCATCAAGATTGCACACAACAAGTGGTTAGAGATTTACCTGGTCCAGGCTTCCCATACTATGGTTCGAATGGAACTGGATTTTAATCAACCAATTTTTTTATTGAGAAATATGTTCATCAAATCAATGGTAGTTAGTTTGGGATTCTACATGCATTAACAATTTATGTTAACTGTGAATACTACTGGAGTTCACTTGATAGAAGTCTACTCACTATTTTAAATGTCCACTCGGTTGTTGCAACTTTTGATGAATGTGATGTTATACATTGTTTGAGTTCAATTTCTAAAATTGTGTTGCAGGAAGAAGAAATTTGTTATCATATATGTTATCAGTGGAGTTTTCCACCCGATGTACACTCGTAGAGCAGTTTTGTTTTTATTTGAATGTAATTTTGTAGCATGCTATGATCTAAAATAGCTATTTAAAAAAATTATCTTTATTTTCTTGTAGACGTGTTGGAAATGATTGTGTTTTCCTTCATAAAGCATTCCTCTCCTCCATATATTTAAAAATAAAATATATTTGTTCTAAAGCAATAGAAACTGTATTTTTTGTCATAGATCCATTGTCATCAAGTGAAACCTGTTGATTCATTACTTCCTTATGCAAACCCTAGGGTTTTCAGATCCTAATTTATATGGAAAAAGCATCTTACAACAATAATTCAAAGAATACTCCTTTGAGAAATTAAGGATTAGAATGCAAAGAAAATGAAAAATTGCTTCTCTCGATATTCCTACCATCTCCCGGCCTTATTACATGATAGAGGGATTCCCTCTCTCTAATAGAAACAACAGATGAGTTTTCTATTGCGACACTTCAGTTTCCCTTGTGCACCTTCTTCTGTAGCATTTTCCTTTCCAAAGCTACCTCATTCTCATCGAGCTACTCTTCAAAGCAGAAACCCTCTTTGATCTTCTTAGCAACCTCAATTTATAGAAATGAAGAGATGAACTCCTCTAGCTGCCACATTTTAACTTAATGCCTCTCATATTTTAACTTAATACTAAACGCCTATATGACAAAATCCTTTATTTGCATTACATAAGAAAATTTTATCAAGAAATCTACAAACTCCTATTATTTGGAAATAACTTCAAACCGTCATTGAATAAAATTGGCATAATAAGATGAAATACACTCATGTAGCATTATAATGCATCGTTGGCACTCTATCAATCTTATAACATCCTTTGATAGGCTTGGCTGCCACCTCCATGCCTCTAAAGTCTAACTGTCATCCAAAGTTTCATTTTTGGCTTAAAAAAATACAGTGCAAATGAGTCTTAGCGGCCTCAGAAAAATGTGCTGAAGACACCCTTTGATTTTTGTCAGGTTGAATCCTAAGGTACAAGAATGACTTCTGGAACTCAAGCTACAAAACCCATATCTAAGAATATTTAATTCATTATAGAATGCACACATTTGGTCTGGCAAGTTATCCTTGGGCACATATTTAAACTCTTTTGCCTTGCCCCACCTAAATTCATGCCCTGAGGTTCATTTTAGGTCCAAATCAAGTTTCTCAAGTTGATGATTCATCATTGAGGGATGGCCCACCTTTCCACATGTAGTTGAAAAAAATTGTTGTTAAAAAATACCATAAAATAGCCAATATTGACACATTGACAAATATAGAGCTCAATTTCTAAAGTTATGTTGCAAGAAGAAGAAATTCGTTATCATATATGTTATTAGTATATTTTTCCAACCTATGTACACTCACGGAGTAGTTTTGTTTTTATTTGAATGTAAGTTTGTGGTATGCTATGATATAAAACAACAAGTTAACAAAATTATGTTTATTTTCTTGTAGACGTGCTGGAAAAGATTGTGTTTTCTTTCATAAAGCATTGGTCTCCTTCATATATTTAAATATAAAATATATATGTTGTAAACCAATAGAAACCGTAGGTTCTTTCATAGATCCATTGTCATCAAGTGAAACCTGTTGTGTCATTACTTCCTTATGAAAACCCTGGGGTTTGCAGATCATAATTTATATGGCAAAAGAAGCTTACAATAATAATTTAAAGAATACTCCTCTCAGAAATTAAGGATTAGAATGCAAAGAAAATGAAAAATTGTTTCTCTCGATATTCATACCCACTTTAGGCCTTATAAGATGGCAAAGGGTTTCCCTCTCTCTAAGAGAAACAAAATATGAGTTTTTTGGTTGGACACTTTAGCTTCCCTTGTGCACCTCCTTCTACAGTGTTTGGCTTTCCACGACTCCCTCATTTTGATCAAGCTATTCTTCAAAGGAAAAACCCTCTTGATCTTCTTAGCAACCTCCATTTATAGAAAGAACGAGATGAACTCATCTAACTACCAGATTTAACTTAATACATTCCATATTTTAACATTATACCAAATGAATATATGACAAAACCCTTTATTATCATTACATAAGAAAATCATATCAAGAAATCTACAAACTCCTATGATTTCGAAATAACTTAAAACTGTCATTAAATAAAATTGGCATAATAAGATGAAATACACTCACATAGCATTAGAATGCATCATTGGCACTCTATCAATCTTGTAACATCCCTTGATAGGCTTAGCTACCACCTCCATGCCTCAAAAGTCTAATTGTTATCCAAATTTACATTTTTGGCTTACAAAAATAGAGTGCAAACCAGTCTCAGTGGCCTCAGAAAAATGCATTGAAGACACTCTTCAATTGTTGTCATGTGGAATCCAAAGGTACATGAATGAATTGTGGATCTCAAGCTACAAAACCCATATCTAAGAATCTTTAATTCATTATAAAATGGACAAATTTGGTCTCCCATGTTAACCTTGGACATAGATTTAACCACTTTTTCCTTGCTTCACCTAAATGCATACCCCAGTGTTCATTTTAGGTCCAAATCAAGTTTTTCAAGTTGATGAGTCATCATTGAGGGATGGCCCACCTTTCCACATGAAGCTAAAATATTTTGTTGTTAAAAAATACCATAAAACTGCCAAAATTGACACATTGACAAATATAGAGCTCAATTTCTAAAGCTCTGTTGTAGGAAGAAGAAATTCGTTATCATATATGTTATCAATGGAGTTTTCCAACCTATGTACACTTAGAGAGAAGTTTTTTTATTTATTTGAATGTAAGTTCGTGTCGTACTATGATCTGAAATAGACAGTTAAAAAAATTATGTTTATTTTCTTGTAGACGTGTGGGAAAAGATTGTGTTTTCTTTGATAAGGCATTTGATCTCCTTCATATATTTAAATATAAAATATATTTGTTGTAAAAGAATAGAAACTGTAGTTTTTGTCATAGCTCCAATGTCATCAAGTGAAACATGTTGTGTCTTTACTTCCTTATCCAAACCTTGGGGTTTAGATATCATAATTTATATGGCAAAAGAAGCTTACAACAATAATTTAAAGAATACTCCTCTCAGAAATTAAGGATTAGAATGAAAAGAAAATGAAAATTTGTTTCTCTCAATATTTGTACATAATCTAGGCTTTATTACATGACAGAGGGTTTCCCTTTCTCTAACAACAACAATAGACGAGTTTTCTATTGGCACACTTCATCTTCCCTTGTGAAACTTCTTCAACAGGATTTGGCTTTCCAAAACTGCCTCATTCTAATCACACTACTCATCAAAGAAAAAACCCTGTTTGATATTCTTAGCAACATCCATTTATAGAAAGAAAGAGATGAACTCCTCTAGCTGCCATATTTTAACTTAATACCAAACGCATATATGAAAAAATCCTTTATTGCCATTACATCAGAAAATTATATCAAGAAATCTACAAACTCCTATGATTTGGAAATAACTTCAAATCCTCATTGAATAAAATTGGCATAGTAAGACAAAATACACTCATGTAGCATTAGAATGCATCTTTGACACTCTATCAATATTGTAACATCCTTTAACAGGCTTTGTTGCTACCTCCATGCCTCAAAAGTCTAATTGTTATCCAAATTTTGATTTCTTGCTTAAAAAATAGAGTGCAAACCAATCTTAGTGGCCTCAGAAAATGCACTGAAGACACCCTTCAATTGTTTTTATGTGGAATCCCAAGGTACAAGAACGAATTCTGGAACTCAAGCTACAAAACCCATATCTAAGATTCTTTAATTCATTATAAAATGCACGCATTTGGTCTCCCAAGTTATCCTTGGACACAGATTTAGCTTGTTTTTCATTGCTCCATCTAAATGCATGCCCCAGGGCTCATTTTAGGTCCAAATAAATTTTTTCAAGTTGATGAGTCATCATTGAGGGATGACCCACCTTTCCACATGCAGCTGAAAAAATTCTGTTGTTAAAAAATACCATAAAACTGCGAATATTGATACATTGACAAATATAGAGTTGAATTTCTAAATTTATGTTGAAGGAAGAAGAAATTTGTTATCATATATGTTATCAATGGAGTTTTCCAACCTTTGTACACTAACACAACAATTTTATTTTTATTTGAATGTAAGTTCATGGCATTTTATGATCTAAAACAACTAGTTAAAAAAGTTGTGTTTATTTTCTTGTAGATGTGTTGGAAAAGATTGTGTTTTCTTTCATAAAGCATTGGTATCCTCCATATATTTAAATATAAAACATATTTCTTGTAAATAAATAGAAACTGTAGTTTTTGTCACAGATTCGTTGTCATCAAGTGAAACATGTTGTGTCATTACTTCCTTATGCAAACCATGGGATTTGCAGTTCATAATTTATATGGCAAAAGAAGCTTACAACAATAATTTTAAGAATAATCCTCTCATAAATTAAGGATTAGAATGCAAAGAAAATGAAATTTTTTTTCTCTTTATATTCATACCCACTCTAGGCCTTTTTAAATGACAAAGGGTTTCTCTCTCTCTAACATCAACAACAAATGAGTTTTTTGTTGGGACACTTCAGCTTCCCTTGTGAACCTTCTTCTATAGCATTTGGCTCTCCACAAATGCCTCCTTTTGGTTAGTCTACTCGTCAAAGGAAAAACCCTCTTTGATCTTCTTAGCAACCTCCATTTATAGAAAGAAAGAGATGAACTCCTCTAGCTGCCATATTTTAACTTAATACCCGCCATATTTTAACTTAATAAAAAGCACATATATGACAAAATTCTTCATTGGCATTACATAAGAAAATTATATCAAGAAATCTACAAACTCCTATGATTTTGAAATAAGTTAAAACCATCATTGAATAAAATTGGCATAACAAGAAGAAATGCACTCATGTAGCGTTAGAATGCATCGTTGGCACCCTATCAATCTTGTAACATCCTTTGATAGGCTTAGCTGCCACCTCCATGCCTCAAAAGTCTAACTGTTATCCAAATTTTCATTTCTCTCTTAAAAAACAGAGTGCAAACTAGTCTCAGTGGCCTCAACAAAATTCACTGAAGACACCCTTCAATTGTTTTCATGCTGAATCCTAAGGTACATGAATGAATTCTGGAACTCAAGCTACAAAACCCATATCCAAGAATCTTTAGTTCATTATAAAATGCACACATTTGGTCTGCCAAGTTACCCTTGGACACAGGTTTAACCACTTTTGCCTTCCTCCACCTAAGTGTATGCCCCAGGGTTCATTTTAGGTCCAAATCATGTTTTCCAAGTTGATGAGTCATCATTGAGGGATGGCCCACCTTTACACATGCATCTGAAAAATTTTGTTGTTAAAAAATACCATAAAACTACCAATATTGACACATTGACAAATATAGTCAAGAGGGAATGTTCACATGCACGTAGGACTAGTCTAAAAGTATGCCAAAGGAAAAATAAAGGTACCAATATATATTCTAGAATTCCATCTACAACACCCATATGTTATAATCATCCAATCCACCACCAGTTACACACAGGTAATTTGTCAAGTTGGCACTTTGATTGTGTCCAAAATGTTTTCTAGTTAGATAAAAAAAAACATAGGCTTAAATAAATGTAAGCATGAGCTATTCATGGCATAAATCATTGGGAAGTTTTAAAAGATTCTTATTCATGTTCATTACCATCAACTCTCCATGGGATTAAGTTTTATGATTCAATCCGACAAATATACATTATTGTTAATGGAAGACAAATCTACTTAAATTATCGCAAACATGCATAGACTGGTACATCTAACTTATAACAAATTATTTTTTTGGTGTTGTGCAGGATTGTTTACTTGACAAGAGATGTCCTGTGTCATACTTTTTTGGTTGGAAAATTTTGATCATATTTCGCAAAACATTGTTGCACAAATATTACAAGTGGGCATACTTTCTTTGTCAATCTCTGCCACAAGAATCCACCACATCTCTTTCATTCTCTTTCCACTCATTTCTTATCTATTCTTCATTTTTGTAGATTTCTTATTCTTTATCTTAACCACTTTACAAATAGCTACTTGCAACTCCCACTTGGTGAACAACGTGTCCTTCCCAGCCTTCCACTCTACTTGATGCTCAATCAGTTCTCTATCTTCTTCTTTGGCATCATTTTTTTCTTTCATCTTCATTGGTGACTATTTTTCATAGTCACAACTGACATCTTCATTGTAGCGACATCCATTTTTTGTTCCACTGCATATTTTTTTCACCTAGAAGAGTATGAACACATAAAACATTATGTGAATTTCAGTTCACTTCAATTGTACTGCTTCTACCTCATCATTCCTTGCTTTTGCAATATCTTCTTCGATCACAGAAGCCAACAATGTATTCAACATCACTTGTTTGGTCTCCTCTTCATCTTCAAAGGATTCAATGTATTTCCTTTGGCATCTTCACCCGGGACATTAGGCTCAGTAGGCTATCAACAAGTGCCTTGCAATACAAGTGTCTTATCCAGGGAATCTTATCAGCGAGTGTCTTGGAATACTTGGTGGATGGAAGCTTATCAATAGGAATCTTGCAATACCTTTACAATTACTTATGAATTTCTATTTTATTTTATTTTCTCCTTTTGAATCTCTATCTTAGGGACTGAATAGATATTCCTGAGGTTATAACATAGTTTCTTTTGTGCTATAAATATTCCTGAGGTCTCTCTACATAAAAGGTCTCTCATACATTGTGTTCATATCATAGAAACAACCACTCTTCATATCAACGAAGGTATTCTGATTTTGTCCTCGCCCAACAACCTAGAACAAAAGATCATGATTGACTCACACTTTTTCACCAAAATATCATAAAGATCATAACTTTACTTCACAAATTTTCAACCAATTATAAATTACTTTTCCCTCTTAGCTTAGGTTTTACATTTCCTAGTTTCTTATTAATTTAATTTATTTCAATAAACACAATTTAAACTTCATAAATGTATGAAATGTCTTCTCAATATTTGTAAATATATTAATTTATTTTAAACATAATTTAGATATGATTCCTATATGGAATGTCTTCGGATATTATTGACATAATTCACATCCGATAGCTCTCTGTCAACATTCATAAATGATGCCAAGATATTGTTGAATCCATTTAAAGCTGCATTCTCCGTCAACTGATGGGGATTCATTTCATAATACTGTAGTATGAGAGCAATAACTAGTTTGCGAAATTTTGTAACTCCCTTTAATGTCCTCTTTTCATGAAGAAAAAACCTTCCATCTCAGAGTATTTGGGGATTTTATTAACAAATCCATGCAAGAGTCCATGGGCATGGTTTCCAGAAATAAGAAAAGGAAATTTATGTGGTGGATGCAATCATCAATCTGCATCTGGTTGTAATATGGAATGGTGTATATATATATATATATATATATATATATATATATATATATATATATATATATATATATATATATTATATATATATATATATATATATTCTCTCCGAGGTGATTTACATTCTCAATCTGTTAATTTGAAATAGGGACCTGGTTAAGACTAAACTCTACCTAAATCAATTCCTGTGTCTGTGTGTGTGTGTGTATACATATGGGGGATTGTGTATATGTATTGGATTACATGATTCCAGGCAAGCGAGTCCTATCGATTAGATGAGAATAATATGAAATTTAATGAATAGGATGGAAATACAGTGTGACCATCATGGTTAACATTTTCTATGTCAACATTGGTCGGCACAGATCCCTTACTGATTACCTTCACACATAGTCCAATCTATACCAACATTTATGGTGAGAGGAGGTTTTTATTGTTGGACCAGAGAAATATATTCGTTTTCAACTTTTGTCAACATCAATCTATATTATAATTAAGGAATTTAGCTTTACTTTGAAACTTATGAAGGCATGTTACCGTTTTGGTTGGGGTTTTCTTGCATGGCATATTGAGTTTTGCCTAATTTGTGCCTCATATTTTGTTGTGCATGATGCTCACATAATGTGGCTACGAAATCCCTTTGCAATATTGGTAGAAGATGCAGATATCCAGATGACATGTGAAAAATACAATGGTGACCCTTTGGATGTCCTGAACGATGCTAACGCGTGGTTCATGTACATCCATTCCAATGAACGAACCATCAGATTTTACATAGATTGGTATATGTCAAGATGCTTTTTCCCGGGCTAGAAAGAGCAGGACGTCTTAAATATTCTCAAACTCACAACCAGATTTGTTGCAACCAGCATGAAATTTATGTTCTTGGAAACCAAGTATTTTGGGGGTTTCTGCCAGAGGAGCCCAGGTTTGAATGATGTTTACACCATGCATACAAACTACTCCAAAGGCCTGAAGACCGAGCTCATTGATCTGAGAAATGTACTTGATGACTGGTTAGATTACAGAAAGGCCAATATCAATTCATTATCTCCCAATATAGGAGAATGGGGACATGCTAATGCATGTATAAAATCTTGGTGGCTTTAAACTATTTGTTTTAATCAATATATGTATTGAGTGGCAGAGTACTTGCTACAGTACAAAGGATATATACACAATTTTTGCATAAAAATTGGCTATATACAAGATTTCCAAAATCATATAATTTTTACTGTAGATCTAGAGAGATACAACGAAATATTGTAAGTTTCATCACCAACTCAGCCCTCTAAAATTTTGGGATTTGGTACCTCCACCATGTTCTCCATCTAGTTTCCTAATACTACTCCCACTTCTCCATCTTGTTTCCTAATCCTACTCCCACTATCACCATTTATTGTGGGAATTGATAAGTCACTTTGGACTCTATGGAATTGGTAATCATGTTCATGATTGGACCAACAAATTGTGTTGCGGGAAATCAGTGAATACGTGCCATAGTAGAGACTTTGTGAGGAATAAAAAGTTCCTTGAATTCCATTTACAAAAATGCTTGCACGGTTATTGTTGTTAATCTTTCAAATAATACACACACTTTTTGTATTATGACTTTTTTTTGCATCTGTCGTAATTTCAATTTTTGAATAAGCTTTCAATTACATGATTTTATATTTTAAAATAGAATATTTAAATTATATTTTAAAATAATATATTTATTCTATTTAATTTTTATTTGGGTTAGAGAGAGTGAGAGTGAGATAGAGGGGGGGAGGGAGGGAGGGGAGAGAGAGTTAGAGGAATAAGGAGAAATAACATGTGATGGAGAGTGATAGAGATAAAAAGAGAGAGACACACTTAGAGAGAGAGCGAGAGTGAGTGAGAGAGGGAGAGAAGAGTTGAGGGGGTAGGAGAGGGGAGGATAGAGGGAGAGAGAGGGGGAGAGAGAGTGATAGGAAAAGGGAGAGAGGGAGAGGAATTGAGAGTGGTAGAGATAATGAGAGAGGGATATATTGGAGAGAGTGTGGGAGAGGAAGAGGGAGAGGGAGAGATAGAGAGAACTAGAGTGAGAGTGGGAGAGGACTAGAGTGAGAGTGGGTGGGGGAGGGTTTCATATAATGAGAAGGGGAGTGAGAGAGATGGGGTGAGAGAGAAAATGTGTGTTTGTTATTCCATTGCCTTATGACATTTCCTTTGCAACATGTGGTGAAAATGTTATTACATCTACTTGTAGTCTTATAATATAAAAAAGATGAAAAAGGAAAGTCTTGATTTCTTATCTAGTTTATGTAAACCTAAAAGAGATAATATTGCTACCATCCATTTTAAATTCTTTTTGTTATGAAGAAGCCTTGAATTTGAAACCAATGATGTTATGAAATAATGTTATAAATATCAAAGTGGTCATGTATCTTGTCAATATCTTTAAATATTATAAATTATCTATATAAAAGATGTTTATTAAAACATCAATGCAAATGAAATATATGTAGAAGAGAGAGTACACTTGGTTTCTAATATCTTAACGTCCTTAAAAATATGAATGGGAAAATATCACAAAGTTTTTTTTACATATTTGAAAGTGGCCCTTTTCTTTAAATCATAATAAGAGATTTAATCTCTAGTAGGCTAGATTAGGGTTTTATTCAATATATTTCCTCTCCTAGTATGATTTCCCTAGGTGGTTTCCCCTCTTATAACATAGTTGTGTGAACAAAGTGAATGGCTAGACCACACTCAAATCTAGCAATCCCAAGTATAACTTGTAAGGGGTATCTCCCTAGGGATAGAGAGAAAACTACTCTTATTAGAGTAATGACTTCAATGAGCCAATAATGGAGGCTTTGGTCTAAGATATCTCATCATTTTAAGCCAAGCATTAGGAGCTAGAACATTTTATATATGGCTCTAAAGCCCAACTACATATGGAGCCTAACTTAAAGAATAAAATTCTCTCTTAATATTTAGGAACCACAAAAAATCTGAATTGATGGAAATATCAAAGGATTTCATCTCTATCATGCAGCTTGGAAAGATAGTATAATATCCAAGATGATAGCTTTTGTTGAATCAAAGATGGGAAAATTACTTTCCTCTAGAGGGATTGGTGGAAATAATGGCCTATGTTCAATTAGGTAAGTAACTCACAAAAAATATAGGTTTTTCTGAGTACACACTATTGGGCTCCCTCATTCAATCATTTCCCCTAGAGAGAATGGTGCCCCCCCCCCGTAAATGGGTGACAAACAATGACATTACCATTCATTTATCCTTAGAATATGAGTTTGAGAATAAAAAGTAAAGAAATACTTGATATTCTAAGAGGGGGTCACAATCCAAAAGGAACCTTTTTGTTGAATTAATCTTATAATATAATATCATGATCAAATGATTAATCAATTAGTACCAATTATATGAATTGTGGCAGTTTCATTTATGGCCTAAAATCACTCTTTTCATTCATTTTTATTTTGAAACATAACTCTTTCTTGGGATAAATTACAACAAATAGGATTGGAGGGAACCCCAAGTTCCAAGCTCTATTATTAGTGATTTTAATTACAATTGAGCATAGCCTCAATGATTTCCTTTTTTCTTTTAAAATTATGGATCTAATGACTTCACCCGTTAGATAATATGGGCATTATAGAGCAAGCTTGAAATTAGCGATAGAAGAACGTAGATCTTTCCTTTATCTAATTTGATTCTCAATGGAGCATAGGAATTATTAGCAGGTTTCAAATTATGAGGAATGTGGAGAAACCATAAAAGTACGTACCCCTTTCGTGCATTCTTTAGAATGAAAGTAAAAAAGAAAGAAAAAAAGCTCTTTGGTATTATATGTTATTAAAAGCTGCTCGCTATGATATAATAGTGGGTGGTATTTATAGTAGAGTCTCCTATAGGAAAGTGAGTGCCTTCTCTCCTACACCACCACGACCACTACACTACTTTCTTGGGCTAAAAGTAAAAGGACTTTCAAAAATTATTCCACCTCCCTAGATTTAGTTTGGCACTAGATCCTTCAACTTGTTCCTAAAATTGTCCCAATTTCAGCTAGACTCCTAATTATTGGATTTGGAATCCTCAGGAAAGAAGGTTAACCTACATGGGGTTTAAACCTCCTCCCTTATTTCTCCTTCTATCTCCACACCTCCTCCATATGTTAGCCTATCCATTAGCTAGGTCTCTCTCTGTAGTTTTCTTATGCTTAATTTTGATGGTTCCTCATGTTATCACCAAAAACAAGGGTTTACATTTTTCTTAGTCATGGTCTTAGATAAGTTTCAAGTCACCTTTTGTTTCAATGGGTAGGTGATGGGATTCTCAAAGGTTTCAATTCTTATATCCAAATAAAGTCCAACAACCTTATTCCATGTTTCATGAGTCATATATTCTTTTTAGAAATTCATAGCCTAAACCATTTTGAAAATTTTTGGAATTAGCCTCAAAACCACGCTTTCGTAGCGCAGACAGTGTAAGATGTATGTTTTGCACTACGAAAACATCGCTCTTTTCGTAGCGCTTTTCCCTGTGTGCTACGAATGCGCGGATTTGTAAAAACAATCTTGTCAAACATCAATCCGTTAATATTCCGTTAAAATCTTCATTAGGTGTTAGTTAGGAGTCATTCCTTAAGCATGTTACCACTCCAAACTCATCATTTTGAATTTAGGGGTCATTATGAAAGATAATTTCAGAATTTGAAAGGGCTGGCTAGTCTCATCATTTTAGTTTGCATGAAAACCCTTGAAACAGAATTGTCTTCGGACAATAAACTTTGCTAATTGTTCACCAAGTTTTTCCTCATCCATAATTCAGGTGAGGCTGACCACCATTGGCAAGCGAGGTTGATCATTAGAGTTTCAAAAGAGGATGGTTTTGTCACAAGAATTTATAAGGAAAGATGACAGAGGAGAAGAAATGTGACAGCTCTGGTCATTGCTTGAGAACAGAGCATGGAGGCACTGAGGTATTAATCAGAGACAAAGCAGTTGTAGAAGCCTTCAAGAAAGCAGGATGCTGGAAGTTTTGTAAGAAATTGCATGGAGGGCATACTCAGGTGACAAAGGTGTTTACACTCCATTTCAATGGCTTAAGCACAAAGGTCAGAATGCTTAACTTGCAAATTTCTCCAGAGGTCATAGCGTTGGTGACAGAAATTGCTAGACATGGTTCAAAAACTTTAGATTTGACATGGAACCATGTAAGGTGTTCCTAAAGTTAGAGTTTTCAGAAACTAATTTAACCAAGGCAGTACCCATAGATTACATCAAGGACAACTATACCAACTTTCTCTTTAACATCCAACGTTATTTCACCTGTGAAGATAGATATCAAAAGGTTTATTCATATCATTTTAAACTCCTGTTACATTTTATTGGTATGATTTCTCTAGATTTGCCTTACTTCTTATTTCGAAGTGTAGCTAAGATGGTAGATAAAGTACAATTGAAATCCCAAGGATGTGAAACTTCCCTATTCCACCATGGTCTAATTAATTTGATAGTTATACATGAGCTCAAAAGGGTCAACAAATATTGGTCTTCGTTTTTGTTTGTATGTGACTTTGGAGCAGAAAAACAAGGTGTAGGAACTAGCCCTAGCATTAAAGGAACTCCATCAGTAGAAACCAGCATGTCTGTTATGTCAAAGGAAAAAAGGTATGTTAAGTTGAAGCCTAGGAAGCAGGTGGAAGAGCAAGCAAGAAAAACCCTAACAGTCATTCTTGAAACTCCTAAATCTACCAAGGAAAAGATATCTAAGGTTAAAGGAAAGACACAAGAGCAGTCAACCAACCAAGTAGTTCAAAAGAGATTGACTAGAAGCCAAATTGTAAATGAGAAAGGCAAAACAATGATCTCGGGAGAAGGTTCAAGCTTGAAAGGTGACTTAAATGATATCTTAAAGGCCATTAACATTACAGAATCCCCTTTGGTGTAGGCAGATGTGAGAAAATTTGATCAAAGGAAGTTGAAGAAAGTGAAACCCCCCAAGAAACTAGAATTTGAGGATGATGTTATAGCATTTGTTTTTAAACCTAGAAAGCCCTTAAGCATGCAATCCAAGAATATGTAGGAGTCCAATGTTGAATTGGAGAGAACAGAAGAAGCCTTTGCTCTTCAAGAGGAGTTGATAGACTTACCATCTCCAAGACCTGAAGGAGACAAAAACATAGTTCTTGCCACTCAAATAGAAAAATCCAGTTATGAGGTTATGAAAGAAAGGTTAAAGGCTGCCAACAATGAAATTGCTAGACTAAGAGTGAGAGCAAGAGAGAATGCTGCTGAAGGACGAATTTCAAAAGGATGAAAGCTCTCTGGGAAGTTGAAAGGTTGTCCAAACCAGAAGTAGTAAGCAGTGAAACTCAATACTTCACTTGGACTATTCCTGCAATAAAAGAAGCCATATTTGTAAGGAATATTAATGCTCAGCGGAGAGCTAAAAATAACAGATTGAAGGGGAAAATCGAAGATCTAGAAACACAACTAACCAAATCTGGAAAAGGGTCTATAGCCATAATGGAATAGGCTGTTGAAAAGGGGCAGTGAAGGAGATATATTAAAACAATTTCGGCACATAAAAGAGTTTTGGCATATAAAACGAAGAACTACTAAAGAGGAAGAACATCTATAAGGGTAAGTGAGTTTGATTTTTTGTTTATCATATCAGTCTTCATGGAATTTTGAAAAAACTCTAAAAATACAGATTTTTGAAAGAACGTGTTAAAAAAAAGCATACACAGCAGTTTCGTACCGTGCTACGGAACTACTGAAGATGATCATTTAACACCTATGGATGCTTTCCAGAGGTAAGGTTTGATTAGTTATAAATTTTGAAGTTTCCGGTAGATATGGGATCATGTATGAAATCTCAGATGGCAATGGTGTAGATAGCAAAGCTTCATGGAGTATTTCATAAGAAATATGAAGGTTGTGCTACGAAAACAGAGTAGTTTTGTAGCACAATCATGTTTCATCCTTTACACCATATGCTCGAGTTTCCATTTTGCACAGGTGGAAAATGATGTTTCAATGGATTATTAATTCTTGCCACATATACACCAACAAAACTGTTTGAATATAAGCATAAAGGGTTAAGGGCCTTAAAAGGAGGAACTCTGTCTCCTAGTTTTCATGATAGTTAGGTCATGACTCAGCAGGTTTTGCAACACCACTGTGGAAATCATCAAGCTCGAAGAAATGGGTGGAAGCGGATTAAATAATGTATTGAAGACCCAGATAAGGTTGTTGAAAGCATGTTTTAGGAGTTTTACTCCTATTTGTATTAGGACTCTTAAAGGCAGCTAGTTGTCAAGTTGTAATTAAGTAGTTTGTTATGTGAATGAATAGGTGTCTAAGTTAGGAATTCAATTTCCTCTAAAGGTGGATCATAGTATCCAAGGATGTAAAACACTATATAAAGCTTGAGTATTGAATTCCTTAGGGTTGGTAATTTCATTAGCAAAAGAAAAGTTGTGTTATTGTAAGTAATTGTGGTTTTTATACTTAATACAGAGATCAATTTGACCTTAAGACTCACAAGGAGTTTATGTGTTTGATGCTCTTATGGCCTTGTTCAATTATTTATTTGCAGTGGTATGAGCTTGTGATACTTAGAATTCATTGGAAAATGCTCTAACTTCCTTCACATGCTTGTAAACTGTGTTGTTTCATTGTGTTACTGTTTTATTTATAAACCTAAACTCTAAGTGCCTTGACTTCCATGTTTTTTTGATCATGTTGTTTTGTTGAAGATCATCTTGACTCCATAGCCCAATAGGTATTTGCTAATCTTTGATTCAAATAGTCAACCAGTTATACATTTGTCCATTTTTTTCCTAGAGTTATCCATCTAATTATTAATCAAAAATCTTAAACCTATTGAGAGCATCCTCTTAGGTTGAGGAGGCTAAGCCTCAACCAAAAGATTGGTTTGAAAGAGTTACTCAGAGTCTACTTGATCAGCAGCCTATCACGGTCAAATTCTGTGATAACATTTTGGTGTGTCTGCTGGGAGCCTGAAGATTATTCATTCCCGAAATCAAGAATCTGAACTTCTGAAGGTAATAGGAGCTCAGAAAGTTTCTCAAGGCTGCAATCTACCTTGGTGACTCCATACATTTTCAAATATTTAAAGGTGGCTTCGAGAAGGAGATACACATGGAGCAATCCTGATCCCAATCCACCTACCATTGGAGACAATCCAAACACTACTTCAAGAATTAGTTAAAGATTTTTAGAAATATCAGGTACTCCATCTTATTAAAAATATTTGCTCTCTGAATTCTCAAGAAGTCTTAAAGACGAAAAGGTTGATGATAAAATTCATGAAGTGTTGCTTAGATTAGAAAATGAAGAGGAACTCATTTGTATTATCGTAGACCTGAAACAAAGAGGAATGAAGTCTATGACAACCATTAGCATGCTCAAAACAGAATTAAAAATACATTTGACAGGAATATTAAAGAAGAAAATTTCCAAATACAAGACAAAGTGCTAAAATGGGAGGTCAAAATTGAATAAAAGGGCAAGCATGGTAAGTTTGAGAATTTATGGAAAGGTCCTTTTAAGATTGATAGTTTTCATGGGAATGACACTTATATATTGCAGGAAATTGATGGAGGATCATATGATGGAGGGACTGTCAATGGCAGGTTCCTAGAGCATTATAATTGTTGAAGCTTCATCAGCCACTCATGACATTGTATATATTCCATTTTTTGTCAATTTTTATTGCTAATAAGGACAAGCTGAAACAGAGAGCTCAAGCCTGATTTGAAGGCCCAAAAGTTTGAAGAAGATGCTTATCAAGTCAAATAAAAGTATTTATATTTTACCAAAAAATGAATAGCACTAGATCTACGAGTTCTTAGTGTGCCACAGGGGTACTCTATCCCAAGTGGAGCCATTGTTATCACAAAAAACAAGGGTCATGGTCTTAGATAAGTGTCATGTCACCTTATGATTTAATGGGTAGGTGATAGCTTAGGATTCTCAAAGGTTTCCATTCTTATATCCAAATAAAGTTCAACAACCTTATTCCATGTTTCATCAGTCATATATTCCTTTTAGAAACTCATAGCCTAAACCATTTTGAAAAATTTTGGAATTAGCCCCGAAACCACGTTTTCATAACGCAGACAACGTAAAATGTATGTTTTGCACTACGAAAACAATGCTCTTTTCGTAGCACTTTTCCCAGTGCTCTACAAAAGCACAGATTCATAAAAACAATCTTGTCAAACATCAATCCATTAATATTCTGTTAGAATTTTTAGGATTAGGTGTTAGCTAGGAGTTAGTCCTTAAGCATGCCACCACTCCGAACTCATCATTTCAAATTTAGGGCTCATTATGAAAGATAATTTCAAAATTTGAAAGGGTTGGATAGTCTCCTTGTTTTAGTTTGCATGCAAACCCTTGATACATAATTTTTTTCGAATAGTAAACTTTGGTAATTTTTCACCAAGGTTTTCCTCATCCATAATTTAGGTGAGGCTGACCACCATTGGTAAGCGAGGCTGATCAACATAGTTTCAAAAGAGACCGGTTTTGTCGCAGAAATTTATAAGGAAAGATGAACGAGGAGAAGAAACGTCAGAGGTTAGCCTAAAAGCACTGAGGTCTTAATCAGAGACAAAGCAATTGTAGAAGTCTTCAAGAAAGCAAGATGCTGGAAGTTTTTTAAGAAATTGTAGGGAGGGCATACTCAGGTGACAAAGGAGTTTTCACTCCACTTCAATGGCTTAAGCACAAAGATCAGAATGCTTAACTTGCAAATTTCTCCAGAGGTCATAGTGTTGGTGACAGAAATTCCTATGGGGCAAGAGACATGGTACAAAAACTTCAGATTCGACATGGAACCATGTAAGGTGTTCCTAAAGCTAGAGTTTTCAGAAACTGATTTAACCAAGGCAGTAGCCAAAGATTCCATCAAGGACAACTATACCAACTTTCTCTTCAAATCCAACGTTATTTCACCTGTGAAGGTAGATATCAAAAGGTTTATTCATATCATTTTAAAATCCTGTTACATTTTACTGGTATGATTTCTCTAGATTTTCCTTACTTCTTATTTCGAAGTGTAGCTAGATGGTAGATAAAGTACAGTTTAAATCCCAAGGATCTGAAGCTTCCCTATTTCATCTTTGTCTAGTTAAATTGATAGTTCTACATGAGCTCAAAAGGGTCAACAAAGATTGGTTGTTGTTTTTATTTATATGTGAATTTGGAGCAGAAAAACAAGGTGAAGACACTAGCCCTAGGGTTAAATGAACCCCATCAGCAGAAACTAGCAAGTCTGTAATGTGCAGGGAAAAAATCTATGTTAAGTTGAAGCCTAGGAAGTAGGTGAAAGAGAAAGCAAGAAAAACCCCAGTAGTCATTCTTGAAACTCCTAAATCTACCACGGAAAAGATATCTGAGGTTAAAGGAAAGACACAAGAGCAGTCAACCAGCAAACTAATTCAGAAGAGATTGACTAGAAGCCAAATTGCAAAGGAGAAAGGAAAAATAGTGATCTCGTGAGAAGGCTCAAGCTTGAAAGGTGATTTAAATGATATTTTAAAGGCCATTGACATTACAGAATCCCCTTTGGTGCAGACAGATGTGACAAAATTTTATCAAAGGAAGTCGAAGAAAGTGAAACCCTCCAAGAAACTGGAATTTGAGGATGATGTTACAACATTTGTTTTTAAACCTAGAAAGCCCTTAACTAGGCAATCCAAGAAGATGCAGGAGTCTAATGTTGAATTAGAGAGAACAGAAGAAGCCTTTTCTGTTCAAGAGGAGTTGATAGACTTACTATCTCCAAGACCTGAAGGAGACAAAAACACAGTTCCTGCCACTCAAATAGAAAAGCCCAGTTATGAGTTTATGGAAGAAAGGTTAAAGGCCGCCAACAATGAGATTGCTAGACTAAGAGTGATAACAAGAGAGCATGCTGCTGAAAAGACAAATTTCAAAAGGATGAAAGCTCTCTTAGAAGCTAAAAAGGTGTCAAAACCAGAAGTAGTAAGCAGTGGAGCTCAATACTTCACCTGGATTGTTCCTGCAATCAAAGAATCCATATTTGTAAGGAAGATTAATGCTTAGCTGAGAGGTACAAATAGGGGATTGAAGAGGAAAATTGAAGATCTATAAATACAAATAACCAAATCTAGAAAAGGGTCTACAGCCATAATGAAACAAGTTGTTGAAAAGGGGCAGTGAAGGAGATATATTAAAACAGTTTTAGCACATAAAAGAGTTTTGGCATATAAAAGGAAGAACAACTGAAGAAGAAGAACATATATAAGGGTAAGTGAGTTTGATTTTTTGTTTATCATATCAGTCTTCATGGAATTTTGAAAAAACTCTCAAAATATAGATTTTTGAAAGGCCGTGTTAAAAAAAAGCATACACAACAGTTTTGTAGTGCACTACGAAACTGCTGAAGATGATCATTTGGCACTTATGGATTCTTTCCGGAGGTAAGGTTTGATTACTTCTAAATTTTGAAGTTGCTGGTAGATATGGGTTCGTGTATGAAGTCTCAGATGGTAGTGGTTTAGATAGAAAATATTCAAGGAGTATTTCATAAGAAATATGAAGGTTGTGCTATGAAAACAGAGTATTTTCATAGCATAATCATGTTTCATCCTTTACACCATATGATTGAGTTTCCTTTTTACATAGGTGGAAAATGATTTTTCAATGGATTATTAATACATGCCACATATACACCAGCAAAACTGTTTGAATATAAGAATAAAGGGTTAAGGGTCTTAAAAGGAGGAACTCTGTCTCCTAGTTTTTAGGACAGTTAGGTCATGACTCAGCAGGTTTTGCAACAACACTGTGGACATCATCAAGCTTGAAGACATGGGTGGAAGCTGATTAAAGAATGTATTGAAGACTCAGATAAGGTTGTTGAAAGCATGTTTTAGGAGTTTTACTCCTATTTGTATTAGGACTCTTAAAGATAGCTAGCTGTCAAGTTGTAATTAAGTAGTTTGTTTTGTGAATGAATAGGTGTCTAAGTTAGGAATTCGAATTCCTCGAAAGGTGGATCATAGTATCCAAGGATGTAAAACTCTATATAAAGCTTGATAATTGAATTCCTTAGGGTTGGTAATTTCATAGCAAAAGGAAAGATGTGTTATTGTAAGTAACTGTGGTTTTTATACTTAATATAGAGATCAGTTTGACTACTCAAGATTCACAAGGAGTTTATGTTTTTGATGCTCTTATCGCCTTGTTGAATTACTTATTTGTAGTGGTATGAGCTTGTGATACTTATAATTCATTGGATAATGCTTTAACTTCCTTCACATTCTTGTAAACTGTGTTGTTTCATTGTGTTGCTGTTTTATTTATAAGCCTAAACTCTAAGTGCCCTGACTCCCATGTTTTGCTGATCATGTTGTTTTGTTCAAGATCATCTTGACTCCATAGCCCAATATATATTTTTTAATCTTTGATTCAGCCAGTCAATCAGTTATACATTTGTCCATTTGTTCCTAGAGTTAGCCATCTAATCATTAATCAAAAATCTTAAACCTATTGAGAGAGCCCTCTTAGGTTGAGAAGGCTAAGCCTCAACCAAAAGATTGGTTTGAAAGAGTTACTTAGAGTCTACTTGATCAACAGTCTATCAAGGTAAAATTTTGTGATAACACCTCAAAAGTAGAATAAAGCAAACACAAATTTTGCGGCACTTTCAGAAATTCTCAATGGAAAATTATTCACATTTATGCTAGATTCTTGGGGATAAGTAACAATGATGGGGAAAAATTCCTTGGAACATGGTATACAACTTGGAGAAAAAATTGATTTCATAAACTTATCATTGCTCTACCATGATTTAGATGGAAAAGAAACTTCAATATGGAATAGCTTAGTATAAAGTATTGCATAGATTGAGATCGAACGTTATTATTTATAGAGTGGGTCAACTTTTGGCCTAAAATGTAGAAAATGTCCTATCTCATTTTATAAATACTAGAAACAAATTGGTAGATTGGTTATCTAACTAGGGTTTGCAACATATGAAAATGATATTAAATAAGCGTTAGTCAGAAGTTGAATCAAGCTCACTAAGAACATCCTATGTTGAGATCATCATTTGGTATATTTCATTGCATGGTGGGTTTCCATTGAAGGAAGCCTGTCTATCACTTTGGGATGGAGGGTAGAAGATAATTCAGAGTTGGCCCACTCCTTCCGTTAATGGCATGCCTCTTTTAATGATGGTATTATGTGGGATTTAATCATGCGCACTAGAAGTGGCTTGTATTTGCATGAATACCCACCTCTTAGTATCTTCTTATACTTTATGTATAGGTAAAGATGATAGCTAAGAGGAAGGTAAGTAGGTATGAAGAAATGAAGTGGTGGACACTTAAGTACAGTAGTGGAAATTGCCATAGATTTTCTATTTGGTGATATAATGGCTTTGCTCAGGTCTCTCATTTCCCCTCTTCGTTTATTCACTTAACTTCCTCAAATTAATATTTTAAAAATATTTTCTTGTATCATCCACTTCTACCATGTATTTTTTCTACCTCTTGTATCCAAATACCAATACTCTATGGGTTTTTCTCCTTAAATGGAATCTTTAAATTTTGGTGTTGGCTTCTATTTGTTTATGAAAGATTGATGTTCATCATAGTGTAGGTTGAAACTTACAAGATTGGTTTAATTTTCATTGAGTCTCAATTCGACTTAGCCATTTCGATGCTTATTACCCAGCTCTATCTTAAGGCCTTTGCTTCATATAAGTGTGGCTACATTGTGGATTTTGGAAAGAAAGCTTTTGTTAGTAGATTTCACCTTCTTCTAACCAAACAACTCTCTATTAAGAGAATTTCCCATACCAATATTTGAAATGTTCAAGCTATAATATCAATGCTCACTAGAATGATAAGGAATTTCCTGCTTATGTTGGGCACTTTGAGAGGAAGGTGGGGAGAAATATTATACTATTTTTGTGTGGGTTCCTTTCCCTACTATACACTATTATTTCTTTTTAAGTGTAGGTTCCCTCTTACAATAGGGACTTAGTGCGGTCCAATTCCTTCTCTTCTGTTCAACCTAGTGGTTCAATTTTTCCACACAATAGCTATATTTTCCTATTCAAGTTGGAAGATACATGGTGGTTCCTCTCCTTTGTAATATTCTTCATATTTTGATTATTAATTTATTCAATGGATAATAGTCATGGTTTTCAAGTAGGTTAGGAAAGTTTTTGTTGCTTCAACTTTTGTCTTCGGGATATTTATAGTATAAATAATATGGGTTACATCGCTTCCTGATGTGGAAATATATCAGTCTACTTTCTTCCCTACATGGCTAGTTGATGAGCTCCATCCAATATTTAAGGAAGTAATAGAGGTTGTCCTGCTACGTAGGCTAGAGTATATCTGGAAAGAAATAATGACATCAATTCTACATAAATTTCCATTACCATCCTCAACCTGGAGGATGAACTGCACTTCAATCACTGCTACATCTTGGTTCAACATATTGAAGTGAAAACTAGGAGTTAGAATCCACATAGGAAATATGAAAACCTTCAAAACATGGTACTTGCAAACTAATAATTTATAATGGAATATCATGACTTTCTTGGAAATTGATCTAGTAGAATGTTCAAATTCACAAAGGGATCTCCTATTGTGTATTCATGATATATTGGAGAAGGTGTGCATATTAGAAATCAAAGCCTCCAATACCTTTATCAAGACAACTCTTCCTTCTCTAATTTATCAATGGCCTCTATAAGTGGACTCCTTGTCTCATTAATACATCCTTTGTCTCTATGTTTATTTTTTATATTCTTAGTGAAGAAGTTTCTTTCTATTCTAAGCATAATAGGATCATGGTTCAAATAGGATTTTTATCATTTTATTTGATGGCCTAGATCATAATTAAGAGACTAATTTTATTTTTGATATGTATTCTTAAGACATTGAACATTTTTCATTGATTTGTTTTCCCTTTTGGAAATTCAATAGTAAAATGAGGATGCATATGTATCTCTTTTTTATCTTAATCTAACTAACTAGATTTAGAGAAAATAAATACCTAAAAATATCTCTTCTTACTACAAAATTTATACTAAAGCCTTACCTAACACCATCTTAAAAATACTTTATTCCACTATCAAATAAGCTTAATAATTACTTCATTAGAAAGGTCTTTATTGACGATCATAGTGATATGAAGTATTTTTTATACTAAGAGATCGAAGGTGCAAATGCCCCACAATATCCAAGTCTAAGGGGATGAGGATATTTCTTAGGCCACAAAGGTATAACAATATCAAATGGAATCGACTAGATGTCTCACTAGTACTAGAAAAAACCCAATTTCCAATTCTCTTTATTACCAAAAAAAAAAAAAAATTACTTTATTTTACTTCTATTCTTTAAAATATGGTTATTTTTCTCTATTCTCTCTAGTAAACAAAGACCAAAAAAAATTAAAAAAGACTAATATATCATAAATGCTTAATTTTTTAGTTTTCTTCCCAGCACCATTATAGAAATTTCCTGAAAAATACACACCAATACTATCACATATTAGCATGAACGACCATAAATAATAATTATTATATTATCATTACCATTATCACTAATGATATTCTCGTAACATTTTTGGTACCAATATAAACATTCTTGACATATGTGAGTGATAAACATTCTTGACATATGTGAGTGATCAACACATTTTCTACATGAACCTTTAGCTTTTAACATGAATTTTTGGAATCTAATATCAAATTATTTTAGTTGAAAAATTAAATAACTTCTCATTCATAAATAATTACATGATATAGATGTTACTATGTCATTCATTAAAATTCATCTAAAATGACTAATATGAAGGGTCATCTTCATATTATTTTTTTTAAATTAAAATGTCAAATATTTTTGGAATCTAATATTAAATTATTTTACTTGAAAAAATAAATAACTTCTCATTCATAATTATATAGATGTTACTATGTCATTTATTAAAATTCATCTAAAATGACTAATATGAAAGGTGCTCTTCATATTTTTTTTTTTAAATTAAAATGTTAAATATAATAAATTATTAATACACAATATTATTTTATTTCATGGTATCTATTAATCAATTCAATTCTCTCAACCCTCGATGTAATTGAGTTTATAGACATTATTGTTTATATTTATTTGTAAATACTATGGAAATGTCAGTTAGAGAGAATATATTTTGATAATTTACATAAATAAATTTTATAATAAATTAATCTATTCATTTTCCTCGAATGATATGGGAAATAACATATGAGTATTTTGGACTTCTTTCTATGCAAGTATTTTTTAAGTGTTTAAGTGTATATGGTGGATAGATTAGAGGAAAGTGACTGAGGTCATAATTGCAACCTTCCCAAATTCTCCCAAATTTCTCGTGCGAAGGAATTCCATTGAAAAAGAGAATAATTGGCGAGAAATATTATCTTGGGTGAAAAGATAAGCTTAATGGAGAAAAATGTTAAGCTAGGTGAAAAGATAATAATAAGCATAGATGGACATACTCTCTTGGGTAGAGCTCACAAGAAATAGGACAAGGATTTTCAGCTTAAGAAAATGGATAGATATTTCAGAGGAGAAGAGAGGGTAACCTAAGAAAAGAGAGAGAATTCACAAAGGGGATGTGTCAAGGGATTAAGCTCTACATGATCTAACACTAGTTTCTATAGTGGGCATGTTAGAGGTGTTGGAGAATGGAGTAGGGTTGTTATTAGTTCAAATCCTCCTTAACCTTAATAATTTCTTGTGAAATTTAGTTGTCTTCTTATGGATTTTTATGAGATATTTTTATCAAATAATTATCAAGAGAAAAAAAAAATTAAAGACAATGGACACAAGTATTAGGCTCAAATCCAGGGAAAAACCCCTCTAAGGGGAAAAGTTAGAAAGAATCTCTTCTCATGTTATATAATCTACTTCAGATGAAAAAAACAAGACCCAAAACCCTAAACCAAGTCCTCCGCCAAGCCCCAAGTCAACCTTCCAACAAAACCCTTGCAATAGGTCAAAAGTCTTCCAAAGCCATCAAGACTCAACGTCCTTCAAATCAACTCTAACCCAACTTTCTACCCTGTAACTTTTCGACCCTGCAGAAACCATAGTTCCACACATGGGGGTAAACATTAGATCTCCTTCCTTTGTTATAGATTACTTCTTCTATTGGAAACTTTAGGCTCTAATTCTTATCCTCTTTGCAACAAAATTTTGGACTTGTAATTAGCTGTGCAATTTTAGACTTGTTGTGTCACCTGAAACATTAAATCCTTTGCATATTTGAGAGTATATAACTCAAAAGCATATTTTCCTTTTTCTTCTTGAAGTCTACTTCTTGATTCGTTCACCTTCTCTCTAGCTTGCTTGATACTGTAGATCAAAATTCTTGCTTGGGATGATCCAATTGGTGGTGAAGGAGGATGATGTTTCTTGTATATATATCCTTTTCATGAGGTCAAATACCTTTCTCTAGGACAACTTGTCACTAACAGGACTGATTTGTGCTTGGAGGCTCATAGGACACTCGAGACTCAAAATTAATATTTCTTTCATGTTACAACTTTCTGAATAGGGTCTTATAGAATTGACAAGGACTCTCTTAACTCGAGAAAAACATTCTTTGAACATGGAAAACCCAAGAAGCATGAAGAAATTGTGTGACCTATATGACCATCAAAGTGGCCCATGGAACCCATGCTTAAGTAAATATTTTCCTTTCTTCTTTTCCTTGTAACACGAGATATACATAATGCTTTGAGTACATTGACAATTATGAAGAGTAAAACTAGTTACATTTTCCAACATTCCCTCTTCCCTTGGAAGGTGTTCATAATCATACAACTTGTACATGGTTATTCTCAAACTGAAGTGTTCTCATACGAAGAGTTAGATTGCTAAGCCATATTTAAGAATCAATGATCATGACGAGAATTGTCAACATATTAAGGCCCGCGCTTGACATGCTCTTTCTTGTACGAGAGCATAATTTTGGGAGGATTTGAGTGAAATACCACACTACCTATACAGTGTATATACCTCATTTGGGCATTCATTAGGTATGTCCTTTTTGGATAGTTTTTATCTTGGATTCCCAATCCTCAAAGAGTATCAGTCTTCTTTGACCACTCTTGTCTTAGATACCTATCCAATCCTCAAAGAGTGTTGGTCCATTTCCAATATTGGATTGGTTTATCCATATTATTATCCAATCCCCTATTCTCCACTCTTCCTACATGACCTTCACTTGAACATATGATTGTTAGTCCCACCGTAGTGCATGACACGTGAAGAAGCGAATACACATGTCATGTTTATCATCACTCCCTCTTAACCAGAGAGGATATCCCTATTCTCACTTTATTTAGGGAATATATCCTTGCTCCTTTGCAAATATTAATGCGACTTAATACTGCCTCTAAATCATAGAGGACACTTTTTCACTTCCTTTAAATTGGGAAGTCATAATCACAAGCTCTATAGCTTGCTTCCATAAGTGTATTAGCTACAATTTGTTCATGGAGATGGTTGCGTGTATCCTTATTTCCTTTCTATCTGATCATATTGAACTTTATTTTATCCTAAATTTTGTAGACACATATTTTCCCTTCAATATAGTGACAAGATTCAAGCCATCAATCTTTCATATCACTTCCCTCAAGTTATTATCAATGAAGGAATTATATTGAGCCTTATCGAACTTCATGCTAGTTATACCCCCCTCTAAATATAAAACTGAACATCGGTTTATCTTCTCATACTACTACCTTTCAATTTGAATATGATGATGTAGGAATCTTGAGCACATAATTTTGAATTGTGTTCAACACCAACTGTTGAAATTGCCTCAACTGTCATCATGTATTCCTAAAATATCCTTCCAAGTATCAAAATAATATTTTAACAATATAACGAATATCAAAACATTAATATCAAACATACCTTACCTTGATAGCCCTCTTGTCAAAGAATTACCTTAATTGAGTCCTCCGATCTCAACATCCTTTTGCATGATCTATCTCCATATTGTACAAGAATCCTTCTCCGTGTATTGACTTTTGATCAAGGTTCCCATGGATTGAAATGATTGACCAGGTTACAATATTTTTCTTTGGAGTTTTTATTATTAACTGCCTTTCTTTCTTCCTAGGACTATACTTGATGTTGATCAGTTTATGTCATTTTATATTGAGTGAAATTCTTAATATTTAGCCATTGTTGAGGCATATTAATTTTCTTCTTTCAAGCATCATGTAACCATATGGAAGAATTAGCAAGCACACTTTCGTAACCAACTCTTTCTACAAGATTCTTGTAAATACGAACCCTTCCTTAGAGAAGAGTTACTTAATAATATCCAGACCTTTTCTTCCATAAAACTATCTAGCCATCATTTCTTGAATGAGCTTTCTTGTTATACCTATCAATGATAGGTTTATTTTCCAAGAGTAGAAACACATTAATTATGGATTTCATAGTGTAGCTTGACCATATATATTCCTTCATATTTCAAGATTATTGTTTCCATACTAGATGGAATATATGTTGGTCATAATGCTTCCTTGAAGAACCTTCAAAAATGATGGTTCTTTGTCAGGCCAGGCAGTAACTCCACAAAACAAAAAACTGATTCTTGTATTATTCCATTAGGTAGGTATTTCTTATATACAATAGGGAGTGACTGTTTAGTTCATCTCCTGATGACTGTTCACATTCGTAATTTAATTATTTACATAAATTCACCAAATCATGAAGATTAGGTGTGAACATTCCCCCCGTTAATCTGAAGGGATGTTGGTGAGTCCAAGCATCATTCTGAATCATTCAAGCTTTTCCCTTCCAAGCGCTTTGGTGAAGATGTCTACAATTTGCTCATTTGTGGAACAATGACGGAGATGAATTGTTTTGGCCTCAATGTGATGTCGAATCAGATGATATTTAGTATTGATGTGCTTCGTTCGATCATGGAACTTTGGGTTCTTGGCCAAATTTATTGCAGAGGTATTGTCAATCATGAGTGGAGTTGATTGTACTTGTTTTACCTGCAAATGTTCAAGAATTTTCCTGAGCCACACAATTTCTTTTGTTGCTTCAGCTGCTGCCACATACTCTGCTTCTGTTGTGGAATCTGTTGGAACTGATTGTTTGCATGATCTCCAGGAGACAGCTCCTGATCCAAGACTCGTAGCATATCTTGAAGTAGATACCCTAGTTTCTTTGTCTCCATTGAAGTCTGAATCATAGTATCCAATCAAGCTGAAGTCGTCCACCTGTGTATACTTGATTCCAAGGTCTTGAGTTCCCTTCAAGTACCTTAGAACTTTTTTTGCAGCAGACCAATGTCCCTCACAAGGTTTTTGCATAAACTTTGAGAGGTTTCCAACAGCAAACGAAATGTTTGGTCTGGTTGTAGTTAGGTAGTTGACACTTCCTACAAGCTATCTATACTTTGTTGCATCCTCAAATTCTTTTCCTTCAATAGATGTGAGCTTTAAGTTTTGTTCCATTGGAGTAGTAAGGGGATTGCACTCTGTCATACCAAACCTGTTCAACAGATCTCCAATGTATTTCTTTTGAGAAAGAAATATGGACTTTGGATGTTGGGTTACTTCAATGCCCAGATAGTAATGAACATAGCCCAAATCAGTCATTTGAAAACGTTTCCCAAATTCCTTGTTTATGGATGTAATGTAGCTTTCATTGTTCCCTGTCATTAAAAGATCATCTACATATACCACAAGATATACAACTGTTTTGCCAAGTTTCTTGACAAATAAAGTTGCATCATCAATATCAAAATGATTGAAATTGAGTTTCAGAAGATGCTTAGTTAGTTTTTCATACCAGGCTCGCGGTGCTTGTTTGAGGCCATATAAGGACTTCACAAGTTTGCATACTTTATGTTCATGTCCTTTGACAACAAATCCTTCAAGCTAGGACATAAAAACATTCTCTTTTAGATCTTCATTCAATAAAGTAGTTTTTACATCCATTTGATGGACTTTCCAACCGTTCTGAGCTGCTAGTGCAAAGAGTGTCCGGATGGTAGCCCATTTTGCTACGGGGGCAAAAGTTTCCTCATAATAGACCCCTTCCTTCTGTGCAAAACCTTTTGCCACAAGCCTAGATTTATGCTTTTCAATTGAGCCATCAGCTTTATACTTGTTCTTGTAGACCCACTTGCAGCCAATTGGTTTGGTTCCTAATGGAGGATCAACCAGCTTCCAAGTGCTGTTCTTTATGAGGGCATCATACTCCTTTTGCATTGCTTCTTTCCATTCATCATGAGAAGTAGCTTATTTGAAGGAAGTTGGTTCAAAATTTGTAGACAAGTTCAATTCAAAATCATAAGAAACATCCATATCAACAGGTGAATTAGAGTCATCTACATCACCTCCATTTTGCCGGTTTGAATTTCTGGTTCCTGTCTTTCCAACTTCATTAGGATAAAATGCTTTCAAGTGTCTTTTTCAACCACTTTGGGGGACCTTTCTCAGATGTTCCAGGCTGCTCTGTTGATTGTGTTGGGACTGAGTCAAGATTGAGTCTCCCAATTCTATCAATTACATCACTTAAAGCATCATCTGTTGTTGGAGTTTCATGTGGGGGAGAGTGTTCTTTAGATGAAGATTCCACATGTTGATCTAGTATAGGAATCCCCCCTTCAAGATGTGAAATCTGATTATCAAATTCTTGAAATGATTTTTCTTTTACGAATCTATCCAAGCGATCAAGTTGCCGCTCAACAACATTGTCAGTTTTGGATGATTCAAGAAAAATTACATCTCTAGATACAAAAAACTTCTTATTTACTTCATCATAGAGGCGGTATGCTTTGGAGGTGTTTGAGTACCCCAGAAAGATACACTTACGACTTCTAGCACCAAGTTCATTTCTATGTAGCTTTGGTATCAAAGCATAACAAGTGGAACCAAAGACCCTGAGATGCTTTACTGAAGGAACATGTCCATACCACATTTCATAAGGAGTCTTGTTTTCAATAGCATTAGATGGACATCTATTCTTTATATATGCAGCACATAGAACAGCATCAGCCCAAAACATTATCTTTACATTCTTGAAGAAGAGCATGGATCGTACCATATTTAAGATTGTTCTATTCATTCTTTTAGCTACACCATTTTGTTGGGGATTATAAGGCACAGTTGTTTGATGTTTGATCCCATGTTGGCGAAGATAGTTTTCAAATTCATTTGTTGTGTATTCATTTCCATTATCAGTGCGAATAGACCCAATGTGAGATTGTGCATCATTTTCAATCCATTTATGAAAATTCTTGAATGTTTGAAAAGCATCAGATTTGTTCTTCAATAAATAAACCCAACACATTATGGTGTAGTCATCAATAAATGTCATGATATATTTATTTCCATTTGCAGAAGGAACAAGCATTGGACCACATAAATATGAATGAATGAGTTCAAGCTTCCTATGTGCTCTTGAATGTGAATCATGAAAAGATTGTTTGCTATGCTTTCCTAGAATGCAAGCATCACATTGCTTAAGTTTCCTAGGACTTGTAGGCAAACTAGCAACACCATTTTTCTTCAATAAGCGGAGACTGTCATAGTTTAAATGTCCAAATCTAGCATGCCATAATAAAATTGATGGAAGTGTACCTTCTTCATGATGAGAAATATATGAGAAATGTTGTGCATGAGCAGAGGTTCCTTGCAGTTTGAGAAGCCTTTTTTCTTCTATTCCCCTCATGACAAGTGAGTGGTCAGATGCTATTCTTAACTCAAGCTTGCCATCAAACATATGAATGGAGTGACCTTGTTGGTGGATGTGGACCAAGGACAACAAGTTTCTCTTGAGTTGTGGGAGATATAGAACATGATCCAGAAGAAAGTCTGGAAGACTAGGCAATTTAAGCCTGATTGTGCCAAGCCCTGATGGCTTGATTTTTGATTGATCTACAAAGTATACTGCTCCATCAACAATGTCAGTGAAATCTTCAAAAAAATCTTTTCTATGAGTCATGTGGCAGGTTGCTCCTGAATCAAGCAACCAATCATTTTTCCATGAAGCAAGTGAAGCATTAAACAAATCTTCATTTACTCCAATGTTACATTGTGCCTCAACATAGTGAGTGGATTCAAGTGCTTTATCTTTTTCTGTATCATCAGTTTTACCTTTCTGTTGGTTTCTTTTCTGCTCAATTTTATCCCATGGTAGCTTGCATGTAGAGGCATCATGTGATCCATTTCTTTTACAGCGACTGCAGTGCAAATCTGCCTTTTCTCCTTAGGAATGTCTACCCCCCCTACCTCTGAAATATCTTCCTCTTCCTCTTCATCCACCTCTTCCTCTTGTAGAATCTTGAGTAGGATGCTTTTCTTTATGAGCAAGGCATACAGTCTCTTCAGAAGATTCAGGGGTTGTCTTCTTTCCAAAAGCTTTCTCTCTTTCAACAAACTTTTTCACAAGAGGGTCAAATGTTATATATTTGAGATTTCCATTTGCTTGCAATGACTCAAGATAATTGCAGTAAGTAGGATAAAGTTCCTTGAGAAAAGCAATAAGAGGAATATCCAATTCAACCTTAGTGGATTTTATATCATGCATTATGGACTTTACTTCAGATGCAAGAGCAAGAGGATCATTATTTTGCAGTTGAAGAGTGAAGAGTTTAATCATGAGTTGAACGACTTCAAGTGCAGAATGTGAGTCATAGAGTTCTTTCAGCTTTTGTAAATCTTCAAAGGTAGTTAAATATGATGAAATATGGCGACTCACCTCTTCATTTATAGATGTTGCGATTAATGCATAAGCTTTGTTGTTCTTGTTTTCCCAAATGATGAGCTCTTTGTCTGAGGTAGGTTGTACTAGGTCATTGTCTCCTTCTTCGACACACACTCCTTCCCACAACTCATTGAAAATGAGGGTGTGTTTTATCATCCGGGACCATTCAGGATAGTTCTCCTTGCCAGTGAGAACTATTCCTACCATAGATATGATTGAATGCATTGTAAAATCCAAGAGCTATAAAAAAAATACTTCTGCTGCTAAAAGAAAATTGATTCCGATATATGATATATGATATATGGAGAGGGAGGTATGAAGAATAATTTATCTTCAAATCTACCTCAATCCAAATTCAGAATAAATATCAAAGATATATCTAAACAAATTATTTTCATCTTCATGGCATTTTCGCAATTATTGTCTATGCTCTCAAAAGAATCTACAGAAGACTACTGAGCAATTCCACAAATGAATCAACTATTATAATAATGCACCAAATTATTCAATCTACAAAAGTCACTTGAAAGTCTTCTACATAACCTTAACCTCTCCAAAATACCACAGCGTTAACCAAGCCAACAATGTGAAGCAAATCAAAGTCGTCTTCTGACTGTCACCATAGTGCAATCCTTTGAAATGGAAGCGGGAAAGTACATTCGGTATACATCAGAGCAGGTGGAAGTTCTGGAATGTCTTTACGATGACAGCCCAAAGCCCAGCGCTCTGCGTCGCCAGCAACTCATCAGACAATGCCCAATCCTTCACACGTCAAGCCAACAGTGTGAACTATCAAGCCATCGAAGTGAACTGGGAAATATTCATTTGGGCTGGCAAGTTCCAAGGAGAATCCATGAACGCTGGTGGCTAAGTAGCAGCGAGTTGAATACCAAAAATGGAAACGGAAATATAAAAATACGACTCCTCAAGCTATTTAAATATATCACGTTAATACCAGAATAAAAATACGACTCCTAAAGTTATTCAAATATATCATGTTGATGCCAGAATAAAATACGACTCCTCAAGCTATTCAAACATTAATAAAATGGCAATCAATCGAATTAATACAGAAGATTGTTATACCAACAGAAACCTCAAATCCAGTATTTTGCTTTCTTCTCTATTCATTCTAAAACCTACCACAAAAAGAGGGGCTAATAGAAAGAACTAGAACGAAGTCTAAGGCACTACTTTTGACACCTCCTAAGGAAAATATCATTCCAATTAGGCAAATGGTGCTGGTTGGCACACACATTGCGTGTACATGCATCAGTATAGGCATCCAATTCCGAGACCCCACACATTGTAACACAAGCGTTCAAACATATGAAACGTCCAGTGTTCAAACATATGAAACCATGTCAGATGAATGTTAGACAGAGAGCGCAGGTACAGAGAGCGCAGGGATGGCAGATAGAGCGCAGGTAATTAGTTGCTAAATTATATGGGGAGCAGTGGAGAAGACCAGGAGTTACAAAGACATAAAGGCTAAAAAAAGGAGCTGGATCTGATATCATGTCAGGCCAGGCAGTAACTCCATAAAACAAAAAACTGATTCTTGTATTATTCCATTAGGTAGGTCTTTGTTATATACAATAGGGAGTGACTGTTCATTTCATCTCCCAATGACTGTTCACATTCCTAATTTAATTATTTACATAAATTCACCAAATCATGAAGATCAGGGGTCAACATTCTTAAACAATATTGTTGATCCCTCTTTACAAAAATGACTACCTCTAACATGATGTTAGAATATGCTTGGATGAACTATAATATGGAATATGGTCCCAATCTTCTCATTCTCGAAAACAAGATAATTCTGACCAAAGCAACCTGATCATGTAAACTCTAACTCTTCTACTACCACATGCTTCTTTCTATCGTGCCATTTTTTTACAAAACCGAGAATCTTCTCCCAATCCATGATACTCTAATTTCTACTTAATAAATTTAAATTACATAAATAACCTCGTAGGGATGGAGATTCCTTAAATAGTAAATATCCTTGGGATCTTCTCCTTTCAGCTTCTTCACATGTCCACCCTTCTCTTCAAATATGTGTTCTTCACTTCTTTCCTTTATTTTTTTGTTCACCTTTTTTGGAAAATCCCTCTTAAAGTGTCCATACTCATTGTATCCAAAGCATTGAACCTTATACATATCTATCTCTTTCTTTGACTTTCCAAACTTCCCTTGCTTCATCTTCTAGGACATTCTAATAAAGGCTTGAGACACTTCATTTGATTCAGTGTCATCCTTTTCATGGATCCTCAATTATTATAAGATACATTCAACTCATAATTCATCGAATGGTGTAGTATCAGTTTCATATTAGATACTAGTTGGAAAACTACTCCAATCAGGTGGAAAATCATTTAAAACAAAATGGTCATTTCAGAGTCTAAAACAATTTTCCCATGCCCTTGCAATTGATCCATTATTTGTGATATCTTCATGCGATAAGTGGCCATGTCTTCATCATTTGATTTCCTTATTATATATATTTTATTCCTCAAGGAAATATTTTGACTATATGTACTTATGCAGTATAACTTTACCATCTTATGATACATAACCTTGTATGTCCTCAAATCAGAAACATAGGGAACAATATGATATTGTATAGATTAAAAAATGATCCTTTTGGCCTCCCTTCCCCCTTCTTTTATTTTGCTAAACATAATAAAATTCACATTGATCTATGTTATTTCAATTATTTTTATCCCAATTCAATTCTTCAATTAGAATTTTTTTCAATAACATTTAATAGTTTCAACCATCAACAATAATTGATGATAGCATCATAAATGCAATCAAAATGGATACAATTAGCACATCAACAAGAGACCTAGATTTGGTTAAAGGCCAAGGTAAAACCCATGATGGGTAAAACCCTTTCAAATTATTTTTCTTATTAGATTGACATAAAATGTTCAGGAAAGAGTAAAACGAACCCATTACAAAATCATCCATCAAAATTAACCCAACAACATTCATAATATGTTCTGAACATCAATATAGATCATAGAAAACTTTCTTGTTTGTGATCAACTACGATAAATTGTGGTTAAATGTCAAATTAATACCCTAGAACCCATCTGTGTGGAGGAAGAAGGATGCATGTAGTTGAGACATTCCAACCGCACTGTTGATCTTGCAAGCGTGTGGTTATAAAAAAAAATATTGTGTGCAACTTGAAATCGAAAAATAGAACCCTAAAACATGTGTCATCTTTAGACTCGATTATTTCAAACATGTATGAACCACTTTCATCGAAACAGCCTCATACCTATGCAAACAAATCACTAAAGAAGAGAAGAATAAGTTGCTTGGTGATTTTCAAATGAGCCTGAGGTCACCTTTATTTATAGGCTACGAAGGGTAACCACCTTCCTGTTAGGTCCGACCTAATAAAATGTGACATTGTGACCTTCAATTCAAAAATATAGTTTCCCTTGTTCGAATTGAGCACTTCAATAGTTAAAGCTGGTCCTCTCAAAATGAGGAATCTATTCCCATGGTTGGAATTTGTCACCGAGCTGCCAAATTAACACTCCCTCTCAGTTAGGGATAAATTCCAACTACATCAAATAATAATGATGTGTATCCCATCATCATATCATGTTCGATATCTGCTCGACTCTATCTACTAAAACATTACCGAATATAACGAAGAAAATTCATTAAGGAAAGTTAGCTATCACCATTTATAACATTGAAGAGAACATCTCAATCTAAAGCAATATCAGGGAGAAAATCTCAACTCAAAATCTCATGTGGGAGAAAAACATCTTCTGCCCTGTATTGAGCAATAGGAGTTATAAGGGATCACATCTCAATGCATCCTATTTCCCATTGATATTACCAACAATGACTCCCAAGAGTCATTTAGTAGAAAACTTGCATCATAATGAGCTTGGTTTGTACACCCTCAAGCACTCTTTCGACTCGTTTTTAGGATAGGGAGTGGAATTCCCAATAAGCCAAACTTGTGGGCATGATTCCAACTGGGGCATACTCTACATATATGAAGATAAGGGAGCTAGCATCTCCAACATTATGAGTCACAGATAGGGGAGAAACATCTAGAATCCTATTTACCAGAGATCCATCAATGATAGGATCCCTCGATCTCAATTCCTCACCCTGGAATCTCAGACACGGGGGAAGAATCGGCTCAGTGTTCTTGATTAATGATTCCCCTCATCCAAAGGGGTCACATCCATAAGAACAATATTCTCTATAAACACCGAGAACTTCCATTTCAGAAAAACCATGTTCGGAATATCTATAATCTTCTCATTTGTTGATATATGATGGAGTCTAATGGCTCCTATATGCACCATGTCTTGAATGTAATGATATCAAATCTATATTTGCTTGCACTTGTCATGAAATACGAGATCCTTGGCTAGATGGATCCCACTCTTATTGTTGCAATATATCATTGTAGTGTCTATGACCTACTCAAAGAGCTCTCCAAGGAGCTTCCTCAACCAAAATGCTTCACATCTAGCAATGCTAGCGGTAATGTATTCTTCCTTGATATCATTCAATGCTACGAACTTCTGCTTCCTGTTCATCCAATATATCATGGTAGATCCAATGCCAAAACAACATCCAAATGTACTCTTCTCGTCGAAAAAGTTTCTTCTCTAGTCAACATAAATATATCCATGAAGTTGAACATCTCTTGTAGAATATCTCAAACAAAGGGTGATATTCCCATGGAAATATATCAAAATGTTTTTTCCAAAAATATAATGTGCATGGAGAGGTTAAGTCATGAATTGGCTGAACATGTTCACTACATAACATATGTCTACATGGGTGGTCACAAAGAACATCAGAGCCCCAATCGATTATCTTTAATAAGATGGATTTTCCAAATTGGGTCTTGCAACTTCTCCACATAACTTTTTGAAATTTATTTCCATCATTCTGCATAGGGAATTTCATTCTATCATTCCAAATCTCTCCAACAACTTCACAACATATTTTCGATGTGAAAATAAAATCTTATTGGGCCTTTGCCACAACTCAAGGCCGTGAAAGTAGTGCGTGAGCCCAAGGGCTTTCATCTCAACTTTAGAGGCTAACTCCCTCATATTCTCGATCATCAGGGGCTCAATAGTTCTCAAGGATAGATCGCCAACATATAAAAAAAAAAAATGGAATACCTTGGACTACCTTCAAGTATAGAATGAGCTCAAAATTGCTTCTTGTTAATCCAAGCTTCATCAAATAATTGTGTATGCGGGCATACCATGCTCTCACTAGTACAAAACAAGAGATTAATGACTATGCGACTAAGAAAGTTAGTCAACACAATTATTTGAAACTACCAAATTTGAGCAATTTTAAGTGACACAACTAAAACTGACTAACTTAAATGAATAATTTAGTCCAGGGATAAAACATACAACTAGATAATAAGTGACCCAACCAAAAGAGACTAACTTAAATGAATAATGTAGTCATGGGCTAAATTATATGACTAGATAATAAGTGGAAAGATAAAAATGATTGATGTAAAAAACTACTATACTCCAAGAATTAGAATATCAACAACTAAAAAGTACAAGAAGTAAATGAATTAGTCATTTATGATAGTCATTTTTAATGGTGTCATTCCAAAAATAGAAAATTGTAATTTTGATACTGAAGTGTTACATTTCACTAAATTTTAACACTACAGATAGATTAAGAGACCCCTTTAAGGAGATCTATGAACCCATCTGCAGTGTTAAAATTTAGAGATAAAGAGTCGAAGTGGTGCTTATTGGAATTTACCTTACTTTAAAAAAATAAAAATTAATTATAGTAGTTATTATGAAGAATTAAGGATGAAATTACAAGGTGTTTGATCTATTTTCATGTGTATGAAGAGTGTAACAGAAGCTTGACACAATTGACGACTCTCTCTAGGTGCCCCCATAACAAATTTAAAAAGTTGAACTAGTCCTCATAGAAATTAACCCTTGGTGAATGGTAAGAAACTTCTCATACCTCACTTTGGATCCAATTCCTCAGAACAATATTTTATTTTAAAGATTGGCATATAATTTTAAAAAGTTGACTTCAATCCAATTATCAATGAATGAGAAATGCAATGCAAGATGCACACATTTGATCACTACTTTCATATACCCATACAACCTTAAAATCCAAAACAACACTCATAAACATATAAATTTTGTGTCATACTAAGAACCACTTATTTACAAATCATACCCCCAATATTTTGATGAACTTGGAAATACAATGAATTAATATGGCCCATATGGGCTCATGATATGCTATATTCTTCCAAAAAGTAGTTAAGTTTAGAGTTTGTGAAGAAGCCCAACAGAAAAATATGGGTGGCCAATCAAAGCCATATTTACGCCGTAAGGCGTTCCCTCTGAAATCAATTCCCCTCTTTGCCCACCTATCATCCTTGTACGCCATAGGATCTTATGTTAGACGATTGGAAAAGTTTCGACAATTCGATCAAGTTACAAAATAGTTACAAATTAGTTTGGGAAACCATTTGCGCATCTGCTTCCATCTTTGGCCTTCCATCTGCTTTGAATTCTCATCGCCATTGCAGATAGAGAAATCGTGTATTTCAATTCCTTCATCTGCAAGAAAGTAATTTGTGGTTTTTCCTTGATTTAGCTGCATGTTCTCTAAAACTGTGGGCTGATTTCAGACTCCATAGCACCGTAAGGTTTCCCGCTGGCGAGTACCATAAGGTCTGCAGGCAGATTGAGGTAAGAAGCTTGCAATGCTAGCGAGTCTTAATATCTTTGTTTTAAATTTTTCTTGGTGCATATAATTTCGAAATGAATCTGAAAGAGACTGTAATTATGATTAATTCAAGAAAGAATTATAAGATTTTAAAAATATTCATATGCCTTCTTTTCCCGAACTTCTCGAAGAATGTTTAGTGATTTCGAAGTAAATATTCTATAAAAATTCTACGCTATAGAATTTCCTTGCTTTTAAGAACTGTTACTTTCTTTTTTATATCTGAGTCTTCGATTGATATTATCTAGATGGACTGCTACTTTCTTTTCTACATCTGATGTCTTCGATTGATATTATCTAGATGGACTGCTACTTTCTTTTCTACATCTGAAGTTTTCGATTGATATTATCTAGATGGTTACATTCTCGATCAAAAACTCATTTCTATTTTGTAAATGATCTCAAATTATATTTCAAAAATTACTTTTCTTCTTTGAATATATATAGACCGAGTTTTGCAGAGGTGAAATCTATGCAAAGAACAACGCTCCAAGTAATCCAACGAAGTGTTTACTGCAGATTCTTTAAGAAAAGCGAAACAGATCTTACAACTTTTTCTCCTTTTATCTGCAAGAAAGTAATTTTGGGCTTTTACTTGGTTTAGCTGGATGTTCTTTGAAACTGCGGACGGATTTCGAACTCCACGAGCACCATAAGGTTTTCGGCTGCCGAGCACGATAAGGTCCGCAGACAGATTGAGTAGAAAGCTTGCAGCGCTGGCAAGTATTAGTATCGTTGTTTTAAATTATTCTTGGTGCATATAATTTCCAAATGAATCCGAAAGAGACTGTAATTATGATGAATTTAAGAGATATTTATAGGATATAACTCGAGTCATTTTGGTTATTTTCCTTAAAGAATTTCATATGCCTTTTTTTTCCCAAACTTCTCGAAGAATGCTTAAAGATTTCAAAGCAAATATTCGACTAAGTTTTTGCGGTACATAATTTCTTTGCTTTAAAAAAACTGCTACTTTCTTTTCTACATCTGAAGTCATTGGAAATTTAGGAAACTCTATAAACTCTGCCGGATCTTTATAGCTTTCTTTGGAGTAGAAAGATTTGTTAAGGATTTTACACTAACAGTTTCGTTGATTGTGAAAAATGAAAGTAAAATCTTGGATTGATATTATCTAGATGGTTACATTTTCGGTCAAAAAGTCATTTCTATTTCGTAAATGATATGAAATTGTATTTCAAAAATTACTTTCCTTCTCTGAATATATATGGACAAAGTTTTGCAGAGGTGAAATCTGCACAAAAAACAGCGCTCCAAGTGCTCCAACAAAGTGTTTACTGCAATTATTTAGGGAAACGAAACAGATCTTACAACAGAATTTATTACAATAAGAGAACGCTTGGTGTATTTTTGGATTTTTATCTAATATATATCATTAAATTTAGATCTCCTTTGCTCTATTTTCATTATAACATTATGTGTCTTTAAGTTCACTTAAAAGTCTGGTTTTGAATTTACTACCATGAATATTTGTTGTTATATTATTTCAAAAAGGAAAGACCGTGTTACCATCCCTAATGTTTTGTTCTAAGAAAATGGATTTTCAAAGTATAAATTGGAATATTTATTTTTTTAGACACGATTGAACAGAGAATTTATATTTCGATGCTTTTTATTTTACACTCAAAAAATTAGTTTGGTTATAATTTTATTTTGTGAGAAGGGTCACCACGGTAAAATACATTCGTAGAATACTTACTGAAATCTTTGTTGTGTTGTATCAAAAAAGAAGTTACAAGAATGATCACTTTTTATAAAAAGATATTGCATTATTTACGGATAAAGAGCATATGTTATTGACAATTATGTTATCCATATAGTTCTTATGTATATTAATTTGAATCCTAATCTTACATATTTTACTTCGTCCATTTTGTTGGTAAATTTCTCTGTCCTTAACATGACTTAATAGATATTATGATTTAATAGATATTAAAGTTTAGACAAAATAGATTAAGATAGGGCATACCAAATTGAGATTTTGACAACCCATTCAGACTTTATCTGCATCCATACTTTCTCAAAATCTATCGAATGAGAAGGGATCTCTCTGTATATGAATCTCCAACTAGATCCAGAACTGCACCGGCGAGCGCTGGATCTTTATCTTCAATAACTAGATCGACTTCAACAGGTGGATATGGGACTGGAATTGGACCGGGTTCAACTGAATCTACATTTCGGTGAAGTGATAACCTGCTCAAAATTCTGGCAATAAAAGAGGTGAACAGCGAAACAAAGATGCGTGAACAGCCGAACGAATTCTGGCCATAAAAGAGGTGAACAACGAAACAAAGACACGTGGACAGCTGAACGAATAGAGAATGTGCGTGCACACTCTTGCTTTTGTTTGGCTATACGTTAGGTTTATAAGGGAGAAATGGAAATTTGGTTCTGAGTATAAAATTGAAAACAAAGACACGTGAACAGCCGAACGAATTCTGGCCATAAAAGAGGTGAACAGCGAAACAAAGACACGTGAACAGCCGAACGAATTCTGGCCATAAAAGAGGTGAACAACGAAACAAAGACACGTGGATAGCTGAACGAATAGAGAATGTGCGTGCACACTCTTGCTTTTGTTTGGTTTATAAGGGGAGAAATGGAAATTTGGTTCTGAGTATAAAATTGAAAATAAAAATGATTTGGAAATATATATATATATATATATTTTTTTATGTTTTAAAATGGTTTTAGGTATTAATAAAAATGATTTAATTTTTTTTTTTTTTAATTTTAAAATTGTTTTAGGTATTAATAGGTCTGAAAATTCTGGTAATAAAAGAGGTGAACAACTAAATAAAGATGTGAACAGCCCAACGAATATAGAATGTGTGAATACTTATGTGCGCACACTCTTTTGTTTCGCTACTTTTGGGTTTATAAGTGGAGAAATGAAATAAAGAATGTGCATGCACATTCTTGTTTTCTTTTGATTCGCTATAAGTTTGGGTTTATAAGTGGAGAAATGGAAATTGGGTTTATATGGAAATTTGGCAATAAAAGAGGTGAACAACCAATCAAAGACGTGAACAACTTAACAAATATAGAATATGCACACACACTCTTGCTTTGTTCTATTATAGATTTGGGTTTTTAAGTAGAGAAATGGAAATTTGATTTTGAGTATAAAAATGGAAATAAAAATGATTTAGAAATATATTTTTTATGTTTTAAAATTATTTTAGGTATTAGGAGAAATGAAAATTTGGTGCACACACACTTTTGCTTTGTTCTATTTCACTATAAGTTTGGGTTTATAAGTGGAGAAACGGAAATTGGGTTTATAAGTGGAGAAATGGAAATTTGGCAATAAAAGAGAAATGGAAATGGAAATTTGGTAAACAACCAATCAAAGACGTGAATAGCCGAACGAATAAAGAATGTTTCTTTTGTTTTACTATAAGTTTGGGTTTATAAGTGGAGAAATGGAAATTGGGTTTATAAGTGGAGAAATGGAAATTTGGCAAACAACCAATCAAAGACGTGAACAACCGAACGAACAAAGAATGTGCGTGCACATTCTTGTTTTCTTTTGTTTCGCTACAAGTTTGGGTTTATAAGTGGAGAAATGGAAATTGGGTTTATAAGTGGAGAAATGGAAATTGGGTTTATAAGTGGAGAAATGGAAATTTGGCAATAAAAGAGGTGAACAACTAATCAAAGACGTGAACAACTGAACGAATATAGAATATGCACACACACTCTTGCTTTTTTTCTATTATAGATTTGGGTTTTTAAGTAGAGAAATGAAAATTTGTTTTTTTTGCTGAAGCAAGTGCCGATCCTTCTAATTCATTAATTCAAAAGAAAAATTACATATTGTACATAAAACCTGATCCTTTATAAGAATTTAGGAAAAAACCCTACCTATTTTGGACCCGCCTTCCGACCCACCACCTATCCTACCTATGTTGACTATATACCCATTGGGATTAGAGCCAGGACTCACCAAGAGGAAGAAGAGCGGTCCTACCAACCGAAGAGCAGTCCTACCAACCAATAGCCGGGAATACATAATAGACAGAGCCCTACCAATTACCGGTATCCTTCTAATTCATTAATTCAAAAGAAAAATTACATATTGCACATAAAACCTGATCCTTTATAAGAATTCAGGGAAAAAGGAATCCCTCCAATGACCAAGACCCCCCAAATTACTACAGTGATCACCAAACTTTTGAGAAATAAACATGGAAAGGCTACAAGAGCCCCCACCCACTAGGGAAATTCCGGATAAAACACAAATTGCGGATAAAACACACTTCCCAGAGCCAAAATACGACCATAGACACCCCCGAATGCGCAAAATCCACACACCACAAAAGAGGGAAAAAACGTGCCAAACCGGATGAATGGATAGAGCCCACCTGGCCCCACAGAAACAACACATTTGATCCCAACTGTTGATCCTGGCTGCTAGATCCAACGGCCAGAAATCATATCGCACAACCTAACACGACTGAGAGATGTTGTGCGATCGAAGGCGGTTTCGAAGTCAACCAACCTGCCACGTGTTACAATCTCTATGGGATTGCTCCTAAAACTGCAAAACCAAAAACCGCTCATGAATCGCACGATCTCCGGAAAATTGACCATGTTGTGGTTTTCAAGCTCGAAAGCAAAAAGAGGGAAAATTCCAGTTGTTGGAAAAACTAACCACGCATTCTGTTTATTCTTGCTACAGAATCAGAATCCGATACTGTGCTTGTTTGGGAAAAGACCCGGCAACTTGTCTGCCGATGAACTGAGAACCTTGTTCAACTGATTCCGGGATAAAATGAGACATACTTTAGCTTGCCTTTCTACCAAGTACATACTGATAGGTTGTATAAGTTCTTGCTGGAAAAATCAATTCATGCTTGTCAACTTGGCCCGATATCTAAACACTTCTTTGTCCTCTGCGGCTTGTTCTTCACAGAGAACCTTTAAACAGTTTTGAGGTATCTCCTACCACTTTTTCACCATTTCGCCATCAGCATTGTTCACCCCTTGGTTAGCTAGAAGGTCCACTAGTTTATTGGCAGACCGTCAAACATGGTTGAAGCTAACCGTTCGAAGCTCCTGGAGGTGAACATGGATTCTTTGGTAGACCTGGATTAGTTTCCAATGAGTAGAGACTTTCTCTGGTTGAGTACCGCAGTTGATTCTTTTCACTGAGTTAATGGTAATCTCTGAGTCCGCTTCTACAATGACATTTGAGCCATGGTTCTGGATCAGAAACTCTAGACATTGTTCCAAAGCCATTAATTCTGCCATATTATTTGTGGCTCTTCCCAAATGGCAGTGGAAGATAAAGATAATACTGCCCTTTTCATCTCTTAAAACTCCTCTAAATCCAGTTTTTCCCGGGTTGCCTTTTGAATCCCCATCAATGTTGTATTTCAAATAGCCTTTCGATGGTGGTTGCCAGAAATCCTTCTCTGTATCCATAGTTATGTCCTTCCTGATCAATCCTTGGGGAATAATTCCTTTCATTCCCAGTTGTCTGAGAATTCTCAGCGCAATCTTAGAGGGGGGATTTTTAGGTAGATTGCATACTGTGATACAAACTGTCTCCCTGAGTTGTTTTAGGATCAGATTATATAGTCTATGAGGAATAATCTTTTCATTCTTGAAAATTATTTTATTTCTTTCTTTCCAAACATTCTAGATAATGAAGCTTGGTGTGAAGGCCCAAGCCAAATTAAGGAACTCATTCTCCGAATAGTTTCCTCTCCACTTGTTTAGGGTATTTGTGATATTACTTTTGTCCCTATCTGTCAGTTGGAAAATGGTAGAGAAAAAATCCCACAACCAGGTGGTGTAAGAGCAGCTATTAAGAATGTGCTCCATGGTCTCCTCCTACTCTTAATAGAGCTGGCATCTGGAAGGCCCCATAACCCCCCTTTTCCTAATGTTGTCCCAAGTTAAAATTTTCTTATGATGAACCAACCACGTGAAAATCTTGATCTTCATCCAACCTTGGTGCTTCTAGAGGTGTTGCCAGGTATTTTCTGGAACACTGGAATCAAGCTCAAGGAGAATACCATTAGCTTCCTTAAGATTAAAGGTGCCTTTATTGTTATTTCCCCATCCCAATTGATCATGCCCCTCTGTTACTAAAGTCATTCTTTGTTTAAGCAAGCTCCCAAGAGCCTCTCCTTTAATTTTAATGGGGCTATCATCTCTGCAGTCAATTTCTCTCCAGCTTCTCCACTTTCTGGAGTTCTGAGTAGGATCCCAGAAATCCTTAACTTTGTAGAGCTGAGGCTTCTGTGATCCATAACAAGTTTGCGAGAGATTTTTCGGCGAAAATCACATGAGAAACCATTTGTCGACGCGTTTCGAACCAACTAGTGTGGTTCATCATCAGGACAAGTTGAAGAAACAGATCCAGTCTAGCATGTTAAATAGTCTAAGCAGAGACTCCAACGGCTACAAAAGATTAACGGCTAATTCTTGACTCTAGGACCCAGGTTAAATTTTTTGACTCTAGGACCCAGGTTAAATTTTTATTTTATTAATTTAATAATATTATTATTATTTATTATTATATTTATGGAACCAAGTTAAAATTAGGTAAAAATAAATTAATGGTTAGTTTTTAAAAATTTCTTTTATTTCTTTAAATTATTACTTATATATATATATATATATATATATATATATATATATATATATATATATATATATATATATTAATTCAAATAATAATAATCGATTGATAAGAAAAGGTTAGGAAAATAAATAAATAAATACCAGGTTAGTATAAAAAGTTAATTTAATTGTTAATTAAATTATTCATTAATTATTATTATTATTTACTATTTTATTATATGGAACTAAGTTGAGTTAGGTACAAATAAACAAATTAATTGTTAGTAATTTATTTAAATTATTAATTATATATGTATATATATTTTAATTAAAAATAATATAAAATTATAAATAAATACTATACATTTAATTAAAATAATATGTATAACGGCCTGGAGTATGCCGTAAAACTGCTTCTGCTTGGCTAAGAGCTCGTCTTCCTCGGAAGTAAGGAAACAAGTTAACGGCCCAAGACCCAGAGGCATCTGGCAGGAGTGATGAGCCTGCTCCCTTACGGACCACCAGCGGGTTATTTCAGGTGGCGTGGTTTTCCTATCTAACTGTGATGAGTCAAACTGACATTCGTGGATAGCAGCCAGAGATGGCTGTCCTCACTGTTGGTTTTGACACCTGAGTTGATAGGTTTTTCCACCTAGGTGAAAAAAAAAAAAAAAAAAAATATGTATAAATTGACCAATGGCTAATAAAAGGACCAAGGTCAAAATTAGTTATATAGGGTGAAATATATATATATATATATATATATATATATATATATATATATATATAGATATATATATAAAGTAATTATAATTAGTATTAATAGTTAGTTGTTATTTAATAATTATAAGCTATTTAGTAATCAAAAGGAAAGTAGGACCTCCCCTGATAATATAAGACTAAATTATATTTATAAAAATATAAATTAATGGAATGTTAAGATGAACGTTAAAAAAATAAAAATAAATAAATAAGGCCAGAAAAAACGACTAAGAAGAGATAGCTGGGATCCAGCACCTACTGATTTTCCAGCCATCATCTCTATTGAGATTGTTCGGCCTCTTTTCAATTTCAAGAGCTTCCCTAAGCTTCCGATGATGGAAGCGCGAAACCTTAGCAATAACACTAGCCTCCTCAATGCAAACATGATGATTGGTTTTTTCTACATGTTCAGCTAAAGCGGAAGACTTAGCTCTTTTATGCTTAAGGTCAGCTGCATGCTCACTGATCCTTTGATTAATGGAGCGACCAGTCTCACCAATATAGGGGGTCCCACAAGAGCAGGGGATAATATAAACCCCTTTCATATCTTTGGGGTCAATAGGATCCTTTACTGATCTGAGGGACGAACGAATGGTGTTAAGGGGCCTAAAGGTCACAGGGACACTATGTGTCTTGAGAATCCTTGCAATCTTATCAGTGGTCCCCTGAACATATGGAAGATGGACACCTGGAATCCGTTCCTTAACTTTGTTTAACCCTTGGGAATCTGTTTCTTGCTTGAGGCTTAAAAAAATCCTTTGTTAACAATGTTGGTTCTTGTTGCCATTTGTCCTCCCAAAAGAGTGCAAGATCTCCTGCTTTGATTTCCCAAAAACTGTTTTTTTGAACTAGGCTTCTATTTTCCTAGGCTCTGTTCCAGATGTGAGATCCTTTTAAATTTCCAGACATTCTTATGAGATCATTAGTGTGCTAAGAGCTGGCATATTTCTCTTTCCAAATCCTTGCCCACTGGGCTATTGGCTCCTGAACCCATCACCACCAAAGCTTGGCTGCTAGCACTTTACTAAGAATCTCCTGATCATCCAAGCCTAGACCCCCATGACTCTTGGGTTTACAAATTTTATCCCAAGAGACCAGGGCCCACTTCTTCTTTGTTTCTTCCTTGCCCCAGAGGAAATCTCTTTGTATATTCCTGAATTGCTCTAAAACTCCTTTGGGAGCTAGGAGGGCTGATAACATAAAAACCGGGATAGATTGCAAAACCGCCTTTGTCAGAACCAACCTGCCTGCCAGGTTCAAGACTCTGAAGGTCCAATTTTTTACTTTGTCCTGCAACTTATTAAGCACCGGTTCCCAGATACTCTTGTGCATAGGTCTGGCAGTGAGAGGGATTCCCAAATACTTTGTGGGGAGTGAATCCCTTTGGAAGCCAAGAATTCTTGAAATATTTCTCTGAATAGCAATGTTAGTGTTTAAGAAGAAGATTTTTGACTTAGAGAGATTGACTTCCATACCTGTAGCCATGGCAAATTCCTTCAGGATTTGATTGTAGGCTAAAGCTTCTTTGACTGTGGGGATTCCTTGCAACATGGTGTCATCAACAAATTGTTGGTGAGTCAGAGCTTGACCATTCTCAGATAATTGAAGACCTTTGATTTTGCCCATTTCCTTGGCATGCTTAATGGATCTGCCAAGTCCTTTCATCATGAGAATAAAAAGAAAGGGAGAGAGTGGGTCTCCCTGCCTGAGGCCTCTAGAAGGAATGAAAATCTCTGAGGGAGAGCCATTCACCAAAATTGAAAAGCTGGATGAAGTCACCAGAGCCATGACCCATCTGACCCAGTTGTGATCAAAACCAAAAGCAGTGAGAACCTTCTTGATGTAAATCCAATTCACCTTGTCATATGCTTTGGCAATATCCAATTGCATGATCATCCTCGCCTGCTTTTTACTAGTAAGCGTGTGTATCACCTCATGGGCTTGAATAATGTTATTTAAAATTTGTCTGCCCTCCACATAACCTGCCTGTTCCTCTAACACTAAGTAAGCAAGGAGATGTCTTAGTCTATTTGCAACAACCTTGGATATTATCTTGTAAACTACATTACATAAAGCTATAGGTCTATACTTATCTGCAGTTTGAGCTGAATCATGTTTGGGGATCAGGGAGATGAAGGAGGTGTTGAGGGATTTCAGGATGGTTTTGCTACACCTGGAATCCTCACCACATTTAGAATATCCTGTTTGACAATATGCCAACAAGCTTTAAAAAAATCCACATTGAAACCATCTGGGCCAGGTGCTTTGCATTTCTGCATGTCTTTGAGAACCTCACTTACTTCCTCTTTAGTAACCGGTCTATTGAGGTTAAAATTGTCCTCTCTAGACACCAACTTAGGGATATGCCTTATAATTTCCTTGATGGATTGTTCCCTGTCTGGAATGTTTTCCCGAGTGATGTTTCGGAAATGCTTAACAAGCACAACTTCAATATTCTTATGAGTGTTCTGAAGCTCCCCATTCTCGTTCTTTATCGTAGAGATTCTGTTGTATGCTCTATTAGCTATGGTGGAACTATGGAAAAATCTTGTATTCCGCTCTCCTTCCTTGAGCCATTGAACTCTAGACTTTTGCCTCCAAAATATTTCCTCTTGTTTGCATAAATTTTCCCATTCTTGATGATATTTGTCAGCTTGATCACTTTTGACTTTGTCAAAGCCGTCTTGGATCAATGCCTGGTTGAGTTCCTAAATTTTGATTTCCAATGATTTTTTGTTCACAAAAATGTTTCCAAAATCCTTCTTGTTCCATTCTTTGAGCCTGAACTTGACATGCTTTAGTCTTTTATGAAGGAGGTACATTTGTGATCCTTGTAATTGCAAGTCTTCAGACCACCATTTTTCAATGTTACTGATGAAATCCGGGTGGGAGAGCTAGATATTCTTGAATCTGAAGGGCCTATTTCTAGGAGAGACCATACCCTTGATTTCCAATTGAATCGGCTAGTGATTGGACCCTCTGAAGGGAAGGACTCTTGTTATTTCTTTATCTATAATCATCAGCTACTCTGAAATCATGAACCTATCTAATTTAGAGGCTACCTATGCCTCACCTCCTCTTTTGTTGTTCCATGTAAAAAGGCCATTACTCAATTCTGAACCAACCAATTTCATATCATCTGTGAATGATTGGAATGCTAAAGAGTCTTTGGTTAGCACTGTGGTTCCTCCTTTTTTTCTGAAAGAGACTTGATCATATTGAAATCACCTCCCATGATCCAAGGAATCCCAACCTGTTTGTTCCTGAGATCTATTAGGGATTCTAGAAATTTGAGTTTGTCATCTATTTTTTGAGGACCATAAAAATTTGTGACCAGGAAGGTTTCTGAAACCCCCACTGGTTACATGATCACTTATAAGTAATTTCCGGATGCTTCAACACCTATTATGCTGATTTTCTGGGGATTCCAAAGAGTTAGAATGCCCCCCGCTGTGCTTTCAGCTTTAACCTCTAGAAACTCAAATCTATTGAGCCATTTGCTATGAATTCGTTTTATTTTTTGAATGGAACATTTGGTTTCCTAGATGAAGATCATATCCGACATTTCTTGTTTCATTCTATAACTTAGCATTCTTTGTTTTCTTTTACTACCTAGACCTCTAATATTCCAGGATGTGAACTTCATAATTCAAGATTTGTAAAGGAGTAACTGGTTAGGTCTTTCATCTTACCTGAGTCTACCATTAACTTTCCACACTCCATCAAGAGGTCCTTCTGCTTTTTCCTACCCCTTTTCTTTCCTGCATTTTTGGTAGCTAATCCTAGAGTTGATTTAATTGTTTTCACACCTCTGTACTCTTGCTTGTCAATGGTTTTTCCTTTATCTAACCCCCTTTCCTGAGTTTTCCATAAAAACAACTGTTGAATTCTGTTGCAATCTTCTTGGGGTAGTGAATCTATCCCTCCCATGGTTCCCTGCATTAAGAACCCTTCCAGATCTAGGTGTTCCTTATCTAGAATTTCTTGAATTTCATGGTTCTCTACATCTGTTTCACTCTGGGTCATTTCTTGATCCCTCTCTAGTTCTATTTCACTCATCATAGTTTCTTTCTTAGTACTAATCTCTTGTGTTGGGTTGTAGTTTTCTTCCTTTTCCTTTTCTTTAGGGCCATCCTCCATAAATTGGTCTTCATTTGCCATTTCTTCATTCTCTTCCAGTGCTTGATACCTATTTTGACTGCCTTTTGACCCTCATTACAAAGATTATTTGGTCCTTTTTTTCCTCCTTTTCCTCTACTTGCCACTTTCTGAAATCTTTCTGTGTCCTTTATTGCATTTTGTTTGCTCCTGTTGTCTGCTCTACTAAGAGGGCAATATTTGAACAAGTGTCCACTGTTTGCACCCAATCCTCATCAAAAACTTCTAGGATGACTTCATTTGGAAGGGCTCCTGATAGATCCATTTCTACATAGATTCTTGCATAGGAAGTGTATTTTCCCCTTCTTGTGGCTTCTGAAGCTTTTACAAAACGACCTAGTTTATTGCCAATGGCAGCAAGCGATTCAGTTTGCTAGTAATCAATAGGTAGAGAATAGAGCCTTACCCAGACAGGTACCAAAGTGAAAGTCTTTCGCTCTGGAACAAAGTTCATCATCCAAGGCTGCATATAGAGGCCAACTGCTACATAAAAGTAGGGTCCTCCTTTGAATATTTTGTCTCTGTCTTGGATGATTGTGAACACCATGGTGAAGAATCCCTTTGACCCAAGATGCAGATCGAAGCTTCCCTTGGGTTTCCAGTGGTACTTGATCCATATCTCTAAAGCCCTTTCCATGGGCCATAGTCCCATGAATTTGCAGATTATAGTGGAAGTCCCCATATGTTCCCTGTGTGCCTGCAGTGCAGGATCATTTAGCACTACTCTAGGAGTAGTATCCGTTTGGGTCTGCATGGTCCCTTTTGTTTATTGTCCCTTGTTCTCTGGCTTTTGTCTTCTTCCTCCTTATCTTTAGTGCTGACATTTTCCTTGGGCCTAACCCCATCTGTCTCCTTTTCATTATTATTTTTTTCCTCTTCCACAGAACCTCTAACATTACCCAGTGGGGACTTGCCTCTGCTGGCTACAACCTCCTTAGGGAGTGGAGCTCCCTCCTCTGTGGCCCTCCATTAGGAGCAAGCACTGAAACTCTCAGAAACCCTAGCTGCGCATTTTTCTCTCGCTCCTCTCTTGGCACTCCCTAAAACAACAATGGTTGTGTCAGCCAAGATACCGTAGAGAAATGAAATTTGATTTTGAGTATAAAAATGGAAATAAAAATGATTTGGAAATATATTTTTTATGTTTTAAAATTGTTTTAGGTATTAGGAGAAATGAAAATTTGGCAAACAACCAATCAAAGATGTGAACAACGGAACAAATAAAGAATGTGCACGCACATTCTCGTTTTCTTTTGTTTCGCTATAAGTTTGGGTTTATAAGTGGAGAAATGGAAATTGGATTTACAAGTGGAGAAATGGAAATTTGGCAATAAAAGAGAAATGGAAATGGAAATTTGGCAAACAACCAATCAAAGATGTGAACAACCAAATGAATAAAGAATGTGCGCACACATTCTTATTTTCTTTTGTTTCGCTATAAGTTTGGGTTTATAAGTGGAGAAATGGAAATTTGGCAATAAAAGGGTGAACAACCAATCAAAGACATGAACAACTGAATGGATATAGAATATGCACACACACTCTTGCTTTTGTTCTATTATAGATTTGGGTTTTTAAGTAGAGAAATGGAAATTTGATTTTGAGTATAAAAATGGAAATAAAAATGATTTGGAAATATATTATTTATGTTTTAAAATTTCTTTAGGTATTAGGAGAAATGAAAATTTGGCAAACAACCAATCAAAGACGTGAACTGCCGAACCAAGCACATTCTTGTTTTCTTTTGTTTCGCTATAAGTTTGTGTTTATAAGTGGAGAAAAGGAAATTGGGTTTATAAGTGGAGAAATGGAAATTTGGCAATAAAATAGGTGAACAACCAATCAAAGACGTGAACAACTAAACAACTAAACGAATATAGAATATGCACACACTCTTGCTTTTGTTCTATTATAGATTTGGGTCTTTAAGTAGAGAAATGGAAATTTGATTTTGAGTATAAAAATGGAAATAAAAATGATTTGTAAATATATTTTTTATGTTTTAAAATTGTTTTAGGTATTAATAGGTGGCAACCCTAAAAACATTTATCTCAAAAATTGATTGGAGATAATTTTTTTTTATAATTTTGTAAATGGTACTAAGTAAAAATAAAAATGGTTACATAGGTGACTGATTCTAATTTTATCTAGATAAATTGTGTTTTAAGGAGAAGTGACATCATAAACTCAAGCCCATCTACAATAATCCATGTACTATTCTGAAGTGGGTTGGTGTGAATGCATGTCATTTAGATTTGCCCAACTTTGCCTCCACAGTTTGGTTAATGTTAATCATCTCAAGCCTTATATGTCATTTAGATTTGCCTTGCCAACTTTGCCTCCACAATGTGGTTAATGTTAATCATTTCAAGCCTTATGAAACTCCTATTCTTGAAAGGGAAGTTCAAGTGACATCATAAACTCAAGCCCATCTACTATAGTCCCTGTACTATTTTGAAGCAGGCTGGTGTGAATGCATGTCATCTAGGAAGCTTAAGTGACATCATAAACTCAAGCCCATCTACTATAGTCCATGTACTATTTTGAAGCAGGTTAGTCCATGTACTAGTTTCAAGCGGGTTGGTGTGAATGCATGTCATTTAGATTTGTCTTGTTAGCTTTTCCTCGACAATGTGGTTAATGTTAACCATCTCAAGCCTTATGAACCTCCTATTTTGGAAGAGGAAGTTCACATTTCCCACTTGTTAGCTTTGCTTCCTATTGAGGGCCCCGAAATCGGGTCAACAACAAGGGGGATACCCACCGGGTCCGAAACCTGGTTGGCGGCTCCTTGCCCGTTTGGTGTAGCGGGTCCGACTGGGGATGATGGGACCGGCTTCCCAATTTAAAGGATGTGTGAGTGTGTGTAGATTTTGATGATGCTAATCTAAAGGTAATTTCAAGCTAATCTAATTCTAAACTCTAAGCTGACTCTATGCTACTGTAATCTACCAAAAAACAACACATCTAATCTATACTAACCCGGGGTAATATTCTTTCATCATTCGATCTACAAAGATTTCATACAATAACTGGTAATAAAGATCATTTAGCTATCATACGAATATAAATCAATTAAGATAAACCATTCTGCATAAGAAGTTAGGCAAAACAGTTGTGAACAGCATATCGCATGATAAGTTATTCATATGTTAAGTACAAACAAATGATTCCACCGTACAAAAGTGCCAAATGGTAACCCAGACATTCATACATCAACATATAAACAAATCAGTTGTATATCACTCTGAGAATATGAGCAGAAATTAATCAAGAGATAAAAGTACCATTTATGACTGACTTTACTCACAAACTTCAAGCAATAACGATTTATCTCTACTTACTTCTAACATCTACTAAGAGTACAGAAGTGCAACATCAGTAGCAGACATTAAAATGCAAACATAAATAAATCTCGATCCATCCATTCATCAAAAACCACCTCCGAGGGTGCAAAAGTGCATGTTCTGAGGACAAGTTTTTTGACAAATTTCTGGACCCTTCTCCAAATGCCATGAGAAGGGTTAAATACTACTAACTAACTAATCTTAATTACACAAATTTAGGGAACGGCTTCAAATGACCGCCCTTTTACTAAAGCAATTTTATTTCTAAAAATTGAATCTAATTTCTAACCATTTTTGTATCTACTCCTTAGTGCTGTAAGCAATGTGAGGTTCACCTGGAAAGAGTCGGCTGGTTGTCTTTTCCTTTTGCTCGGGCGATAAAAGTAGAAATAACAAAAGTTGGCACCTCTTTCTGACAAACTAGAAGATATTTTTGAAAATCTTCCTCTAGCTGTGTGTATTTGCTGTGTGTATACTTAGTATAACCCAGATTTCTTTCAAACTGATTGTGATGTTGCTATTTCGGTTTCCGGCCGTGCGAATGACTCAATGAGTTAGGGATTTCGTTGCCTGAACTATCTTACATATTGAAAATTTTTTCCGTTCTTTGTTCCAGGCTTTTCTGAAGCATCATCCCTTTTTAGCGTTTTTCTTTTTGCTTTATCCAATCTGAGCTTCAGGATCTTTTGCAAACATGCTGCTTTTGTGCGCCTTTGACTCTGAGTCTTGGATAGTCTATTTTCATCAGTGTCTGTGGAGTGATACTCTGGAATCCGTGGCTCTGCTGCATGCGACAACCATTTGCGAAGGCATCTCCTCTCTGTTCTTCAAGTATTGGCGCTTTCCCCTTCTCCTTAGATGTTTCCTGCATATAGATTTATATTAGTTGCTGCCTTACAGTTTACGCAAAGGAAAAGAGACATGACGAAAAGATTGACATGAAAGCTTTAAGTCCTAATGAATGCATAATCATGACACTCATAATGACTTGACTCTTCGAAAAACGCAACACGATCATCTTTGGATACTCAGGCGTGCAATCATTAATTTCCCTTAAGGTGAGCGCTCGATTTTGGGTTTACAGATCATGCCGAAGAAACTTTGCGATGAGTGGTTTCTGCGATTCGTATCGCAGCAATTAATAGTCTCAATCGTCGCAGATCGCAAATCGCAAAATCGCAGTTTGCAAGATCGCAGGTCGCAAATCGCAATATCGCAATTTTCATTTGCTCGTTATGCGCTGCTTATGCGACGTTGCGATATGCGACGTCGCATATCGGCCATCGGCGATTCCTTAGGTTTTTCTTTTAAGGGCGCTTTCAAAATATGCGATGCGATGAATATCACATCGCTTCATCGCAGCTTACTTACACGCATAGAAAAATGCTTCACTCTCTCTTTGCGATGCGATATAGCTTTTAGGGTGTTAAATACAAAAATTTTGATAAAAATATTTTTGAGATTTTTTGTTAAGGGTCCCCCCTTGCTTGATATTATTGCTAAACTAAACAAAGAGGGGGGTTGTTGGTGACCACAACAATGGCGATTCACTGTGAAGAACCAGTTATCTCTGCTTTTCTATTGACATTTCCACTTCCGAAACAGAAAAATTTTTCTTACGTCTAAATTTTGTTATGGATAGATAGGGTAGATTACCCCTCATCCTGTCAATGATACTTTGTTTCAACCTTTCTTTTTGTCCAATTGTCTGCTTCCCTAGGCTTAGTTCTTGCATTCATACCAGACATTACTCGGTCCTTTTTAAAAGATAAAATAAGATCTTCTTTGCGTACTGTTTTTTTTTTTTTTTTAAAATATGCTCATTTGTCATAGGTAGAGCCTCTGCTGCCCGCAAGCATCCATAGCCTTGACAGGGTTACCATGTTATCCAACAATGATCCTTTTTCCTGCTTGAGGTTATTTACAACACTTCAGAGAAAAATCCTTTTTGACACTTTTTTTTTTTTTTATTCTCTAAAGAACAATGTCTTGGTTTGGTGGCCAAATTATGACACAATCATTCACTTGATTTACACTTTTGCTGAACAAGCTGGCTCGTGATGAGACCCCTTGTCTTTTGATTGCAACAATCTTGAGTCATTGCCCTGTTTTGATAGACAGTATTGGCAAAGTCAGCAAGTTATAATATCTGTGATCATGATAAGCCGGCTTGTGATGAGACCTATTATTCTTTGAGATATAGTGTTTTCTCGGATAGTTTCTCTGAATGCTGCGATTTCCTTTTGCATGGAGGAAGTCATTGTTTTTCCTTAAGAAAGCTCTAGACGACAATATAGAGTTTGAAAACAACAGCTTTTACAGAGAATATTTATTTTATTGTTGATGATACCTTTCATTGTGCTGACACAAAGCAATTTTTACCAAAGGTTGCTTTCATCAAAGTCTTTTGAGAGGTTGAAACTAATATCATATTCAGGGTAAAGTTAACTCTATTTGTCAATAATAAAAATCAGATTTTACGAAAAGTTTTGCTATTTGTACAAGCGAAATCAAAATCTGATAGAGAGTTAGTGTGCTCTTTCATGAATCCTTTTCAATGATCACTTACAACTGATTTTATTTATAAGAAAGAGAAAAACAAAGTAAAAATAAAAAACAAACTAAAACTATCCTACAAAAATAGAAGAATGATCTTCTTATGGAAAATACATTTTAAGAATCTGTCCATTCACAGGTAAAGAATCTCTTCTACCCGCCAAATCCTGCAACACAAATGTCGATGGGCCTATGACTTCTACAATCTGAAAAGGACCAAGCCACAGCTTCTGAAATTTCGTATGCTTGCCCTTTTCTTCATGAGCCTTATCCCATTTCAAAACTAAATCTCCCATCTGAAAGTTCTTTCTGGTTATGATGCTTGAGTCAAAAGAGGATTTTATTAGCGCTTTGTGGCAAGCATGGGTTTTCTTAGCTTGTTCTCGTTGTTCTTCTAGTTTGATTATCTCCATTTGTCTCAATTGCAAAGAGGAAGTAGACACTTCATCGATGTGTTGTACTAAAGACAAAGAGGGAATGACTAGGTGAGTAGGAAGAACCACTTCTTTCCCATAAACTAAATTAAAGGGAGAAGTGCCGATCGAAGCTTTCTTCGTAATTCTGTCTGCCCATAAAGCATTAACCAACGCTTTGTGCCAATTCTTCTGGTTTTTGTCAACTGTTCTTTTAATAATCTTGATTAGGTTTTTGTTTGTCGATTCAGCCAACCCGTTACCTTGCGGATAGTAGTTGGCAGAATACTTCAGTTTGAACCCTCTTTTAAGTGCAAACTCAGTCATTGCATTTCCAGAAAAGTATGATGCATTGTCAAACATTAAGGCCGTTGGCAACCCAAACCTAGTGATGATAAACTGATCTATGAATTCAATAATGTTTTCAGAATTAACTGTCTTGAGAGGAACTGCTTCTACCCATTTAGTAAAATAATCTGTTGCCGTGAGGATATACCTATGCTACTTAGAAGAGTGAGGAACGATCTCACCTATTATGTCCAAGCCCCATTGGCTGAATGGTTGCTCGATGTTAACCGGCTGTAGTGGCATGGACGATTTCCTTTGTTTCCCTGCAGCAGTCTGGCAGATTTGGCATTTCCTTACGTAATTGTATGAGTCTTTGAACAACGTGGGCCAATAATATCCTACACGTAAGATCTTATGTGCAGTAGTCTCTCCAGCATAGTGTCCACCTGCTGGTCCATCGTGGAGTTCCTGCAAAACCTTTTCGGCTTCAGTTTTCTCAAGACACCTAAGAAGTACATAATCGTAATTCCTTTTAAACAGAACATCATTTATGAGCTGGTATTGTTTAGCTTTCAATCTCAGAGCTCTTTTCTTGGTGTGATCCAGGTGTGATGGAGCATACCCGTTCTTAAGATAATAAATGGTGTCTGCATATAATGATTCTGCGTCGTTTAGGCTTACCTCATATGTATGTACCTCTTCAGATGAGTTCTCAGGAATTTGCGATGCTCCAGCTAACATCTTGCAGAAGCCTTGACCTCTTACGATGTTTGCTGGTTTGATCTCAAGATCGTATTCTTGTAAAGCGGTAATCCAATTCGCCCTCTTTTCGCCCACGTCCTTCTGTACCAACAAGTTTCTTACCGCTGGAAATGGTACGACGACTTTGGTATGGGCTTTAAGTAAGAAAGGTCTGAAATATTTGATCGCTTTGAAAACAGCATATGCTTGTTTCTCCACGTCTGAATAATTGAGCTCAGCACCTTGTAAGTTCGAGCTAAAGAATGCGATTGGAGCTTTTGCCTTCTCTTGATTTGCTTGAGTTAAAATCGCGGCATAAGATTTTTCTGAGGCAAAAGTATATAAGATAAAGGGTTTTGAAAAATTTGGGGTAGCTAAAGATGGAGCGTTGATGATAGCTTGTTTGATCAAGTTGAATGCTTCGTGCTCATCTAGGCCCCATTTAAAATTTGAATTCTTTTTTATCATATTTTGTAAAGGAGAAATAATACGTGAAAAATCCGGGACAAACCTTTTTACAAAATTGATTTGTCCAAGGAAAGATTGCATGGCCTTTTTGTTATGGGGAATGGATATTTCGGAAATTTCTTTGATTCTGTCAGGTTCAATGTGAATACCAGATTTCGACACTATGAATCCAAGCAATTTCCCTTCACTTAATGCGAAAAAGGATTTCTTTGGGTTAAGTGAAATTCCATACCTTAAACATCTTTGAAAGATTTGTTTCAAGTCGTTGAGATGGTCGCTTCGTTTTTTGGAGTACACTGTTATATCATCCAGGTAAATCACTACCGATTTATTGACTAAACCTTTAAACGCGATGTCCATGGCTCTCTGAAAGGTAGCGCCGGCGTTGATCAGACCAAATGGCATCTTCCGATATGCGTATGTGCCCCATTTGGTTCGGAATGTGGTTTTTAACTGATCATCGGGATTTACCAGCACTTGATTGTATCCTGAAAATCCATCCAGGAAAGACATTAATTCTGAGCCCGCTACTGCCTGTAGTATTTGCTCCATAGGTGGGAGGGGAAAATTGTCTTTCTGACAGGCTTTGTTGAGATTCCGGAAATCAATACAGATCCGAATATCTCCGTTTTTCTTTCTAACGGGCACCATATTGGATACCCATTTGGAATGTCTGATGGGGAAAATTATTCTGGCTCTCAACAACTTATTCAGCTCAGTCTTTATCTGATTTTCTAAGTTGGGGTGGATTTTTTGAGCTTCTGCTGGACAGGTTTTTCATTGTCAATCATAGGGATAGTGTGTTGAATGATAGAAGTGTTATATGTCTTCAGCTCATCGTAATTCCATGCAAAAACGTTTTTGTATTGTCTCAGAAGATGGATATATGCTGATTTTTCTTCAGGGGCTAGGCCGTGGCCCAGATTAACGTTTTGCGGCTTCTGATCGGTTCCTAGGTTCACTAATTCATAATTCAGAGTTGAACTGTAGAGTTTAGAATTGGCAGACCTTTTAAAATGACTTTTCAAATCATATAAATCTTCTAACTTAACCACCGATTTAGGTATAGCATTATCAGTGCTATTTTGTTGAACTTGGTGATCATGATGGTCTTCGTCAATTATTTGATTTGAGTAGGATCCTTCAGAAGTGAGGAAATTTACAATGTCAGGGTCGTCGTTGAATACTCTCCAGTTGGTGATGTTGTCAGGGATGGACGGTTTAAAGATTAATTCTATTGAGAACCTATCGGGACTAAAATCTTCGGAGGGAATAAGTCTAGAGGCTACGTTAGCTAACAGGTCTGCGCTCGCATTTTGGAGTCTTGGGATTGACGAAATATTGAATGCTATGAAATGTGAAGTCAGATCTTGTACTAAAGATTGATAGTGCTTTAAATGACTTGAGAGGCAATGTATGGTGTTATGTACCTGTTTGACGACAATTTCAGAATCTCCAAAGACTTGAAGATACTTAACATTCATCCCGATTGCTTTGCATAGGCCTTGCACCAAGGCTTCGTATTCTGCTGTATTGTTTGTGCAATCGAACTCAAGTCTGCATGTAAGCATGGTCTTGTTTCCGTCTGGGCTAATCAGAACACATCCTGCTCCTGCTCCCTCGTTAGATTTAGAGCCATCAAAATATAATTTCCAAAACAAAGATGTATTTACAGAGTTATCTAAAAATTTAAAACACTTTGAATCATCAGTCTGGGAAAAATTTTCAACTTGGGACAGAACTGAATTTTCTAAGTAAGGTGAGGTGTGAGCATTGAAATTGCCGAGGAAAGAGTCTACTGAGTAATTGCCTATGATACTGTTGTTTTATGCTATTGCTTCATTCTCTCCTTCTAATTCAGTCACTATGTATTTTTGGTGCAACTCTCGTTCAACCTTTATTTGATTGGGTTTACCGTTGTAGGGTAACCACATGTGCGACCAGTCAGTTGAGAAATATCCATGGAGTTTTTCAGACCAATCCCTGCTAAGAATTAAACCATAGAATTCAGGGATATCAGCTACTAGAATGTCGATAACCTGGCATACTTTCGGGTTAAACGACAATCTTATGGTCACCTGGTTAAGTTCACCAATCACTTCGACTTGAGATCGATCAAGTTGAACTATTCGCACTGTGGATTTCTATGGCTGAACATTCAATTTGGCACATATTGATCTGGGTAAAATATTTGTTGAAGCACCAGAATCAACCAAGCAATTGTTCACATTTTTATTGAAAATTTCATAAGTGAGAAGAAAAGGAGGAGTATGAGATCTTGATCTTCCTCCAATCAAGACAATGTCCTTTGGATCAATCTTATTGATCATGTTGGTTGGAGGTCTTCCCATGTTGTGGGAAGCTACAGCTGTAGGTAAAGATGTAGTAGGCACAACATGTAATTCTTTCATCATTATTTTCTGTTGATGTTTCAATTTGCTCAATTCGAAAAGAGTGATATTAGCCCTAGTCTTTTTCATGTCATCGATAATGTTATACTCCATTTCATCCAACACTATCAGTGTTCTTGATGGAGGTGCTTGATCTGATTGGACTGGGCTAAATTGGGTCACTCTAGCAGTTGTTTTCTTTGTTGTGACCTTATCTTTTGTTGCAGGGCTTGCGCCTTTCTGTTTGGGTGTAGTTTGGGGAGGATCAAGTTGATTTTTGCTTCGTGTGCTAACCGGAAATGCTTCTTGATCTTCTTCTTATGGGAGGATGAAATCCCACATTCCTTGTAGTTCCACAACTTCTTCATCATTGGTCTGCCCTTCAGTGGTATTCTCTTCTTCTTCTTCTTCTTCAGATTCGACGTTTGAGACAGCATTGGGTGGTTTCATCTCCATAGGAAGATTTATTTTAAAAGATCTGTAGGGCTTTTTTGAAGAAGTTTCTGCTACTTGTTTTCTTATGTCAATCATCTCATTGGACATTGCCTTTAACACTTTTTGTAATCCTTCCATATCGAAAGAATCTTTCGTTTGTTTCTTCTTGGTGTCTTCTTTGAAAGAGATTTTCTTAGATTTGCGTTCTTCTATTGCAGATCTCTTTTCTAGGGCAACTACGCGTTTTTCTACTGCTAATGCCTCAGTCAAGTTTTCAACTAAGGTCATCTTGTTTGCCCTATCTACGAAGATAGCCAAGTTTGATGGTAAGGCCGTGATGTACCATTCACATCTTACTTCCTCGCTGGGTTGAGAAGCAGCAGGAATTTTGTTGAGGATCTTGTTGAACTGTAAATTGAAATCTTTAATGGGTTCTCTAGTCTCAGCTTTAAGATTAGATAGGTCATTGATTAATGTCGCTGTAGATCTGTCATCGCCAAACTTGGTGAGGAATTGACTTTGAAAAATGTACCAACTTGTGATGGACCCGAAAGGTAACGAAAAGTACCATGACCCGGCTGTTCCTTGCATTGTATAAGGAAAAAGCCGGACGACATCATCCTCGTTGGTAACTCCATTGAGATTAATAGAAAGCATGAAATTATTGATATGCTCTTCGGCTAGCATGCCTATTTCTGGATTGAATTTGGGTAGCCATTTCTCGGGATGGGCCGGTATTGGGCTCAGGGGTGGAGGCATCAAAACCGCTCCAGGATTGTTCCATGGAGACTGGGCCATCGTTGAGCCGCTAGTTAACGAAAGTGCAGAAGACGGGCCCTGATGCTGAGGAGATGAAGATATTATGATCTTTGATGATTGAAGAGGAAGGGTTGTGGAAGATGGATGAGTGATTTGGGATGAGGATGTGGGTGGTTGACTTCGCGGTGAGGGGGTTGAAATGGACGAAGTAGATGAAAGAGTCTCACGGTCAGACTCTGGTGGTGTTTTCCTTGCTCTTTTCCTAGTAGGGAGAGGGAGTTCACTTGGTTGAATACCAAACTTTTCACTCTTCAATCTAGTCAGGGGATGAGCAGGATTGTACTGCGAAGTCACGCTGCTGTGAGATTTATCAGACCTCTGAGAAAAAATAGAGAATCCCTGGAGTTTACGAATCAAAGTTTGAATTTCAGGGGGTTCAATGATCAGTTGGTCTGATATATTAGGGTAAGTAGCAGTGGTGGATACTCGAGCGACTTTTAACTCCGGGTCTAACCGTATTGGAGAAGTCGGGGGAGTTGATGAGGGTGATTTACTCTCAGAATGGTATTTGGATTTTGACTTAGTTGCCATTCATAGTTCGTGCCCTCCTTCTAGCGCCAAATATGTTGAGGGCCCTGAAATCAGGTCAACAACAAGGGGGATACCCACCCGGTCTGGAACTTGGTTGGCGGCTCCTTGCGCGTTTGGTGTAGCGGGTCCGATTGGGGATGATGGGACCAGCTTCCCAATTTAAAGGATGTGTGAGTGTGTGTAGATTTTGATGATGCTAATCTAAAGGTAATTTCAAGCTAATCTAATTCTAAACTCTAAGCTGACTCTATGCTACTGTAATCTACCAAAAAACAACACATCTAATCTATACTAACCCGTGGTAATATTCTTTCATCATGCGATCTAAAAAGATTTCATACAATAACTGGTAATAAAGATCATTCAGCTATCATACGAATATAAATCAATTAAGATAAACCATTCTGCATAAGAAGTTAGGCAAAACAGTTGTGAACAGCATATCGCATGATAAGTTATTCATATGTTAAGTACAAACAAATGATTCCACCGTACAAAAGTGCCAAATGGTAACCCAGACATTCATACATCAACATATAAACAAATCAGCTGTATATCACTCTGAGAATATGAGCAGAAATTAATCAAGAGATAAAAGTACCATTTATGACTGACTTTACTCACAAACTTCAAGAAATAACGATTTATCTCTACTTACTTCTAACATCTACTAAGAGTACAGAAGTGCAACATCAGTAGCAGACATTAAAATGCAAACATAAATAAATCTCGATCCATCCATTCATCAAAAACCACCTCCGAGGGTGCAAAAGTGCATGTTCTGAGGACATGTTTTTTGACAAATTTCTGGACCCTTCTCCAAATGCCATGAGAAGGGTTAAATACTACTAACTAACTAATCTTAATTACACAAATTTAGGGAACGGCTTCAAATGACCGCCCTTTTACTAAAGCAATTTTATTTCTAAAAATTGAATCTAATTTCTAACCATTTTTGTATCTACTCCTTAGTGCTGTAAGCAATGTGAGGTTCACCTGGAAAGAGTCGGCTGGTTGTCTTTTCCTTTTGCTCGGGCGATAAAAGTAGAAATAACAAAAGTTGGCACCTCTTTCTGACAAACTAGAAGATATTTTTGAAAATCTTCCTCTAGCTGGGTGTATTTGCTGTGTGTATACTTAGTATAACCCAGATTTCTTTCAAACTGATTGTGCTGTTGCTATTTCGGTTTCCGGCCGTGCGAATGACTCAATGAGTTAGGGATTTCGTTGCCTGAACTATCTTACATATTGAAAATTTTTTCCGTTCTTTGTTCCAGGCTTTTCTGAAGCATCATCCCTTTTTAGCGTTTTTCTTTTTGCTTTATCCAATCTGAGCTTCAGGATCTTTTGCAAACATGCTGCTTTTGTGCGCCTTTGACTTTGAGTCTTGGATAGTCTATTTTCATCAGTGTCTGTGGAGTGATACTCTAGAATTCGCGGCTCTGCTGCATGCGACAACCATTTGCGAAGGCATCTCCTCTCTGTTCTTCAAGTATTGGCGCTTTCCCCTTCAACTTAGATGTTTCTTGCATATAGATTTATATTAGTTGCTGCCTTACAGTTTACGCAAAGGAAAAGAGACATGATGAAAAGATTGACATGAAAGCTTTAAGTCTTAATGAATGCATAATCATGACACTCATAATGACTTGACTCTTCAAAAAACGCAACACGATCATCTTTGGATATTCAGGCGTGCAATCATTAATTTCCCTTAAGGTGAGCGCTCGATTTTGGGTTTACAGATCATGCCAAAGAAACTTTGCGATGAGTGGTTTCTGCGATTCGTATTGCAGCAATTAATAGTCTCAATCGTCGCAGATCGCAAATCGCAAAATCGCAGTTTGCAAGATCGCAGGTCGCAAATCGCAATATCGCAATTTTCATTTGCTCGTTATGTGTTGCTTATGCGACGTCGCATATCGGCTATCGGCGATTCCTTAGGTTTTTCTTTTAAGGGCGCTTTCAAAATATGCGATGCGATGAATATCACATTGCTTCATCGCAGCTTACTTATGCACATAGAAAAACGCTTCATTCTCTCTTTGCAATGCGATATAGCTTTTAGGGAGTTAAATACAAAAATTTTGATAAAAATATTTTTGAGATTTTTTGTTAAGGGTCCCCCTTTGCTTGATATTATTGCTAATACTAAACAAAGATGGGCGTTGTTGGTGACCACAACACTTCCACAATGTGGTTAATGTTAATCATCTCAAACCTTATGAACCTCCTATTCTGGAAGAGGAAGTTCACATTTCCCACTTCTGGATTTTTAGCAGTTGTTGGAGGAAGACACACGATTAGACCTATAGCAGTAGTTATGACGTATCTTGATGGGCACCAAAGCCTGATGGGCACCAAATACAACGTCCTTAGGAAGACACAGTGTTAGACTTGTAGCAACGATTATGATGTATCTTGATGGGCACCAAAGCCAGCTTCCTTTTTAGGACAAATGGTTGTCCCAGGTTTCTTAATAGTTAGTTGTAGGATAATGAAGGCATTGTTAATCTTAAGCACTATGCATTTTTATTTATATTATTTCTTAGTTAGCGCTCACTTTTCCAAAACAACTAATCAACTAATCAGATCTCATCTTAAGTAAAATATTATAAAAGGAATTTGCTTAGAAACATAAGAATGTTTTGGGAACCAATATTCGTATGCTTATGTTTGCAAGTTTTCATCTTCAACATTCGAATGTTATGGCTTATCAATCATCCAACCACTAATGTAGGGAGGCATATCCAGTGGTGTAGCAATTTACAAATGGGAAAGAGGTTGATATCACCTCCAGAGCTCCCAAAATATGCAGTGATTTGGGAGGCATATCCAGTGGTGTAGCAGTTTGCAAATGGGAAAGAGGTTGATATCATCTCCAGAGCTCCCAAAATATGTAGTGGTTTGGGTCGTCATATCCAAGAGGACAAATTAATGAAAAAGTATGCACCTGCGTAATGGGTTTTTATATGTCACGATTCTTCCCCAATTTATGCCTTACAGCGTTTCCTTTGCAACATCTGGTGCAATTGCTAGTAATAAATATCAAATCACCTTAAAGGAAAAATTATCACTGCTACGAGAGAGGGAATACCTAAAATGAAATGAAGTTCTCGATATATAAGTACATACAGTCCCATATATTTAAATTTATGTGTAGATTGAAATGGTTTTGATGTAAAGGGTTGACGCTACATTTCATATGGATAACAGAGTGAGAGTTGGAATTCGATGGGTTCTCAATTTATAGATATGAATTTTATCACGATTATTTGTCTTTTGTTATTTAATCTAGAAAATTGCGAATATTTATGATGTTATTACAATGAATACCCAGGATTTTAGTAGTACCAAGAGATGATTTTGGTGGCTTCCTGTGGGCATACATAACACATTATCATTTAGTGATGGTTTTGGCCACTTGATTATTCACTGAGGAGCTTCATATCTTTACCTGCAGTAAGTTCTAGAACTCTTATCCATTTCATCATTTTTTCTTCTAAACACAATCAAATTATGTGGTAATTAATTTCATGTCGAAAAATGACCTAGATTATATTAGCTCTTATTTTTCAACCTTTCTTTAAATAATTTTTGAAGGGCCTGATATATTTTTTTAAATAAATCCTAAATAGTCATTGAATAATTTCCTCAATAATTCTCATCTAATTATATTTGCAAGATGCATGCTGAAACTTAAAATTGTATTAAAAAAAAAGAGATCATTTAACATACTTTCCTAACATATATTGGAGGGCCTTTGTGACAAGAAAACCCAACAACATCGATTGAATTTCCAATTAAATTCTCACTAAGATTGCTCTTTATTTTCAATATTAATTTTGATTCTATGATGGGGTCAAAGTCTATTCACTTGAAGTGAATGAGGCTAGGTGAAACACATAGGTTATTTTGGAGACATTGAAACACCAATCATAATTATCTCATAATGCAATAGGTATACCTTTAAATAAATCTTCCTCCAAAATTTAAAAAAAAATGATATCTCGATTCATGTAGAGGATATATATCTCGAAGAATTTTACAAATAAACATGAATATAAATATTTAAATTTAAGAAAAATAAATTACTTATCAATCCAAAAATTTAATATCTAAATCATGGATGCTATAGAGTCTAAAGCAGTGATTTTTTATTTTTATTTTAAATCATCTATAGTGTTCTATCTCTATGAATTTCGGTGATACTTTTAATCAATGGTCTTCAGATATGATATATGTTAGGAAGGTTTAGAAATTGAAATTAACATTAATTTCCACTAAATACCAAACTAGGTCAAAGGGATTAAGATGACACTTTTCTAAGGAAATCCCCTAGAAGGTGAATGAAACAACACAATTTGAGTTATAAGAAAGCTGGAGCTGGAGTAGAGTCAATAAAACGATAAAATACATCATTGGATTACAACAGAAACTAGGAGGCGAAGAAACTAGCTATATTAGTCGTTTGAGTTTTCTTGTTCCATTAAGTTATGAGGATCATTAATGGGAGTGTCACTATCTAACTTAGACTTACTCTCATGAGAAATTGGCACACCAACCAAACCATATTGTAGCTCATTTTTTCCATCCTTTCTCCTATATTTGTGCACCATCCTCTCTATCCACATCCCATCGTGTTGTTGGTCTGATAATATGGTGTCTTCCTATGCACAAGAGGTAGGGAGCTGTGCATTGTAACTAGCTTCTCTACTCCCATATAGGCTAGTTTATTACTCTTGGTAGAGCCAGATGAAGCTATGTGGGGAATGATTCCTCTCTACTTTAGAGGAACAAATAATCTTAGCCAATAAGGGAATATCAAGATGTTGGATCTTTGGAGTGTCATCCCTATGCATGGTCCACCAATCAATGGAACCTTCTTGGCCTTAGTCATTATGATATTCTCTCACATTAGGCTTGTTGAAGGAACCATTGAGACCTACAACTTGCATCCATTGTTTCCTAAGTGTTCTACCCTCTTCTGCATTGTACATTTTTGTAATGGAAAGTTGAAATCCCTTCTTGATTTTTGGATACTCAATAGGAAGAATTCTACTAGACCTTACCATTTACAAATTTGGGTCAAGTGCATATGCTTCCATGTGCAAAGGTGTGTTCATTTGGTCCCACTTATGTTTAATAATGGCTTAAATATGGTTTATATAGAACTCTAAGGATGTCTATTTCTCACAAACAGTTTCCTTCAATTGACCCAACATGCTATCAAAAGTCAACTTAGAGAATCTATGTTAGTGTAGCAAATGACCTCAACTATAGGGTCTGAGAATGACACCAAATAACTACAATATATCCACCAATCATTATCCAATATTCTTAGATTTTACATTTCCCAAAAAGGGAGATGTGGGGAAACATTTCCCTAGGCACCTTCAAGTCCTTAGAGCTATTGAGAAATCTAGGGTGTATAGCTCGAGCTTATTTTAAATTGATTTCGCTTATATATTTGACATTTTTGTGTGCATTAGATTAGGATATTAACTTCATTATTTATTTCTGATTAACATAAAGATAAATGAAAAAAATAATATCAAGAAGACACAAGAACACTAGACATAGGTGCCAATCCAGGGAAAAACCCCAAGAGGGGAAAACCCATAAAAATATCTTATTATTCTTATAGAATATTTCCAATGAATAATTCCAAAACCATTACCCAAGCCAAACCAGGTGATGAGCCAAAAAAACCCAAAATTAATTATTTGCAAAGATGAGATTAAAGAAACCCTAGGTCTTCCTCCAAGAACTCGTACCTGTGAATAATGGCAAAAAAAATCACATCTTCCTTCTTTCATTGGTCTCCAACATTTTAATCCACTTCTTAGAGAATAATTCATTGGACATATCTTCCTTCGTTTCATTGCATCAGATAAATTCTTCATTCATGGATGTAAATTCAAATGAGGAGGATAAGTCTCCTTATATAGGCTTCCATGAACAACGAATTGGACCTTTGTAGGAAAACTTGTAGTTGGTTGGCCCGCCAATAACTTGGAGGATTCTAGACATTACCATTTACAATAATAATTTTACTTATTTGATACATGAGACCTCCAAGGGCTAGTACATCATAACTCTAAACCTTTGAATTGTCAACCAGACCTCTAGACCACTCATTGGATGATTTGACCTAGGACCATAACAACATGTTCAAGAAAACAACTTACCATATAATATTTTTCTTTTACAAATAATTTCTTTTACTTTTCCTTTTGAAAAGTACATCAATAAGTTTTCTTTTGACAAGTACAACATCTAGTCATGACCCAGTACAATAAATGAAGACTAGACCTAGTTACATTTTTAGCACTCCATCTTAACAAGGGAGGTATTCATCACTGACAATAGGTAGAAGGACATTACTTCAATTGGAACATTATTGTAAGAAGAGTCATATAGTTAAGCCATCTTAAGCATCAACATTATGATCAACGTACCATCATTGTTAACATAGCAAGGCCTTGACTAACAAGCTCTATCTCTCAATAGATCATAGAACAATTTTCGAAGGATTTACATGGGACATGCACTACCTCTTATTTCACATACCTCACCCGGATGTTCACTAGGTATGTCTGTCTTGGACTATTCTTATCTTGGATTTATAATCCTCAAAGAATATCAATCCTCTTTGACAACTCTTCTCTTGGATACCCTGTCAGATCCTCAAAGAATGTTGGTCACAAGAACTCATCCTATCTTGGATTCCAAATCTGTAAGGAGTATATGTCTAAGATGCTTACCCAATCCTGTAGATGCCATTATCTCGTTGTGGCCTTAACTAACACTTAAAGTTGATAGTTATGGTCCAGTGCATGACAAATTAACCAGAGAAACATATATGTCACTCCCTCCCAACCAAGGAGGATATTCCTCTCAACCAAGGAGAGATTTCCATCATCATTTACTATGATAGTAGCTCTCAAGGATTTATCATCATCATCACAAGTGTGATATTTCTCTAAAAATCATAGAGCCCTCTATATGTAGTATCATCATCAAAAAAATGTACACCATCAGTTTCCACATCATCAGTTTACATTTGTCATGTCTCAAACCAATCATCATCAAGCTAAAACATAGCTCCCTATGAACATCAGGAAAGTGATTGATGGGGGCATGATCATTGAACCATTTGCAACCGCTATCACTTCTTTCATCGTGGTATACAATAGCTCGTTCGAACCAAGTTCCGAGGCAACAGCCCAAATGAATCACATCATGACTCTTACACATTCTTCATATAGCAAGATCATGATTAAAATCCCCTCCACATCACTACTATATGTATATCTACCCCTCTTGCAATGAGTAATCATTTTCTAAGGAGTAAATACTTTACCTATTTTTCTCTGGCGATACACTGCCAAATTCATGTTCTCTTTAATTATTATCATTTTTTTAATTTATATTTGAACATTTAAGAGTAGGATTACCTATTCTTTTAAAATTACAAGAAAATAGTAGTTTACGTCCTGACTATACTCCTTCTGCATCTTCTTAACCTTAAGATTTATCCTCTAAATATAATTTTTTCTTTTGATAATCATCCACATGTGCATTCATGTCAAGGGGATCCTATTCAAGATCTAATTCATTACCTGAGAAGTCATTATTTTCAATATTATTTAATTCTTCATGTTTTTTTTCATCGTAGACATAGTGTATGTTATCTAGTATTTATTTTGTAGAATCATATTGAATTACCTTCTCACAATTGATTCATTCAACCCACTCAATATTTTCTTCATATCTTATGCATTATGTTAATTCTTCTTGCCATCTACTATGAAAAACCATACAGCTACACCAAGAGGCATCAAATAAAAATTCGCCCTTACCTTCGAAAGTGCATAACCTGATCCATTCAATAATGACACTCCATCTCTAGTAAGACAACCCTACTTAGCAACGGTCCCTAGAAATCTACCTTCCCTTGGTTAAATTTTTATTCAAGGAACTCACTTTGATACCAATTGTTATAAATTAGGATATGTTGAGCGCGACATCCCCCAAGGAAAGTTTTGGGGCTTATAGCCGAAATTTTAGTCAAAGATTGTAATTCCAATGGAAAGACTCTGCATTTTGTGGGCACGAAGCACGTAGTTGGTTAAAAAGTCATAAGGTTGTCCACCCTTAATTTTGTTATTGTAATGTTGGTTGTAGAGACCTACCCATGGTCCACGGACCATGGGATTGTATAAATAGAGCGAGGCTCAAAGTAGTTTCATAATATAGAAAATGAATAGTCAAAGATGAATAATTGAGTCATATCTGTGGAGTAAAGTCTAGTTTTTGGTCGTAGAATAGGAGAAGGCTATGCAGCTGATTGCGCAAAGGCTTAGTAGTTCGCAACTAAGTGGACGGACCCCTGCAGATGAGTGCACAGGGCGAGTCGAGTCTGTAATAGTTGGAAGTATTAATAAAAAGAAGTTTCCTGCCATTTATGTGTACTTATTGCCTATTGTATCCATTTTTTACTCTAATATACATTGCACTTTTAATGCTTATATGATGCACGAATGTTTATAAATGTGTTGATTAAGTAAACGCAAGATAGAATATTTGTTTACGCAAAGTTAAGTAATGTATGTTAAGAAGATAAGTAAGATACGCAGTGTAGCTTGGGGAAATAGCATAGGTCACTGCCATAGCAGAGCGAAAGAATCTCAGCCCCTAGTTAGGGTTGCACGAAAGACGATTATAATAGATCGTGAAGGTATTGGAGGTTAAAATAGTGTGCAAAGCGACCTACGTAAAGGCAGATCTAGTTGGACTAAATTGATATCACATACATCTCAAGGGTGCAGAAACTTGGTTCCGGCATACCCCCATACTACATCGAGTGAGACTTAAGTCCGCGCTCCATGGGTTGATGCCGAAAGCGCCAGTAGTGTAGGGATTTGTTTAGCTAAATAACTCTGTACCTGGGTCAGGCCCCCATAAGCCAACAAATGGTTCCATTGCCAGGACATGAATTTGCATAAAGATGTCTAATATCATATCATTGGAATCCAACTAAGAAAGACACTGAATGTTGGTCAGATAGAAGAATTCACGAGTTCGCAGCACAGGAGAACATGAACATATGACTGTACAAAAAAGAGTGGTTAAATTGCTACCTATACAAGGAGATCCATGAAATCTTCTTCATGTCCTTTCTTACACAGCTATACGAGTGGATCGTGAAGCTAGCAGATAGCCAAGGAAGGTGGAAACTTAATGACCCTATTCTGTGGACCCCAAAGTTAGTGCGAAGGTTGGAAGGATCAAAGGATAAGATCATGTGCACCGTTGATCATTGGCTCGATCAGATTATAGAAGGATTCATTACTGAGTTCACGGTCAACACCTCGATCAGCTATAGTGAGGTAGTGTGAGCTTTTTCAAAGGACCGCGAGGTAAGTACGTAAAGTCTTTGAATACTTGGATTAAAATGATATTGTACGAAAAGAGGGTTATGGAGTTACCTTGATGTTCGAGGCTACGCAAAGTGGAAAAGTGTGGAAAAGCTTATAGGAAAGAAGGAAATAAGGGTACATAAAATAGCCCCATGATTTCACCTCCTCAAGGGAATGAGGAAGAGCTCACGAAGGTCTCTATGTAAAGTGCGATCCATCTGATAAGCCAAAGAATTCCGCGAATACCACCACCACCCACACTGGCACCAGCTTCACCACCATCACCTCCATCTTCACTGTACCACCTCCACCACCACTGCGATTCAATATTGCAAGCACATTGAAGTTTCATGTGTTCAAAGGATTAGGAAATGAGGATCCAGACCAATTTTGGTTTGTTTTGAGGACTGTATGAGAAGCGCAAGGAATTACAGATGACAATATAAAGAAAGCGACACTGGTTAGCGTCCTACAAGATCGTGTGCTGGCCTTGTATATTAAGTACTCCAATGATAATCCAACTACGGGAATCGTGGATATCCAAACAGAGCTAAATAAAGAATTTAGCAGGCCGATGTCTAAAGCATAGTTGATCATTGGATTCAAGGACATAAAAATGCTACCAACAAGACTCCTTGGGAGCTGGATCAGAGGCTGAAATGTACAATTCACAAAGCTAATATGAATCTGACAGATGGACATCATCGCGAGTGGTTTGTAGCTTCACTAATGCTACATTTAAGGAGTGCGCTATCACAGCAGAAGATAACGACTCAGGAAAAGGCCTTAGAGATTGCGATGAGGCTGCTGAGACCTTAATGTAGGATCATAAATTCATAATTCAACAAATCCACGCGCAGCTGAAGAATTTATGCCTTGAAATACAGAGTTTGAAACAGGATAGGACAGATCAACCAGAAATGCGTGAAGAGGTATGTTGCGTAAAATGCAAGGATCAGGGTCATTACAAGGACCACTACCTAGTTTTCACAAATTGCCTCACAAGAGGAGGACCGATGCCTTTAAGGATTGAAGTGTGAAAAGCATCTAGCGCGGTGCCTACTTTGTGCTGTGTGATTTATCAAATAGCTGGAAAACATGCCATAGACAACTGTGACTTGTTACAGAAGTATATGCAAAATTTACAATAGCTGTTCTGAAACTTTTGTAGGTCAGTGGGACACGATGAACACATTTGTAGAAGCTATGAGTTAATGATGGACAGAACTCCCACCTACAAAGTTTGGGCCAAAATGTAGCCTCTTGACCAAACTTCAAGAATGACACAAACATGATTTCAAGGGTGCAGACAAGGCCGAGGCAGAGGAGGCCCTGGAAAAGCTCACGGATAGTTGATATGCTACAATTGCAGAGGGGTTGGACATTGTTATGAAACCAGCTCACAAAAAGATAGAAAAGAGAGATCCACGCCTTAGAATTCAGCCTCTTCGAGGGGGCAACCTCCTTTACATTACATAAATGAACAATTCTTGGATGATACAAATGAAAATACCTCCTTTCTATATATAGGAGTCTAAGTGGTCCCAATACAATCAAAGCCTACATAACAATAATATTGTAGGGCACAACAATAACAATAGTGGGCTTCTATGTGGCACAATAGTAACAATATGGGCACTACATGGGTACATCAATATAATAATTGGGTTGTACTAATAACAATAAGGGGTTACACTAGTAGTATAGGGGCCTAACATGCCCCTCTCCTTCAAAAAGCGTTGTCCTCAACGCTTGAGTAGTTCTTGATGCTTCTATATAAGATTCTTGTCCTCCCATGTGGAATCTTCAGCGGGTAAGTTCTTCCACTTGATGAGATACTCTGAAATTGATTGATTTCGTAGCTGTCGGGTTCTTGTTTCTGTGACTGCTCCTAGTTCCAATATGATTTTTCTTTCCTCTTCAATTTCTGGCAATAATGTTTGAATTGGGATCTTTTGCAAATTTTGAATAAGTGGCCATACTTCTTCATCCTTCTTCCATTCATCCCTTGCTTCATTTATCCACTCTGGTTGGATAATATAAATAGCACAAAACAATGCTTCCACATCCTCATCCTTGAAGAGTCTTCCCATTCGGTAAGGTCGCCATTTTTTAAGTGCATGTAGTATTGCCAACATTTCCTTCTCATAAATAGCTTGCTTGAGATGTAGCAGTAAAAATACCCAATCACCTACATCAAAATATTTTTCACTACGATGTTGATCTACCTGTTGTTTCGTTTGATTTTGCACTGAAGTGGCGTTATCCTTTAAAAGTTGGAGAACTTGTTGTTGATGCTCGATGTGATCCTTCACTGCTTGAACCCTTTTCTTCTTGATATGTCCTTCTATCTCTAGAGTTTGAGGAGTGGTAATTTCTTCCAATCCTTTACAAGATGTGGTCGGATTCATTTCTTGATGCTCGATGTGATCTTTCACTACTTGAACATTTTTCTTCTTTATATGTCCTTCTATCTTGATAGTTTGAGGAGTGGTAATTTCGAACAATGAATTACAAGATATGGTTGGATTCATTTCTTCTTTCTCGATGTGATCTTTCACTTCTTGCACCTTTTTCTTCTTGATATGTCCTTCTATCTTGAGAGTTTGAGGAGTGGTAATTCTTGCCAATGCTTTACAAGATATGGTCTTATTCATTTCTTCTTTCTCTGGGATGGGGTCCTGGCGTATATCTTCTTCTTTTGATGTTTCTTGATCCTTTTCTTCCTCCTCTTCATATTCTATGTAAAATAACTTCTTCTCAGCACACTTATGACCTTTAGTGCATTTGCTATCACAATTGTAACAAAGCCCTTTTTCTCTTTTTTCTTCCAATTGTTGTGGTGTAACCCTTGTAGGTTGTGGAAGGCTAGGAGAAACAACACTTTCATCTTTATAGTTGTGAGGAGTACGCTTCCTGGTTTCCATAATTTTGCTTTCCATTATGTCACAAAGACCTTTTACTCTTTCCAATTGTTTTGGTGTTGCTCTAAAGAAGGTGTTGCTCTTTGTATCCTCATAATGTGTTATCATTTCCTCCGTGAAAATTGACCACGTAACAAGTTTTTTACGAGAACAAAGCCCTTTGTACCATAAAAATTGATCTGGTTCTAAATATGAAGATGCAATACATACCTTTTGTAACAGTTGAACACCATGTATATCAAAATATTGCTCCATCTGAAGTATCCAATTTACCGGATCCTTGCCATCAAACTTCCTCATCTTGCTTTTTCTTGATTTTAGGAGCTCTACCTTGAAACAACTGTAACTCTGTACTTTAGGATCTTTAAGTTCTGAACTTCTGACCTATAGTAGCCCTCTGTGTCCTCTTTCTAATTCGACAAGTCTGATCCAAATTGGATTCTCCAAGAAAAAGTTATGCACAATCTCCCGCAGTGACCTGATTATAGACTAGTTCAGTAGATCGAACTTGTATGAAGTTACACGTGTCACTGTTTCAACCTTTGACTCTAAAAAATATATAAACAGAAACTACAGTCCGTCCTCTTTCTGTAACTTCTTACGAAATTTCAATCCGATGCTCAGAAAGAAAGTTATGACGATTTTCCCCAGGTCACCTGTTTTGAGTGTAATTCAGGAGTCTGCAAAAATACCAACTTCCGCAGATCATATCTCCGAAAATATCGTGCGAAAAGATCTGAAATTCGGACCCAAGGTTCAGCGCCAATTCTTCTCAAATGGGTTTTTTTTGAGACTTCTGAAACGTCACAGAAAAAAAGTTATAGCGAAAATGCCACGATGACCTGTTTGGAGCAGCGAAACCCTAGAATCCAAAGCTCTGATACCAAATGTTATGAAACTAGCTCACAAAAAGATAGAAAAGAGAGATCCACGCCTTAGAATTCAGCCTCTTCAAGGGGGCAACCTCCTTTACATTACATAAATGAACAATTCTTGGATGATACAAATGAAAATACCTCCTTTCTATATATAGGAGTCTAAGTGGTCCCAATACAATCAAAGCCTACATAACAATAATATTGTAGGGCACAACAATAACAATAGTGGGCTTCTATGTGGCACAATAGTAACAATATGGACACTACATGGGTACATCAATATAATAAGTGGGTTGTACTAATAACAATAAGGGGTTACACCAGTAGTATAGGGGCCTAACAGACATTATGCCCACGATTGTACAAATCCAATGCGCCTGTTGTGTTTGTATTGCACATTGTTTGATAATGAGAGAGAAGATTCTCCTACGTTCATAGTGAGGATACACGACAAAGGAGAGCTACCACCTCCCCCAACTCAGAACCTGCAGATGATGAGGTTTGAGCCATGCGAGGAAGATCAAAATGTGAACATTGTGCTCCAAAGTGGAATCGTGATGGGAGATGACAAAGGAAAATAGCAAGAAGATATTACTTGGGTTCGCAAAGCTCTGACAAAAGAAGCGAAGTTTGATTTGGAGCAAACTCGAGAAACTGTCATGGAAGCTAAGAAGAGCTTCGTTGATGCCTCCACTTCAAGAGGCAAAGATAAAGCGGAGTCGGAGATGGACCCATCTATTCTCACAACGTTCTTGGAAACATCTATGAAGATAGTAAGGCAGTGAAATGGCTACAAGAAATCATCAACAGATGCGCTGGGACCACGCCAGGATAACCATGTGTAATATGGATGATCGGAAAGCAGAAGACAAGAATGCGAATTGATATGAGACTGACCATGCAAATCAAATAATATGAGATGGATCAAGTCGTCCTGGATTTAGGATCAGATGCGAATGTTCTGCCAAAATAGACATGGGAGAAAATGGGGAGACTTGGGCTATAATTGTCCCCAATTCAACTGCAAATGGTGAACCAATAGAAAATAATACCCATGGGGTGATTGTAGGGAATAACTATGGATATTGAGGGAGCGAGCATACAGGAAGACTTTGAAGTGATAGAGATTTTTGATGATAGCAATCCCTACCTCGCACTCTTAGGAATTGGTTGGGTCACTGGCATGAATAGGGTGATTAATCTAAAGAAGTGCAAGATGATTTTTTAGAATAAATCACTACGTGTAATTATACCCCTGGACCCTGCTCAAGGATCACGCTATACGAAACCGGTGTACGACTATGAAAGTGATGATGATTTGGACTGCATCTACAAGATAACAGCCCGAGAGCAAGACTAGGTGAATCCCACCATAGATGGGCAGATTTCATGGGAGTGCGAGAGCTCCTGTACCTCAGATTCTGATGAGGAGATAGAGAAATGGTAGAATTGGTTACATGAAGTAACTTTGCTGAACTGTAATGTGATGGCAAGGTCACTGCACTTCGTATCAACAGAAGTAAGACATCTACGTACTTATGATGGTTTAAGTGAGGTAGATACCTTCTTTGATAAATTAGAAAGGGAGGTGCCAGAAAAGCAACACTTCCAGACCTTGGACTGGGTACTACGCGCTACACCTGTGAGATGGCAGGGTACACACAAAGGAAGCTTTGACGACTGGTGCAAATGTAGGAGAATGATGTCCACACGATTTGGGAAGCCTAGGGTGCGACTGACGGACAAGTACAATGGACGTGTTGATCCACGCACGCATCTGGCCAAGTGGGTGTAGGCATATGGAAAACAACCTACCCAGATACACATGTACTCTACGCTGAAATGCAAGGTCAATAAGCATGTGTTTGGGGGAAAAATGTGCAAATGGCTCTTAATGTTGGGAAGACATTATGTAGGGAGAAAATTCACGTAGAAGGTTCTACACGTGGAAGCGTTTAACAAGGCATGCAGCACACCGACCATGGTATGCAATCCGTAGCAAAGTTATTGGGACCTGCACGTACCTACAGTATTATGGGCTTATAGGATGACATGCAAGAAACTGACAGGATAGACACCTTTTAGGCTTGTCTATGGAGTGGAATCCATGATGCCTATGGAATACATTGCACCTAGTCTGTGCATAGCCGTGCTCATAGGTATAGTGAATCGTGTAGCCCTAGAGGAGAGGCTTGCGTAGTTGGAGGAGCTCTAACAAGAAAAAAATTTGGCTGGATTTGACCAGCAGGTACAAAAGCAACACAAAAAATCATGGCACGATTGATATATTAAGTTGCACACCTTTAAGGTGAATGATTTGGTGTTTTTGTCTAATAATAAGTTTGATAAATTCCATGGGAAGCTCAGAGTGCATTGGCTGGGGCCGTATGTTGTTAAGGAGATCACAGATGGTGGCGCAACGTAGTTGGTAAAGTTAAATGTAGAACTGTTCCTAGTAGGGAAAATTTTAAGAACCCCCCTTAAATTTACATATATAATAAATGGGCGAATCTCCATGGTATATAGGAAAAATGGAAGGCGATTTTATCAATAATATGATATGTATATATAATTTTTTGGCGAATCTCTCACCAGGCATGGCGAATATTTTACTCAATTATAAAATCTTGTGTTTATTGAATACACAAATGAAATCATTGCATTTCTTTAAAATATCTTTTGAAATCAAAATTACCGAAATTACATATCGATAACCTAGTGGGTGTAGGATAAAATTCACCCGTGCCATTCACAGAAAGCATGAGAAAAACCACATACTATATATAAAACCAAGAAAAATTCAAATTCATCACTTCTAGGGACCTCGTAACCACCCTGCCAATACACAAGTATGTTCCTGTTTGAAATTAGAAAAATTACCCAAATTACAATCTGTTTACTCCGGCATATGCTGGAAAGTTATAGAAGGATGACTAGTGCAATCAATCCATTCCTTTTAGCCCTAGATTTGTTTCAATTTAAAACAGAAGTATACACATATACTTGTCCAGTGTCTATGCTTTAAGCATTCACCTTAAGATGTTTTTACAATATAATTTCCTAAGTCTATTTAATATCTTCATTATCATAAAAACCAACCTATATCCCCATATCTACCACTCTTAGGGGGATGAAATCTATTTATCCCTCTGAGCACTTGGTAGACCCAGAATTAAGATGGATCTAAGATGATAGAATTTCCCCTTTAAATAGTCTATGCTCACATGAATACCATGGTATTACCATGGGTCAATACCATGGGTTATCATAAACCTGGAGCTTAAAAATTACTATTAGTAATTTATAAAAATTAATAAAATTAATAGTTGATTTTTATTTTATTTTTTATTTTAACCAAGCTAAAATGTTTAACATACATTAAATTACAACATCCATTTTTACTCTTGATGGGATCAAATATTTTTTCAGTCTGTGCTAGTTTGCATATCATGATATTTGATACCTCTCGGGGGTTAGTAGATCCAGAGTAAAGATGGATCTATGCTCATTTAATTCCCCCATTTAAATAGGCTACATTCCAGGTGAATACCATGGGTCAATACCATGTGCCATTTTGGTGAATACCATGGGTCAATACCATGTGCCATTTTTATTTTTATTAATACTGATATTAGGGTTAATAATGTTTTTTTGCATGGTACTAATAACAATTTAGTCTATGGTATTTGTCCCATAGTATTTTGCCCATAGGTTTCACCTAATTTTTTGAGTGTTCGTAAATATAAGGTGACTTATGGAGTAAATATAAAAAAATATTTTATTTGTTTACCATACCTCACATTTATTTATATTATTATTAATTTACCATACCTCTTTTACAAATATGGTATTTGGCCCATAGGATTCACTTAAATAAAACCTCTTTCTTGAGCCTTCATAAATAGAATGAGGGTTATGGACTAAATATAAAAAGAGGTTTTATTTATTTACCATGCGTCTAGTTTATTTATATTTTTATTTATTTACCATACCTTTTGAGTGAGTATAAAAAGACATTTTATTTATTTACCATACCTCCACTTTACTTATATTTTTATTTGTTTACACCTTTGCATGTATATAAGGTGACTTATGGAGTAAATATAAAAAATGTTTTATTTATTTACCATACCTGTCATTTATTTATATTTTTATTAATTTACCATACCTCTTTTATAAATATGGTATTTGGGCCTTTCGCGATTCACTTAAATAAAACCTATTCTTGAAAATGGGCGAATGGATTCACTTAAATAAAACCTATTCTTGAAAATGGGTGAATGGAAGGTTGTAACTCCTAATTTCAAGGGCTAAATTTACCTTTTTTACCCTCTCCCTTAAAATAAGGTGGGCTATTTGAGGTGATTTGTAAAAATGTACTATGATACAAAGTATTTGCCCACAAAAAATTTAAAACCCCTTAATTTCGCCAAAGGGCAAACATTCGCCCCTAAAATTTTCTATGGTTCCTAGGAAAAGTCAATGGCAGTTGTTTGAAGCCATACACAGGCGGCTTGGACATCTGACTAGCTGACAAAAGCACAGTCTTAGTGCTCCAGACAGCTGAAACAAGGTATGGGACTACAAACTAATCTCCCTGGGAGCTGCACAATGTGAGGACTGTGCACATTAGTGAAGTGTCACAGGGTCCATGACAGCACAAGGGTAGCTACGCTACCATGGAGGTCGGCTGGAAATTAATAGTTACAGTCACTATTCATGATGTGATGCTTGGTTTGAGACCAAACGGAGTGGGAAGTAGGGATTTAAGGTGAACTTTATGGGCTAGATTCTTGAAAATCTGCTGCCAATTGAGCATTAATGGACTGGATTTGGGGGGAAAGGTTGAATTAAAATTCAAAAGGCACTATAAATTACAAAGTGTTTTCCAGCAAACAAAACTTGGAAATTTGAGAACTAAGTTGTTGCACACCCAGACATTCATGAACCCAGACTTGTTCAATCTTCTGAAGGCGAATTCGTTGCTTGAGCAGTTACCTTAGAAGTTGAGAGAATTGTGGAATCGCACTATGGAAGCACCTGAAGAAGCCATGGATACCGAAGTAACGACCGCCGAGGAAGCTGCACATGCCATTATGGAGGTGGAAGCCCCAGAAAGTGTCAGGATTATCGAAGAAGTCCCTAAATCATCTTGCACAATGAGACCCAAGAAAGATAAACAGGCCATGGTACCAATGCGCATATCACCTAGGAATCCATTAAGGACTAATCTTACCATGGAAGAAAAGGTGAAGATGATCAATTTGGAGGCCGATGAGGAGGAAGAATTTGAAGAAATCCTGGTAGAGGAGGATGATGTAGAAATGGAGGTTGAATCCCAGGGTGCAGGCCCTCTTACCAGGCTGCTTGCATATGTTCCTTCATGGAAGGGTAAAGAAAAGGTGCCCAAAGATATAGATGAGAGCAAGAACTCTCTGCAGACTATGCCGCTTCATGATGACATTATTTTAGAAAGAGTGTACTTCGGGTGAGTGCACAAACTGAAATTTGAAGAGTGGGATCTCATAGACCACGAGAAGCTCCCACGTTTGGCAACTGTGCAGTGAATGCACCCGAAGAAAGATGCACCGACTGGAATCATGGAGTTGGAACCACGCAAATGGCTTAAAGGTGTAAAGAAGGCAATATTGTTAAACCTTCTCTGGGTGCCAGATTACCATTGCACCCCAGTGACCATTTTTTCATTAGGAAGCTCCTTTACTTGGTGCATTATGGATGCTTGTGGTTGGAAGAGCCCATCCCCATCACAAACCATTTGATTCACAAAATTACCTGGCTCCCTTGCAAAGCGAAGGACCCAACAAAAGCCTTGGAGGGAAAGAGTGATGATTTGGCCATCGGAGAGTCCATAAAAAGGAAGTTTAAACTAGAGAAGAAGAAGAGAGGGTACACCATTTCCATCATCAAAAACCCTGCGGTCAAAGTCACAAAGCAGATATTGGCATGAAAGGTTATTCGAAAGTGTCACATGGATGAGGTGCCCATGCTAGTGGTTGCACTAGTAGTGCAATACAGAGAAGGGGTCCAGTTCAACTTGGAAAACTACTTATGCAGAGAGTTCCTTGAGAACTATTGCGAGGCACAGGTGTAGGGAAAATTTTTTCACTATGCATGGCTTCTGTTGTCCATAGTACTGGTGCCATGGGAATTTCCCAAAGATAGCCAGTTCTCGAAGATCGCACAGGAACTTCTAGAGGAAGCGAAGTATGCTTTGTTGTGGGAAACCAAGGATGCACAAAGGATAAGGGACAACAAAATCTTCTAGGTGTTCATGGAGATGAACATACAGATGAGAATTAATCGCAAGCCATGGTAATCGCCCATAGTTTACAATAATTTGTAGAGCTTTGCTGAGTTCAAGGCAGATTTTCACCACGTCTACATCAAGACCTAGAAGGAACCTGCGAAGACGTGGCACGAGCTACCCTATTTGGTGACAAATGATGTCATCTTCACGATCCTTATGTCCTGGCCACCAGAGTTGCATGCCCTAGCCAGCTTCGTGGTGGAAGTAGAGAAGTCCGTCGCGCAACAAAAAAGGAAGAGGTGAAACTGCAGATGGTGCAGTTTGCATAAAAGCACAGAAACGAAGCAGTAGTAGCTAAGGCCCAGGGAGTGCATGACACTGCGAACTTGGTAGAAGAGCAGCAAAAGAAGTGCACGAAGGACAAAAGTCGCCTTCGCAAAAGCTGAAAATAGATACAGAGCAAGGTGATGCGGACCCACAGACAGCATCCACCCAGCTAAAACGTCTGCGCCCAAAAGAGTAGGTAGGGCTGTGAAAGCGGTCGAAGGCTTCAAAGAATTCGTTCAACATGATCACCCTCACTGAGGGGGATCTACACGACCTTGTCAAGACGATCAGGGAAGTCATCGTGGATGCCCTCCAGTAGTTCGAGGACGAATATTAGATGGTTTTGGGGGCACTCCGGGAACAAAAACAGGAGTTGCAGGTGCACACTCCATAGGCTGGCACTGTGCCAACCAGCCTCGCAATAGGCACATCTGCGGCCAAGGAAATGTTGCGCGCACAAATGACCAACAACATAGTGCCACCAGATGGAGCACGCATTATAGAAAATGAGGATGATAGGCCTATGTTCAATGGGTTTACGGGAATCAGGTTAAATGTGGCTACGCTCCCTCAGGAGATGCTCTATGTTTTGCATGATGGAATCATTGCAGAACTACAAGCCCGGGAGGGTCGCACGCTCCATGTAATAAGCGAGTACTGCATCAATATTGAACAGTTGAGCCTACAACGTGACGTGGTAGTGGCGCAGAAGAAACAGATAGTGCAGGTGGTGGAGGAAGCCTGTCAGATGGTCCCGGAGTTGGCCATCCAATAAGAGAAACTGGTGGAGGTGCGCGTCCAGAAGTTAGTAGTAGGGGTGTGCAAGGCAAGGGAAGAAATGGCTAGGGTTCAACTGGAGTTGAACGTTCAAATAGAAGAACTGCAGTTGAAGGTGCAACATACCACTACACTAGAGGTTAAGGAACCACGTGCCATCGTGATCACAACAGCAATCGTGGTGGTCAATAGTTAAGTTACAAACTACATAAAGCTATTCGAGTAGTTGTTCGAGGTCCTCACCACCCTGCAAGAGGACCCAAATATACAACGACTAGAGAGACAGGCACACGAGCTATGGTGGCGATACAACGAAGTAAAAGGGACCGCACAGACGATTGCCCTTACAAAGAGGATAGCAAGGATGTAGTAGGCTAAAACGCTAAAGGAGCAGGTGGATGCTGCTCAACGTAAGGAAGTAGTCTTGAAGGTGCGCTTACACTGTGGATTGATGAGGCGTATATCATTACAATCTCCATTGAAGTAAAGCTCACACAACTGCAAGCAATGTAGGAAAGGATCTAGGGCAGTAGTTCAGCCAGAGCAGTCTCTGAAAAGTCTTTGAACAGAAGCTTCCTACCATTTCTCTGTATTTATTTCCTGTTTTATGCATATGTTACTTGGATATACCTTTCACTTTTAACGCTTATATGATGCGCGAATGTGTGTAAATGTGTTGATTAAGTAAACGCAAGATAGAATACCTATTTACGCGAAGTTAAGAAAGTTTTTCTAAGAATATAAGTAAGATATGTGGTGTAGTTTTGGGAAATAACGTAGATCTCTTCCATAGTAGTGTGAAAGCATCTCAGCCCCAGGTTAGGGTTGTGTAAAATATGATTATAACAGATTGTGAAGGTAGAATAGTGCGCAAAGCTACCTGCGTGAAGACAAATCTAGTTGGACTAAATCGACATCATAGACATCTCAAGGGTGCAAAAACTTGGCTCCAAGATCACCCCATACTACTTCAGGTGAGAGTTCAGTCTGCGCTCTGTGGGCTGATGCTGAAAGGGCTAGTATTGTAGGGATTTGTTTGTCTAAATAACTCTGAACCTGGGTCAGGCCCCCATAAGCCAACATGATAATTATGAGAGGAGGGGTGAATTAGTGTTATGGCCAATTTTTACAATTATTAGCCATATTCACTACTTCAATTCATTTTCCAATCAATCATGAAAAAAATGTAAGAAAACACAGAAACACCAAATGTATGTCAAAACCCATAAAGAGATAAAACCATAAAATTTATGTTTGGAAATTTTTGTAGGTTACAATGTACTATTACGTTAGATTTTCTAGCTCCAACCATAAGGAGAAACCCATAAATAAAATTTGCAAGCACCTGCTTGAAGGAAGCACCAAATCCCTGATCTTTATAGGTTTAAACCTTAAGGAAGTGCAAAATGTTTGAATTTTATTGGAACCAATCTGAAGGAGGCTCCAACTCTTTAATTTCCAAGAACCTACCTTCTCTAACCATAGATTCATCTTCATCTATTTTCAAAACTTAGATCCTTGAGCTCTTTACACAAAAAAATGCAAAACTAATTATTCAACACTCATATATGTTTCATTGTCCTTTTAAATGATGTTTCCTCCTTTAACAACAACCTACCTATGGTTCTCTGATTTAGTTGATCCTTCATCAAATATTTATGATTCATTTTATATTTTCTCATCAACTCTTCTCAGACTTAGATTAGATATGGACACTCATATCTACACTTTCTCAAGTCTATTCTCTGCATCTCTTCATGATATATGTGTTTATTTCAATATACAATAACACATCCAACATGTCATAAAAACAATCAACCTTATATATTCTTCCTAAAATATGGATTTGAAATTCAACACCTACAAACTTCTATTTTTCATGCTCTTTTAAGCTATAAAGGAGATCATAAAGCTATATATATATATATATATCTATATATATATATATATATATATATATATATATATATATATATGTATGTATATATGTATATATATATATATATATATATGTGTGTGTGTGTGTGTGTGTATGTATATATATATATATATATCTATATATATATATATATATATACATATATATATATATATATATACATATATATATATATATATATATACATATATATATACATATATATATACATATATACATATATATATATATATATATATATATATATATATATATATATACATATATACATACATACATATATATATATATATATATATATATATATATATCTATATCTATATATACATATTAAGCGCTTCCACCCAACTTGGGCTTTCTGGCACTCTTCGAGTACTGTCAGCTCTACTCAAGGCCCTCTTAACTATATTTAGCATGTTTACAGCTAATCAACTTTCCCGATCCTTCCTCACACTCATGTGCTTCTATATGTTGGCCGCAATAGTAATCACACATTCTAAAATAGAACACTTAACTCTCTTGTGTCCACTATTCTTATTTATATACTTGGCCCTTCCATTACAATGGGTATAAATCCATGGGAATTCTTCTTGACTATGTCAATAACCCAAGCTGCCTTCTATCAAACCTTGCTCTTGGATCAACCTATGCCTTGACAAGTCTCGATGGATTCAATGGCACCTATACCACTCGCCAAAGCATCCCTAAGTGATTAATGTTGGTTACTAAAGAATAATAGTGGGAACCACAAACTTAACCTTTATTTTGGGTCTTGGGTGTTGGAATTATGTCTTCTTTGCTTGTAATACTATAGGTTGATGGCGTGATGGCCGAACGACTTAGTATTTTGTTGTTTAACTTGGAGCCCATTTTGACATGGCATGGGTGTGTATACTTCAATTTTTGTCACCAACTGCAACTCACTGATTTCTTGGCCCTGCTCCTCACCTCTGGTTTCCTTGACTCTCAATGGCCAATATGGAAAAAGTCTCCTAGATTCTTGCCCCCCATAGCTCCTACAACTAGGAGTCATAACTAAAATATTATTTTTGTTTGGTCAATTCTCACCATTGGCTGAAGTTCACATCTAATGAAAAGTTTCGCTATCCAAATGGTGGGTTATCATCGATGACTACAATTCTCACTATCTCTCCAAAACCAATTAATAACACTAGTCCTTACAAAACGCCCTCCCAGTGAAAATATAAGGGCTTGCCACATCATCTACCACATATCGTCAATGTCATTCTATACATCCATTCAGATCCTACCACATGTTCTCTACAGATGTGTACATACCACGTGTCAGTTTCCAACAATTCATTTGAGCATCCAAAAGCAACAAATCCACTTTCCATGTGTCTGTCTCACATGCTTCCACATCATCCCTTTCCACATGTCATGCCATGTCAAATCTATGTGTTTATCTCATTTATTTCCACCTATCATGTGATGTGACCATCATGTGTCGCTTAGAAAGCATATACTTGACCACCCATAATGGCCAAATATACTTGCAACATTTCCTCATCTCACATGGCTATATCATTATCCTTTTGCATATCTCCATCACATGTCAAGTGTATCATTGTGAGGTGACCTAGTCTTATTTGTTAAAAAAAGGATGGTACATTAAGACTCTGCATTGACTTTCTTTATCTAAACAAGGTTACACTGAAGAATAAGTACACATTTTCTGAGAATAGCTGATTTGTTTGACCAACTTAGGGGAGATAAGGTATATTATAATGTTTATCTAAGGTTAAAGTATCATTAGGTAAGGATTAAGGAAGAGGAAATTAGTAAGACATATTTCAAAATTGATATGGAAATTATGAGTTTGTAGTGTTGCTCCCCAAGTTATTGAATGCACTTTTTGTTTTCGTGTGCCTTGTGAATGGTATATTTTAGAATTATTTATATGAGTTTTTTTTTTTTTTGGATGATATCCTCATATATTTCAAATCTAAGGAAGAGTATGGATGGTTCTTAGGTACCTAGAGAACATAATTTTGCATGCCAAACTGAGTAAGTGCTCATTTTTTTAAAGAAAAATTCATTATTTGGGTCATATTACTATAGAAGAAGGCATAGCAGTAGACCTGGCAAAGATTAAAACAATCAAAGAATTTCTTAGACCCAAATGATAGAGAAAAGCTCTTTATTGGGTTTAGCAAGTTATGATTGAATATTTATTGGAGTTTTCTTTGCGATAACCCATTCTATTACTTCCTTGCAAAGGAAAAGTGTAAAATATGACTGGTCTCACAAATGCAAATATTCCTTTAAGGATTTAAAGGAGAATGTGAAGATTCCTTTAAGCATTTAAAGGTGTTGGTAACAATTCCACCTATATTGAAGATATCTAACAAAGATGAAGGATTTCGCATGTCCACATATGCACTTAAAGTCGAAGGACTTGGAGGAGTCTCATGTAGAACAAGCATGTCACATGATATGAATCTAAGAAGCTCTAGGAGGATGAAAATAATTATGCCAGTCAAGATTTGGACTTGGAAACTGTACATGCCTTGGGGTGTGGAGAAATTTTCTCATGGGGAAGAGATTTAGGTTACAAACTAACCATAACGGGTTAAAGAATTTGTTTGTACAACCACATTTAAATTCCAAAAGAATTATATGGATGGAATTTTTGGATGATTATGACTTAGTTTGGCTTGGTTGATTCACTCGATAGGATGGTGCATGCAGTGTATGCTACATACATAAGCACATGAAAACGTAAAGTAAAAATAAAATTTTTAGAGGCTCGGAAGTTGGAATAATGATACATGGAAATAAAAGAATCATATAGCAAGGTGAAGTGCAACCAAATTATAGGTATTATAAAATGGAAGATAATGGAGTCGCTTTGGATAAACGAAAGATTTATGTACTGAATTTCAATGGGCTAGAAAAGTTAGTGTTGAGTGAAATGCAAAGAGAGCCTTATCTTGGGAACCCAGTGTATCAAATTTCAGTACCAACAGTCGTAAAATAGTATTGTTAGTTAGGTTTGAAGAGGGAAGTGGTTGATTATATAGCAAGGAGTTTGGAATGGAAAAATATTAAAAAATCACCATAGGCACCCAATGGGGTTAATATAACCACTACCCATTCCAAAGTGGAAATGGTAAATTGCTTCGATAAATTTCATTAAAAATCTGCAAAAAACAGTAACTAAACATGATTCCATCATGGTTATGGTGGATAGACTCGACATTGTTCTACACTCCATTTGAGTGATGTCAACACATAAGGCAACCAATGTTGTTAAGATTAACATGTGGGAAATTGTCAACGTATATCGTGTTTCCAAGGCATTTAATTGACATAGAGATACCAAGTTTACGTCTAATTTTTAGATACGTTTATTTAAGGGATTTAGGATTGATTTAAATTTTAGTACAACATACCATCTAAATTTATATGTTCAAATGGAAAGAGTAAATCAGGTTACTAAATATATGTTAAGGATGTACGTGATGGCAACATCATGAAAATGGGAAGAATATTTTCACCTAGTGAAGTTTGCGTATAATGAGGTGTACCATCATATTTGAAGATGATCATGTTTGAAGCCTTGTATGGTAGGAAATGAACAAGCCAACGAGTTAGGATAGTACAGTTTCTAGGGCCATTATTGGTCTAGATTTACTAAGTGAAATGGAAGAGCGGGTATCAAAAATAAACATAATTTGAAGGCTTTGTAAGGTATACATAAAAGTTATGCAAATAAGAATAGGTCAAAAATGGAATTCAAAATTGGAAACCATGTATTCTTGCAAGTGAAGTAATGGAAAAGTTCCTTGAAATTGGGTAGTTCTAAAAAGTTTGGATATGGCATTTCAACTTCTATATCCAATTTTTAGATAGTAAATTATGTAACGAAGTGTATGTTGTATTTGATGTTATGGAAATGAATATGTATACATGATACTACATGGTTTTTCATCCTCTTTCTTCTTAAAATACTTCTTGAGAATTCAAGAGAGATTTGCGGTTCTAATTCATTGTGTTATAAAGCACACATTTGTAATTAGATCCTGAATTTATGCCTCATAGTGTATGATGTTCCACATTATGATTTTGTTCTCATTGACGGGTCTTGCAACTAGTGCCCAAAGATTATTTCAAATTATTTTGTACATACAAACATTCATGAACAAAGTTCTATTATGGTCACCAAATTATCTGATACAGGTTATTCATGGAAAGGTTCACTTCTCTATTGTGGATTGTCATCTAATTGTTTATTGTTGCTCTCAACCCTTTACACGAGGCACTCTCTTTACACAAGGATGCTTACAACTTCATGCGTAATGTTTCTTGGAGAATACTAGTCACTATGCGTGATTGTGTTATCTTCCTGAGTTTCCACTAACATGGAGTGTTCTACAATGTCCCCTTTTGACAAGTGTTTTGTGGGAATATACTGGAGCTAGAATTTTTCTCGTGTCTCTTTCCTATGTTATTTTATTTCATGTAGTGTGGGGATAGACATTTTTCTAATTGATTTCCTCGGTGATTTATCATTGTAACATTATAACATTGCGAGATATCACATTGGAGGAAGTTGTATTTTATGATGTAAGTACCATCATTGATGTGTGTTATTTCTTATGTTTGAGATTACATTAGGGGCATTAAATAGCCTTTCATGGTAAACTAACCCTTTTTAAGCTTAATTATATAATAATTATGTATTATATTCTTGGTGGTGACACATTCTAGTTACATGCTTAGGTTAAGCATAAATTTTTAATATTATCCTAATACCCTGGTGGGGCTATCCCAGGAGATATGAAAATTTTTACATGGTATGTCGCTTTAATGGAGTGCACTAACCCATTGACACAATTGTTGAGATAGATCATATTATGTTTTGTTATTTTTCTTGAGTGTAGAGACCATCGCCTTAGATTTTGAAATTGGTTTGGTTCTGTAAATTTTGTTAGTAATATATGTATTTGAACAATATTTAAGGAATTGTAGCCACCTTCCATCATATTTCATAATTTACTTTTGAGGTCCTCCAACAATGGACAAAAAGCCATCGATAATCTTGTACTTTGAGAACTTATTGAAGATCCCAAGTTTGACCAAGATTTTCATATGGAACATCTACTTTAAATCACATGTGTGGGGAGGTTGGGACACTTTTCTAGAGCATACCTATGATGATATTTGAGCATTGATTATAATAATGTTGAATTAGCTATTTCCTTACAATGTTGGAAGGTTGTTAAGTGTTTAAAATTGAACATAAAGTCTTTCAAAAATGTGTCATTAATATAATTACAATCTTTAATGTATGATTAAATCATTTTATATATATATATATATATATATATATATATATATATATATATATATAACCTATACATAAATCGAAAATACAATAATACAATCGCATTTCATAGAAATGTTTTATCATTACACATAAATTCTTGTACCTCTTAATGTAATTAGTATTTTTTAATAAAAAATATTATAATAATTTGTTTTTATTAACTTAATTTGATACATCGATCTAACTGTTATATTCTTATAATTTAACATCATATTAAAAAGCTATTCGTTAGAAAAAACTATATAGAGGTAATAAACCAGAATTTCCAATCACAAAACATATTGCCCCCCATATTAATTGAATGTTCTCGTTATATGAGCGGTTGGAAGGCTGATTGATAATAAACATTTTGCGGAAATGACAATTATGAATTATACTCTTATAATTCAATCATGTTCTGTCAATCATATAGAAAGCTTCCGAATGTTGGAATATTTACCTTTTGGAATGTTGGAAGCTTCAAAATGTTTCCCCCTATTATAGACGAGTTGAGGTTTGTGACACGGGTGATTTTCTTATCACATGTTTTTCAAATTTATATAATTTTAAATATATATTTCTTTAAATGTAAAGATATTTATAAAACTAATATATTTTTTTATATAAGAGAAATTATATTTATAATATTATAAAAATATTTGATAAAAAATATATATGTGATAGCGGTATAGATTTATGTTTACGGGTGGAAGTCTAATTGGAAAAAAACATATTGGCAAGCCCTTGTGTATCCAAGTGATTGGAAGTTCAATGTCCCTGGACATTTCCCACCAGCCAAAAAAAAGATAGTAGTAATATATATGCATGAATATTGTTTTTCTGTTTTCGTACAAACTGCTTTTAAATTTGTTTTTGTATTTACAATTTTTTTTTAACATTTTATATATATATATAGAAATCAAATTGGAAAAGGCATTACTTCAATTTGAATGATTAAACTTTGCTGAAAACTCAGACATTGTTAAATTAAAATAAGTTATTCCTTTATGTAAAAAGAGAAGTTATTTCACACTTTCATACATAAAATGATTGCGTTGAGATGCTCATTTTACAATTCAGTATGAGAGAATGTGTACTTTTGGTTTGGAGTTGACAAGAAAAACAAAAATAAAATGATCTCTAAATAGAAAGGCAATGTAAGTTATAATAAAAAATAAAAAATGAATATGTTATGCAAGCTTAGTTACTTGTCTGTAATTTTATGTAAGGTAATTAGATGTAAAAAAAATTGTGTGAGATGGATAAGAGAAACGCAATTCTTTTTCAAATTTTGCACTCTAAAAAGAGTTTGCATCTAAATAAATTTGATCCTTTAGATTTGTGCTTAAAATGGATCTATACTAGTTATTTTACAAATGAATTGTGAAAAAATCAATTCTTATCATATTATTTTCTAAACCTGAATATTATTAAAATAAATATATACATATTCCTTAAATAATGAAAAATACATATTTTAATAATAATATAAAATTAATAATAATAATATAAATGTATTAATAATTATATGCTACATTAAATTCAAAAATATAAAAAAATATAATGTTGAATGGTTAAATATAAATACAATAATAAGCTTATATGGGTTTTGTAAACAATATTTTTTTTTATCAAATATATTTGAAAATATATGGAAGGAAAATCATATATATGTGATGTGAAAATGAAAACAGTTTTGTACATGCAATGACCACATTGAGAATTTGCGGTAAATTTTTAAAATTCAAGCTTACTCGAGAATTGTGAAAATATTTTATTATTTTATTTATTCTAAAATAATTAAATCAACAAGTGAATAATATTAGGTGAGAATTACATAATATATAAACTATAAGGAGTATAATAAAAGTAATTAAACTATATGAATCTCTAATTTGTAAAATGAACATTATTTTTAATTTGCATTTCAATTTCTCTAATATAAAATAAACATCATAAATTTAATGTTTGATTTTTACAATAAAAATGTCATATTCCACCTAATAGCAAAATGGTTTTTTTATATGAATTTATTTTTCTTGTTATATAAGTATGAAATTAAATGAATTAAGTTATTTTGTTAGTGTCTAAAATATATTAAATTATTTTATGTCTGTTATTAGTTCTTATAGATTATATTAGTTTGCTTATAAGATAAGGAATATTGATAAATGTTGTTTATAAATCCAAATAGCAAGAGGATGGAGTTGAATCGAATTGCAATCACCTCTCTTATGAAGAGAATAATAATCCACCACAACTTAGCATTTTCTTCACAATACCCACTACTAAATCATAATTTTGATAAATATGTAATATATGCACGAATGAATTCAATGATCATAAAAATGCATTAAACAAAAATAATAAGCTTTTTTGATAAATCGATATGCCATAATTTTCATATTTTTAAATAATTATTAAAATAAAAATCATATTAAGAAAGATTAGAATATATTATTAAAAATTTCCTTACATTTTAAATTAAAAAAAGAAATGGAATTCTTTTCATTTCAAATTTAATGAAGTTGGACATGTAATTTTTTATTTGAACATAAATTCATATAAAAATTATTATATGTCTTTCTAGTGCAGGGCAAAGGGTTGATGGCCAAATGATGACTCCTATTTTAAATCTTAGTAACAAAGTGATTACGGATTTATGAAAGATAAATTTTTTTATAGAAATTAACTATATGCCAGTGAAGTTCAACAAGTTGATGGCCAAATGATAGCTCCTATTTTAAATCTTAGTAAGAAAGTGATTAGGGATTAATGAAAGACAAAAATATTTGGATTGGAAGAAGAAAATAAATGCCTTGCATTTAAAAGTTGTTCCAAATTCTTATAGAAATTGTAATTTTTAGATGCATATAATTCTTGTTATACTTTTCCATGAGGTTGATTTCCAAATATGGGAATCAAAACATTTATGATAATGTTTTTATTAACCTTAACATTATCAAAAATAGTGAAATATGTATTTAGATGAAAAAATATTTATTCACGTAATGAGAATTAGACATATATTAAAACCCTAATATCTCATTGGGGAAGGGGCTACTTAGATATGTGCAAATATGATTACATATAATTATTATTATCAAAACATCAAATTTTTTGTATTTTTATGAGGATAAGTTATAACAAACCTACATTAATGCTCAATATATAGATGCGTTATTCCTCCTCAATACTTTTACAACATTGATTAGATACAAACACATAGGGCATTAAATACTTGTAACATGGTCAGCCTTTTACTATTCCATGAAAAGTTTACATTTACAAGTTTCTTTATATCCAAACATAAATGGCATTCAATACTCTATAAGATAGTCACGTGTTTATTGTTTCGTACAACTTATTGTTTCGTACAACTTTTGCAATATAACATATTCACGTGTTTATCTTTCCGTACAACTTTTACAAGATCCTTATTTTCATGCAAGGTACAACTGACAAACTTCTCATTATTTCAAGGATGTTACATGAGATATCGAACAATTAAATTTTGAGGAATCTAACTTAACCCAATTCGAATATGGAGTGAAGTCAAATAATTGGCCTAGCTAATTTGGTTTAATGACATCTTACATGTATTTCAAAATAGTCAACGACTCTAAGTAAGTTCTCCTCATATTTCACATCACCAAATAACTTAAATAGCCCATTAAATTCTCTCTCTTTAGTCCTCATTCTCTAGGTTCAATGGTGAGTTATGGGGCTTCACACTATTGGATAATGTTATAGGGCAATTCTGTCTTTGGCATGTAATATGGGATGGGGTCTTTGTCTTTAGCTTTAATGGGATTCAAGATTGTATTGGTCTGATTGACTTGCGTAGTTTGCTAAAAAGAAGATGCATCTTCTATGGTTACAATTAAAATCTATCTAAATTCATATAAATCTATTTTTTTATTAATATAAAGCTTTAGTTTATTAAGGAAGAAAAACACTCTCTCTATATAAGGAAATAAGAAAAAAAAATATGTAATAGAATTTTATTAATATTTATAATACTCCAAAAAAAATCATCATTAACACTTACAATTTTCAAATAGTAGAATTCAAAAGAACAGCTATATATCTACTTAATTTATATATTTATTTTCATAATCTTTTTAAATTTTATATATTTACATAATTGTTTTTTTATAATATATTAAATACTTATATAAACTTTATGTGCTTGAATTTTTTATTTAATAATATTTTAGTAAAATTTTATATTAAATCATTAAATTTATATATTATCATTTATATATTTTTTTCATTAAAAAATCTAAATATATTAATATTTTTTAGAATATATTATTAAATAAAAAAAATTACAAGTTTTTAATGTAAAATTTATAATAATTTCCTACTATTATGTTACTTTCCCTGTGTTATAATAAAAAAAATCACAAATTTTCATTCTCTCCATAATAAATCATGAAAAATAGACTTATCCAAATAAATATGGATTATATAATTATTTCTGCTATATAATATATAGATTTGTGCTTCTCACAAATTAGGAATTGTGATAAGCATGATTGATGTTGACTGACGCCCTCCGTTTAACAGCAGCGGCTAATCTGAAACCTGCTTTGAGGTTCTTGTGATTTGTAGGTATTTCAGTTTCAATTGTTGAAGCTGGAAGAGTCCTCCTTCCGGCCAATATGAATCCGAACATCCGTTGGCCCAGTATGTTCACGGCAAATCCCTCAAGATCTCAGAGTCAATGGGGTGAAGCTTCAAATCCTTCAGCGATTTCCGGCCAGAGACAATCTTGTGAAGGTAACCATACAGTGTAACTCTAACCTCCTCCTCCTATGTTTGTTATAGCATCATTGTGATAACAATAATCAAAAGATTATTGTTGTGGCCGAAATCTTTCGAGATTAAAGCGCCCGCTCTTTCCTTGTCCACCTCCTATAAATGGAGATCAAATATGGAGGCGAAAGAATACGACTTCAGCGAATGATAAATGCAGTATAACGTTTTATGTCCCATATTCAGTAATAGAGATCGAACATTCTTTAGATGAACAAGAGAATCCCGTTGTAGCTATACACAAATCCTTTAATAGCAACGGGATTTGGTGGAATGAAATTTGATTTTTAGCTTCGAATACGGAAATTTCAGGGTCAAACTAAACTCTGGATACGCGTTTTGATCAGACATAACTTGCTTTCGTGGTTTAAGTCTGCCAGTCAATAGAATTTCCCACTGCTTTCAAGGGTGAGCCGAATTAACGGGCCGACAAAATGCTCAATAATATGTGTTCACCTGAACATTGTTTTAAATCTAATTAGAATGTGTGGAACAAATTCTGAAAGCTGTATTTTGTGCAGGCATATCATCAGAGAATGAGGAAAGGAGTCAGCAGGAATCAAAGCCCAGATGGAATCCAAAACCAGAACAGATTCAGATATTACAGTCCATCTTTAACTCTGGGGTGACAAACCCTACCACAGAGGAAATAAAAAGAATCAGAGCTCAGCTGCAAGATTTTGGAGAAATTCGGGACGCTAGTGTCTTCTACTGGTTTCAGAACAAAAAAGCCAGAACCAAGCAACGACAACGCCAGCTTCACTCTGGAGAGACCTCTAAATCTGTCTCAGAAAAGAGGAAGACTGGTCAGTCAAAAGAAATCATCAGGGTTTCTGACACGACAGCGAATTCGTTAGGCAACGGTGGTGAAACCTACTCTCTGTTGTGCGACCTGCTCAGTTTTCCTATCATCGAGGCGATTATCATTTACCAATGAATGGAGGAATAAGTAATGATCAATGCAGTTACACTAATGCAGTAGCAACTACAGCAGCAAGAGGACGAATATTTAATGAAGGTACATGTATTGACACCACCAAAACACTATTTTCATATGTACATCTGAATATGCCTCTCGCTTCAGATTTTGAACAAACTTTGAAATCCTATATATATATAACCTAATTAGCAGAAGCACCTAAAAGGCCTTTCAATTTTGTAGATTGGTTCCCTGATTATTTCTGTGGCTACATATTTGTTTTTCGATTCCATAACAAACACCTAAAAGTTACTTGACAAATGCCATTTAGACAACTAATATTTTTCCTGTGATGTAATATATATATGTCTCAGAATATTTCTCTGCAGGGATTGGCGAGGAGTTGATGTACGGTCGCTCAATAACTGTAGTCATAAATAATGTTCCAGGTCAGGTTCCCGTGGGACCGATAAACGTTAAGGCTATGTTCGGGGAAGATGCAGTTTTGCTTCACTCCACAGGCCAACCGATTTTACTGAATGAATGGGGGTTCACCATGGAATGTCTGCAGAATGGAGCTATGTATTACCTGGTATGCATAATGCCACACAGATTTTCATACTGCTATATTTTGAGAAGTTTTTAAAATATTTAACTTCACTGCTGTGCTTTTAACATTGTTTATTGCTTTTAACATTGTTTATTCAATTTTCCAGATATGAAACGGTATTCATCAATGTTGGTGTTGTTGTTTTGGTTCGATCTGGAATTGCGTATCGATACTCGTGGATGCTGGATTTCCATTCTTGATTCGATTTTGAATTGCATACTGTTCGTTATGTAGGATAGAGCAAATTCTAGGTTGACTCCTGGTATTATATTTGCATACATTGCTTCTATTGGATTTGTCAAACTCTGTGTCAGAGCTGGCCTTATATTTGATATTCCCTGTTAATTTGTGGCCTTGTTATATGTCCTTCCTTAGCGTGTTTATGATCTTACATCACGCCCTTCATTTCAATAAAAAAGTGGAGATCACTGCACTTTTATCTACAATAAATATGGAAGTGGTTGTGGTGGAGATCACTGCACTTTTATCTAAAATAAATATGGAAGTGGTTGTCGTGGAGATCACTGCACTTTCTATAAAATGGAAATTGTTTCGTGTTTTTATTTTATTCAATAAAAACATGGAGTCCACCGCACTTCATTCTCCAATATGTTACGAATGTGTAGCTTGTTGTGCCGATATAAACTGAGGATTGTTATGTTATCTTTGAATCATGGTTTTATGTTGTTTATTTGGGGGGTCATTTTCTTCTGAATTTAATAATCGTATTGGATTTTACTTTATCAAAACTAGAATAGACTCTGCTAAAAAAACGATTTTGCAACCATATAAGTTATTATTTCCTTCAACGGAAAATAGTTACCATGTGGAATATTTTTTATTTAACTAAATCACACATCATGCTTTAAAAACCCAACTTCGTGAAAGGGAGTATTGAAACAAGATAGTTGTTTTAACATTGTATTATAAGTATAAACTAAATTAAATGGAAATATGCAGTGAGTTTTGCATATTGGTAAAATGGATAAGATCAAACTTATAATTATCTTATTTTTAAGATATCATATTTTTAATTTATTTATATATATTTTTTAAATTTGATATTTTTTTAGTTAGACTTTTCGATTTTTTCAATAGAATGGTTGTATTGTAGTTTTTTTAATATAGAATAATTTATGAATAGGTATATTGTTAAGGTATTTTTTCTAGAAATAGATCCAATATATAATAGTAGTGGTTTGAATGCCACCAAAACTAATATAGCTAGAAAACCAATTGTTTTTAAGCAATACTTTTTTTGCAATGAATCTTTGATTATCTTCATCTACAATGAAGCTCAATATCTAATAGTAGTGGTTTGAATCCACCCAAAACTAGTATAGGTAGAGAAGCAATTGTTTTTAAGCAATGATTTTTTTTAGAATGAATCCTTGATCATCCTCATCTACAATGAATCCTGTAAAAGCTATAATATTTCCATACTTCCTACTTCCTAATGATGAATATGGTTAAAGGAATTATTGATTTTCTATCTTCTATAATTGGCTAGTCTAGACCTTAAAAAGCTATAATATTTCGATACTTCCTACTTCCAAATGATGAATATGGTTAAAGGAATTATTGATTTTTTTATTTTCTATAATTTTCTAGTCTAAGCATGATTTGCTTCTTATACTCTATTGTATTGATCTCTCTATCAAATACATTATCTTTCTTATGATCCTTTTAAGCTAAGTTTCATTAATACATCTACTTGTAGTCTTATATCAAAAGATATAAAAGAAAAGTCTTGATTTGTTTTCTTATCTGGGTCAAAACAAGCTAAAAGTGATGATAATCCCTACCATGCATCACAATTGTTTTTTGTTTAGAAGAAAAGTTGAATTTGAAACAAATGGTATGTTAAAAATGTTAACAATATCAAAGTGGTCCTCTAGCTTATCAATATCATTAAATATGAAAAAATATCTACATAAGCAAATGTTTCTTAGGACATTAATATAGATGAAATATAAATAAAATAGAGAGCACATTTGACTCATGCTAACTTAACATCATTATAAATATGAATGAGGAAAACATCATAAATATTTTTATATATTCGAAATTCACCCTTTTCTTTAAATCATGTAAAAGAGGTCCTTAGACAAGTGTTTTCAAAGCTCTCGCCAAATAAGTGATTTAGGCTCTAGTTAGCTAGATTAAGATTTTCTTCAACATATTTTTCCTCCTTCTGCTATGGTTTCCATAGGAGGATTCCCCTCCTATAGCACCATTATGTGTACAAAGTGAATGAATAGATCCCACTCAAAACTAGCAACCCTAAGTAGAACATCAAATGAGTCTCTCCTAGGGCTAGAGGGACATCTACTCCTCATGTTCTAGTAATGCCTTTTGTTGTAGCTACAATAGACAACCCCCAGGTTGAGGATAGGTTCAGTTCCTAGGACATCTTAGAGGAGTGCTTTAAGGATTTTTTGAGATTTTTGTTGCACTCCATATAAAATATAATTGGAAATAGATTGATTCAGAACTTGGTTCAATCACCCTTAACCAAGGTAGACTTAAGCACACACACACACACACACATAGGCAGATATTGCTCATCCCAAGGATAAATGTCATGATATGGTGGCCAACAAACAATAAAATGTAGCTTTATAATCATTGTTATAGTGAAAATGGAGAGAGAGTGAGAGATATTGTAAGAAAATGAATTCAATGTAGAGGGATGGATAACACAAAATATTAAGCAACGATCCCAACAAAACTATGGAAGAATAAGGAGATGAAATGCAGAAAGTGTGGAGTGCATTTTAAGGTTTCTAGCTCTATATTTTCATAGCTACATCTTGTCACAGAATAACATTGGTAGATCTGTGATGTCACAGGTATTGTTGGCTACAATATAAAACTAGTAAATTTGAAAGTGCACAGGTACCGTTTCTACCATATAACATAAGTAAATCTAAAAATTTGAGAATGAAAGCAGCAACTTCTTTACACAATTTTAGAGGAAGACAAACATACATGAAATGAAAAATAGAGGGCCACACATATTTCACATTAATCTATTTGGAATCACCAAATCCGCTTCATTAATCCTTTTAAAACGAATTCCATATCATAGATCCAACAAATCTGTGATTTTTATAAGCATTAACTCCTCATGAATAAAACATTGAACAAAAAGTTGAACCAAGAGTTGAAACCTCTTTCTATACATAGAACTGGAAACACTTGCAAAAAGAAAATTTTAGACCTCTGGGAACAATAATTGGGAACCTTTAAAATGAGTTTCTTCCCCCTATTTATAATGAGAGGGGAAGCTTGAAACAATAGTTACAAAATATGTCAGAAATGCCCCAGCTGTCTAATTGACTAACTATCTAGGCATGTGGAGGTTCTGTTGCCCAAATGATTACAACATATTTGATTTCTTCTTTAAAAAGTAGAAACTACCAAGTAAGAAAATAGGGGAAAACTTAATGATGGCCATCGTAAAATATCTCCTAGCCATTTCTTGTGATTGTCTCTAATCAAGCCACATCTCTGCCATGGTGTTCCTCCACAGTTATCGACCAATACACCTATTGCTTTCCGCCTTAACTGCATAAATTCCCCACTTTCTGGAGCTGGAAGAAATCACCTTTGAATGAATTAATGGTGCTCTAGAACATAACTATCGACCCATCAATCTACATACACTTTAGACTATACCACCAAAACCCAATACATCTTGTAAGTTTTATAAACGATTGTTACAAAAACACAGAAATCTGATCGCCCCACACTCCTCTTGCTTAAGCTCCTTTATTGTTTCTCAACCATGGGACCACTACCTATGAACTTAGGCTCTACGCTTGGGTGCTAAATACTTTGGGCTCTTGTTAATGGCCTATATCCCTTTGTAATTTATGCTTCGCCTTTGGTTTTATGGAATTTCATGACTAATTCCCACCACATATCGGTGCTCCTCTTCATCATAACTTTTCACAATTTGAACTTATGTAGGAGTTACGATATTTGTATCCCCAATATGGTCCATAACACTTAGGCACTAGATATTCAGCCCTAAAATTTGACTTTTAGCATCGAACCCTAAAATTTCAAGGTCAAACAAAACTCTAGATATGCATTTGTATTAGGCATAACTTGCTTTCATGGCTTAAGTCTACCTCTTAGTACAATTTCCCATTGAAAGGGGTGATCCAAAATAACAGGCTGATAAAATGCTTAATAATATGAGTTCACAGGCTGATAATATGCTCAATAATAATAATAACATGCTCAATAATAATAATAACAGGGTGATAATATGCTCAATAATAATAATAATAATAATAATAAAATATTTATAGGAGAACTATTTGCCTCATGCTTGGCCTTTATTCCTCACACTCACTCACACACTTCTACATGCATCCATGCCTCATGGGCTCACTTCAATTTATACAAATGGATTAGAACCCAAGTAGGTTCTAGATCCTAAACTAACTCCCAAAATATTTGTCATGATCCATAAAATCTCTCATCCAATCCCTTATCCCTAGATAAGGGCTAACTAATACACAATTCTCTCAAACCTTCCAAAATAGTCTTGAACCTTCTCCTATTTACAATAATCCTCATTCTCTAATAAAACTATAGGAAAATACATTAAATAATAAATCCTAACTTAGGAAACTAACTCCTTTAGTAAACATGTTACCCTAGGTTAGATTCACCTACATCACCTATCATGCCATGTAACAACCATGTGTCACATAAAAAGGGGATACTTGGCAACCCAAAAATGCGACATCTACTTGTGATATCTCCTCATCTCACTTGGCTACATAATTATCCCTCTACATATCTACACAACATGCCAAGTGTATCATTGTTGGGTGACCTATTCTTATTTGTTTAAAAGAACGATGGTACATTGAAACTATGCATTGACGCTTGTTAAAAACATGAAAACATAAATTAAAAATCAAAATATTAAAGGCTCGGAAGTCGGACTAGCAATACATGGAAATAAAAAGTAGCATATATCAAGGTGAAGTGAAACAAATTATAGGGATCATAAAATGGAAAATGATGGAGTTCCTTTGTATAAAGGCAGGATTTATGTATTGAATTGAAATGGGCTAAAAAATTTAGTGTTGAGTGAAATGCAGAGATATCCTTATCTTGGGCACCCAGGGTATCAAATTAAAATATCAATAGTCATAAAGTAAAACATTTACCTAGGTATGAAGAAAGAAGTCGTTGATTATATAGCCAGGTGCTTGGAATTCCAAAATATAAAAAAGTAGGCATAGGCACCCAATGGGGTTAATATAGTCACTACCCATTCTTGAGTGGAAATGGGAAATTATTTCCATAAATTTCATTACAAAGCCGCCAAATATGAATAAAGAAACATGATTCCATCATGGTTGTGGTGGATGTACTCAACAAGGCTCCACACTCCACTTTAATGATGTCAACACATAAGGCAACCAATGTTGCTAAGATTAACATGAGGGAAATTGTCAACCTATATGGTGTTACTAAGGGAATTATTTCAGATAGAGATACCAATTTCACATCTAATTTTTGCATTGGTTTATTTAAGGGATTTGTGACTGATTTTACATTTTATTGCAACCTACCATATAAATTGATATGGTCAAATAGAAATAGTACATCAAGTTATAAATACATGTTAAGGATGTACATGACGGAGAAAACATTGAAATGGGGAAAATATTTTCAACTAGTTGTTGTTGGGAAAAGTATCCAATACGGAATGACCCTATCCCACTCTAAGGGTGATAGTACCTCAGCAACAACTGAATACAAAGCTATTCAAGATTACTTCTTTATGAGATGTAAGAGAGAGGAGAAAGGGATCCACTAACCATTGTCTTCCGCTAATGGTTGATCCAATCTTCCTTCTTTGCTGCTTGCTCCCAGCTCCTTGCTCTTTCACTGGCCCAGCTACACAAAGATCCTGAAAAAGCACAAGAAAAGGACACTACAAGAAGCATACATCCATAATTGATTCAAGGATTAGAATAAATCAAATATACAAGCATCAATACACCACAAAGACACATGTATATAGAAGAACCTCAAATGATTTTATTAATGGAAGAAGTAAAGTTCTGAGAGTGTTACAACCATAAGAGGCCCAATCCAGCAACACCTCCCAGCAGAAAGAAATCTCCTCTTCACCTCCTTCAAAGCAATCACCCAATAGTTCTATACTCAAACCAACAGCACTTCCTTACTTGCACAAAATTCCCACGTCCTTAGATCTCATGAGAGAGCTCTATATATAGGAGATTTGGAGAAAGGATGAGTCAGCTTGAGCTTGGCATGAAGCTGACTAGTGTCCTCTACCACTTTAGTTATACTTCAGTTCTTGAGTCCACTTGGAGTTTCTTGCTTCCACTTGGAGATCTAGATCCTCTTACTCATCACAAGGCGAATTCCCTGATCCAAGTGTCATTTTGGAAGCTTCCTGGGCATTTGACACCTTGCAGAATGACTCTGCCACTTGGCCAATCTCGCCTAGCGCAGGTAGCCTTCATTGCTTTTGACATTTAGCACAGGTACAGAGTGGAGCAGTTCACATTTAGCGCAGATGCTCAGTGGAGCAGTTGACATGATCCAGAAATAGCTTGTTTTTGAGTGTTTTCAGGTGGAGAACTGATTTTCAGTGTTGTGGTTTGCTAACCTTGTTCCTCTAGGGGTAGGAACAACATGTTTAGGGACTTTGGATCCCTTAGATTATTGACATTTCGTGCTTCATGCTGTTAGGCACAAAAATGTCTATAACAATTGCCCCCTAAAGTATGAGGTCGTTTATCGGGTGAAATTCTTTATCAGGAGGATCCGAAGTTCATTCAATTGCTGAGAGGTGCCCTGTAGTAAAATACAATACAATACATTATTTTTCATTCTGCTTTCATGATCTAGCTGAGGCGGGCATTCCCATGCTCAGCTTTATAAATTCATTTTGGTACATAGAACAGACGATCGTCTGATGGTAGACTGACAATTCTCTGCTGAAATTATCATCCTTTGAGTAGGATGATCATCTGCTGCAATGATGTACATAACAAAATGTCTTTATATCCTGAATATATATCGCAGCCCGGATGGATGAAACTAGATCCGGGGTCTTCAAACTCGTTCGATCTTCACTCTAAGTACAAGTCGATCCATGTGAGAATTGCGCTGAAGTCGAACATGGAAAGACATCGCTTGATTACCGGTCAAAAATGTAAACCGTTAACAAGCGCGAGAGGAATCACCAATAATGAAGATGACCCTCAAGGTACTGCAGTACAATTCACGTGGTGTGAATAAAGGACTTGGCGTCAAACACCACGCAAAATCTTCTGGTCGAAGGTCATTAATGTATACCTGTCGCCGGAAGTGAGAAACTTGCCATTGAGGCATGCATGCTTCAAGGTACTGGGGGGGTTTGTCCCTAGATCAACTTCTTGGATAATGAGCAAAAGTCGACAAGAAGTGATCCGTCAAAGGAGGGCCTTAATGAATCCCACATCAGTGACACAGAACGGAGCTAATGATTTTAGTGGAGGTGAAAAACAATCTGTGAAATATGATTCAGGGTGGCGATCATGGGTGGATGAAGGATAATGTACGGCAGTGGATGGGACACGGTTGACTCTTTCTGAACAACATCTCTTGAACATATAACGACACTGATGTGATGGATCGGTAGCATTACCCCAAATGTGGATGGTTTGGCGAGGACCATAGTGATGAGACCAGTGAATGAAATAACCCAACTCGATGTGATACGGAGGACAAAGTGTCATGTTCAAGAGCGACTTGCTACCATTAAAGCTTTGAGGTTCTCCCAATTTTTGCCCAGTCATTTCTGACCAGTACCTTTTTATTTTTGTCAAGCTTGAGGAGGATAACATATGCTTGTTCTATAACCTGCCCTTCGGGCAAGCCCATCGCTATGTTTTAATGAGCCTAGCGATAGGGAAACTGGTTCTCGTCTAAAGACAAGTTTGTCGCTATTTAATCATTTTAACGAGTCTAACGACAAGGAAAACTTGGTCCTTTTCAATTTTAGAGAGTCTGAAAAGGTACAGAAAGTTAACTCCAAAATTCCTTTTTCGTCATCTAATCCCTTAAGTCCGAAAAAGTATAAAACAATACAGAAGGGATGAGTTTTCGATAGTTTTAACGAGCCGAACAAAACAAGCGCTCGATCGTTTTGTGCAATAATCCCTCAGGTCCAAAAAGATTAAAATCTAGAGGAGGGATAGCTCTTCCGGTCACTTTAACGAGCTGGAAGGCCAAAACTCGGCAAACTTTTCATATTTTACGAGTCAGGAGAAAAGAGCTCAAAGAAGACTCGTCTTTTGAGGAACGAGTGATAAACAGGGATAGCAGTAGATTCCAGGTACAGGTTGGAATTTTCCAATCACGGCAGTGTCACAAGGATGGCTAAGTGAAATCACTCTTCGCAGTTGTTCCTCAAAATGGGTAAACAATCATATGGAGGTGAACGGTAGGCCAAATGAAATGGAGGTGGCGGGTGCACACACGACCAAGGCTTTTTATGGCTAATAAATTTACGATCACAATGGTTATTTACCGGGAAGTTCATTTTTTAACGAGCTTAAACTTGCTCAAAAGCTTATGTTTATTTTTTAACGCGCATGAACTATGACGCTAAAACTGCTCGGATCTCGCTTTTCTATTTTTTAACGAGCATAAATTCCGCGGTAAAACTGCTCGATTATACCAGTCATAAGATAAGAATGTCTCCTGTGAGATAGCTATTTTTTATGGAGCTTTATCTCACGAAGCTATGCTCCTAATTTGGCAAATTTTGACCTTTGCCCCACATCCTTTCTTTATGCAAGTTCGGAAACGGTTAATCTCAAAAACAGATAAATAACCGCCCCTAGCTTGCACTCCAAAAGGTTTGCATGCCCCCAGGTATAAAGTACAATTTCAAGGCTGCCCCTACTTATCCGATAAAACATTTGTTTTAAAGGGTGAGGCTTGCCTCTTCCTGGTTACCCAAAGATGGTTGTATTTGCTGCCGCAAATCAATCTCTTTCTTCGGCACTGTCTACCAAAGTAGACAATGGTGAATGACCTTTGTCAGATAAGTAACCTTATCAAAAGAATTTTGTTCTAGAACAACCCCTCTTCCATCCACGGACGGGGTACGGACTAGTCACATTCTTTCGCGGAAATTCTACCTTATACCCAAGGTTTCCTCTGCCCAAAGCAGACCAGGATGCATGCCCCCTGGGTTCCAGTCCCATCTTTCCGAATCACTCGCACTCATCGGGAAGGAGGACTGGAGGTGGAGACATTTCTTGAGTGAATAGACCATTGAGCGTTGGTATTTGACTACTTGCGATGCGTGATCCCGGAAATGAAAGTTGGTCTACGAGCTTGACCATTCTTCCTTCGTGTGGAAAACACATTACTCTAAAGAGTGAGGAGACTATAGCTCCCATGCAATATATATAGTCTCGTCCAAGGAATAGGTTATAATCCAAGGGTCCTTGAACGACCATCACGTTCATTTGAACGGTCTTCCCTTTCAATGTAACAGGTACATTGGGGAGGATCCCTAACGGTTGACTGGTTCCTTTATCAAAACCCGAGAGATTTCTTATCTTAAGCAAAAGCTCTGGGGAACCCAGTGCTTTCCAAGCAATAGAGGAAAGGATACTCACAGATGCCCCTTCATCAATGATAGTTCCAGCCATTACCATCCTGTAAATTTGGACGATGATTCTGAATGGTATACTGGCTGGTAACCGGGGTCTGCCTAGTTGGTTCCAATCAAAGGACACAACCAGGTTGCTTGGTGGTGGGACCGAATACACGGCCGGATATGACCTTGACGATGTTCCTTTCTGCGATAAAGGGATGGGCGCATTGCCCTGATGCTCATCAGAGTCTGTGTTGATGAAAAGAATCTGGATGGTGTCATCCTTATTCTCTTCAGTGAGGGTGTCATTTGAAGATGAATCTTCAGTGACAGTGTCATTTGAGGATGAAACCTCTGAAGGAAGAACCGGGTCAACTGCCGTATCGACCTTTAGACTTTCGTCTGGTCTGGATTCAGTAGGTTCATTTTCAATGACTGACGCTTCAGCTGACCATTTGAGCGGGCCAACTGTATTTTCAACCAACGAAGGACTTGGCACGAGTTTTTTGTATCCAGGAGGAAGTCCCAACGGTGAAACCGGGCGATCTTCCAAAACTCTCTTCGCTTCGTCTAAGAAGGGACAACGGTGGATGGCGTGATCGCCTTCACACAGTCTGCAGGGAGATCTTGCTCCCCCTCTTTGTCTTGAACCTTCACTTTCGCTGGTTGACGGTAAGCAATCAACATGGTTATCAGAGGTTGACGCTCCCGAATTGTGCAAACGAGGGGACCAGTCCCTTAGTATCCGGGGAATACAGGGACAATCTCTATGTAAGTGGTCTCCTCTACATATGACACATGGCGATTTAGGCCCGGTCTGTGCTGTGTGTGGATTTTTGTCAGATGTCTTTTACTTGCCCCCAGTCGCCTTAGGCTCCTTCTTCTTCTTCTCCTTCTTCTCCATGGGAGCTTGGCTTTTGCTGGCTCTGCCTTGCGAAGATGAAGGACTGGAGGAAGAGTTATAAGAAGTTGAAGGCTGGTGGGCAGCTCTAGACTCATCTAACTGTTGACTCGACTGTTCAGGAACCATGGTGGTCTGAACTACATTGGTTGAGAATAGCCAAATAGGCAGGCCAATTGTCAGTCCTGGAAGCGACAATGTGGCCATGTGGGGCGCCCCAACTTCTCCCCAAGAGGAGAATGGACTAGGATTTCCATCATGTGGAATTCCTTGGTTAGGGCGTTCCATGTTCTCAACTTAAGATCAACGCGGGAATAGGAGGTCATTATGTTCTGTTTAAAATAAATTTTATAACGACGCTTAGACACAACTTGCTTTTTCACTTTTTAAGAGTCGAGAAAAAGCTAAAGATGACTCTAGTCTCCTTCGATGTTTTGACGAGCCCGAAGTGACAAATGCTCGGATGGACTTTTTCAGTTATAGAGTTTGAAAAAGGCCAAAAGAAACTGCTCTGGAGTTCTAGGCAGAGGGTGTGCCAAACTTTTCGCAAAACCACAGAATACGTTTTACGGTACGAGTGGTCGATCTTCGTGAATGCTGTGTTCACTGCATTGCGATCAGTAGGGCGGCCGACACGGTTTCCTATTGGATAAAGGCTTTGTTCCTATAGGGGTCTCCCAATATATACGCGACGGTACGTGGGAGCACAAGTCCGTATTGATACTTATCACTTCACCGTGGAGGAATCACCTAACCACTCAACGCTAAGATATCACGTTTAACGACGCCGGAACACGTCTCTAGCTTAGACCTCTATGTGTTTGCGTTATGTTTCAATGCATTGTTATGTAAATTCAATTTATTTTAAGGTTGATCTTGTTTAGCAGTTTGCCTTTATGGATCACCACGAGATGTATGATAACACTCCTAAATGCAGTCTAAGATGATAAGAAAGCTTTTCAATCTTTCAACTTTGAAAATCTTAACTACTGAGGGAAAAGAAAGACAACATCTTTTCACACAGATCATAGAGCACACACTAATGCACTTTTTCCTAAATCGACATGCAAACTGTCATAATGCACATGCACAATGCAAGTATTTCTTTTCTCTTTCTTAATGTTGGCGTAATGCAAAAAGAAAGCTGTTGTATAATTTTGAATTCAATTTCAAGTGAAAGCAAACAAGCCTGTCCAAAATCAAAAGACACCTTAAGATTTACTTGTTTCGACACTAGAAATGTATAAATTCAAACCATATGACGAAAGCAAAAGCTCAATCAGCTATGAACAGCAAACAAACTAACTCTTAAGATCAAAACGACACTTTATCACAGGTCTAGATCTAAGAGGCCACAGCAAGACTAGTTCACTTTCGTTATGGGAAACTGTAAATGTACAAGAAATACACAAAGAACAAACACAGTTTCTTTATACAACCGAGGCAGAATAGTGACAAGGAAAGTTGGTTTCAGATAGGCACACTGACTCGTAACAAACAGCAAAAACAAGAGTGAAAACAGGGCAAGAAACAGCAGGAAACCCCAGTAGCACAAGGCAAGACTGGTCCACCGCAGGTGGGACACTGTCTGTTTGACCTCCAGTGCAGGTAGCCCCTTCGGGAACTGCGCTGAAATGCAGACAGCCTTTGTACAACCTGCACTGAAGAACGAAACTTTCGTTTCTCTTGGTTTCCGGGTCACAGATTGCTAAAAAATTCACAGTTTTTGCTCAAATCAGAAGCTATCAGTCAAGGAAACACTAAGGGATGACAAGGAGGATGAAAAGCTATCACTAAGAGCTTATTAGAGTCCTTGTGGATCAGCTCTTCAAATCATAAACTTGCCCAGAAACTGAGCTATAGTAGCTGCCCTCTACTTTGTATTTGAAAGATTCAAACACAGTTCGATTCGTTACTCCCTTTGTTTATGAAATGAATAGCAAAAAACACAAACAACCAACACGATACGATCCCCAGCGGAGTCGCCAATTTGTTGTTGGGAAAAGTATCCAATACGGAATGACCCTATCCCACTCTAAGGGTGATAGTACCTCAGCAACAACTGAATACAAAGCTATTCAAGATTACTTCTTTATGAGATGTAAGAGAGAGGAGAAAGGGATCCACTAACCGTTGTCTTCCTCTAATGGTTGATCCAATCTTCCTTCTTTGCTGCTTGCTCCCAGCTCCTTGCTCTTTCACTGGCCCAGCTACACAAAGATCTTGCAAAAGCCCAAGAAAAGGACACTACAAGAAGCATACATCCATAACTGATTCAAGGATTAGAATAAATCAAATATACAAGCATAAATACACCACAAAGACACATGTATATAGAATAACCTCAAATGCTTTTATTAATGGAAGAAGTAAAGTTCTGAGAGTGTTACAACCATAAGAGGCCCAATCCAGCAACACCTCCCAGCAGAAAGAAATCTCCTCTTCACCTCCTTCAAAGCAATCACCCAATAGTTCTATACTCAAACCAACAACACTTCCTTACTTGCACAAAATTCCCGCCTCCTTAGATCTCATGAGAGAGCTCTATATATAGGAGATTTGGAGAAAGGATGAGTCAGCTTGAGCTTGGCATGAAGCTGACTAGTGTCCTGTCCCACTTCAGTTATACTTCAGTTCTTGAGTCCACTTGGAGTTTCTTGCTTCCACTTGGAGATCTAGATCCTCTTACTCATCACAAGGCGAATTCCCTGATCCAAGTGTCATTTTGGAAGCTTCCTGGGCATTTGACACCTTGCAGAATGACTGTGCCACTTGGCCAATCTCGCCCAGCGCAGGTAGCCTTCATTTCTTTTAACATTCAGCGTAGGTACAGAGTGGAGCAGTTGACATTCAGCGCAGATGCTCAGTGGAGCAGTTGACATGATCCAGAAATAGCTTGTTTTTGAGTGTTTTCAGGTGGAGAACTGATTTTCAGTGCTGTGGTTTGCTGACCTTGTTCCTCTAGGGGTAGGAACAACATGTTTAGGGACTTTGGATCCCTTAGATTATTGACATTTCGTGCTTCATGCTGTTAGGCACAAAAATGTCTATAACACTAGTGGATTTTTATTATAATAATATATACCATAATACTTGGAGATGTTCTTGTTTTAAGCCTTATATGGTAGGAAATGCAACACACTAGCAAGCTGGGATTTTCCTATTTCCAGGGCCATTATTGGTCTATGTTTACTAAGGGAAATGGAAGAGCACTTAACAAAAAATAGAATTTGAAGGCTTACCAAGATAGACAACAAATTTATGAAAATAATAAGAAGCGAGAAAGGGAATTCAAAATTGAAAACCATGTATTCTTGTGGTTGTAGTAATGGAAAATATACTTGAAATTGGATAGTTGTTCAGAGTTGGGATATGTCATTTCAACTTCTATATCCAATTTTGAGATACTAATTTATGTTATGGATATGAATACGTATACTTGATACTACATGGTTTTTCTTCCTCTTTCTTCTTAAAATCCTTCTTGAGAACTCAAGAGATATTTTGGGGTTCTCATGCTCTTTGTTATAGAGAACACATTTGTAATTAGATCCTAATATTATGCCTAATATTGTATGATGCTTCACATTATGATTTTGATCTCATTTATGGGTCTTGAAATTAGTGCCCATAGATTATTCCAACGTATTTTTTACATACAAACATTCATCTGCAAAACTCTATTATGGATACCAAGTTATTTGATAAAGGTCCTTCATTGAAAGGTTCACATATCTATGGTTGATTATCATCTTGTGGTTTATTATTTCTATCAACCCTTTACTCAAGACACTACATTGACACATGGATGCTTACAAATTCATGTGTAATATTTATTGGAGAATACTCGTCACTGTGTATGATTCTTATATTTTCCTAATTTTTCACTAGGAGGGGGTGTTGTACAATGTCCCCTCTTGATAAGTATTTAGTGGGAATATAGTTGAGCTAGAATTTTTCTTATGACTCTTTCCTATTTTCTTTTATGTCACGTAGTGTGGAGATACACATTTTTCTAATTCGATTTTCTAGGTGATTTATCATTATAACATTATAACATTGCTAGATATAACCTTGGAGGAAGTTGCATTTAATGATGTAAGTAAAATCATTAATGTGCACTCTTTATTATGATTGAGCTTGCATTAGGGGCATTAAATGGTATTTCATGGTAAACTAACCATTTCTAAAGCTTAATTATATAATAATCGTATATTAGATTCTTGGTGGTGATAAATCCTAGTTACATGCCCAGGTTAAGCATAAAATTTTAATATTATCCTAGAACCATGGTTGATCTAGGTGGATATTGGTGGCCTCCCACCTATTCCACCTAGAACTCTAGTTGGTTTCATTTCTTTCCTTGTTTATTGCAACGTTTATTATTTTTAGCAGTTTTTCGGGTCTTGAAATTTTGGATCAGTTTTGACCCCCTAGACATATTTTTTAGGTCCGTAACTAGTTCGTAGCCATAGGTAAGGGCCTATCATAAATCATGTAGTACTCGGAAAGACCTTTCTAGCAAGGTATCGTATGCACCAAACGGAGATAATATGACTAAGTTATGACCCCGAAAGTTGGCTTCCCAACTAACCCCAACGAGGCCCACAAACTCTTGGCGTTCCATCACTTGGAGTTAGGGTTTTGGTTGTTTATGGTTTCCCTTTGTTGTCCAATAATGAATAGGCCCTTGAGCCTGATTGTAACATAGTTTAGAGGCATGTAGCAGCCACATCGCTTCTTAGAGATAAGCTACCATTGCCCAAGTTAGTTTATTTCCATTCTGTTTCTAAGCATATTTCAGTATTTTGATATTAATGAAATGAAGTGTTATTTCTGCTGCATAATTGTATTTACGTTATATTTGTAATTTGTTGCATTCTTGTTTAAGTTAAGATAAATGGTATAAGAGTGGTCTTCTCTTTCTCTGTTTTCCATTGCATGTCCCAAACAAGGTTAGGGTATAAGGAGTTAGGGTTCAAACTAGTCGAACCTTTTCAAGACCAACCTCACAAACCTCGATGACATCCCATGGAAGAAGAAAATAAAGACGAGGGGGTAGTAGATACTTTCATAATATTGCTCGAGGAAGCCTTGAAGCAACAATGGAATGAAATGATGGATAAATTTTTGTAGAGTCCCTACCTTACACCTTATAATCCATCATTACCTACTGTTTTCATCACTTTCCTCTCTCTTTTGCCTCATTTTCCACCCAGATCATTACATTAGTTGTCATTAAACATGATCAAGTGAGCTTTGCTAATGGGTGATTGTTTTGTTTAGTTTTTGACATACTTGCAGGTATTCCGCAGCTTTCTGCTGATTCCGCAACCATCTGCTGATTCCGCAGCCATCTGATGATCCCGCAGCCATTTTGTTGATGTCAAGGTTCCACGTGCTATTTTGCAGAACGAGCCACGTGGGCATGTTGGAATATACGTGCTCGAGGTTCCTGTGCCATCAGTTCAGCCGGCCACGTCATCTGTACCTCCGGTCAAAGGGGGTCAAGTTACGGTCAAATAAAGGCAGCTTAACGTGGATACGTAAGCTGTTTGATCACGTCGGTGGAAAAGGTGACTTGTCCGTGTTTTGAAAGCCGTGGGGGACATGATCTAATGCTGGATTCATTGCCCATATCGACCAGGACCTCCAGCTTGACCACGAAGCCTATGACGTGTTAACTGCACCTTTAATACACATGCTTTTCAGTTATTTTCTGTTTTATGATTTACGTATTAGGCCATCTGGTGACTTGTCCGTGTTTTGAAAGCCGTGGGGGACATGATCTAATGCTGGATTCATTGCCCATATCGACCAGGACCTCCAGCTTGACCACGAAGCCTATGACGTGTTAACTGCACCTTTAATACGCATGCTTTTCAGTTATTTTCTGTTTTATGCTTTACGTATTAGGCCATCTTGCAGATGCCTATATATACTTGCGTCTGCGTATGCTTATGTTAAATTTTAGATGCTGTAGTGTATGTACTTGTGAGAATGTTGGCACGTTTTCCAACTCTGTTTTTATAAGAGCTGTTCCAGCACTTTTTGACTATGTATCTCCGCATATAAAGTAATGGAAACGTTGTTTTGAAGTCTTAAGAGCATCTGAGTTTTCTGTGGATAATATGAATGGAGGGCCCCTGTTCGTATTAGCCTTGTAAAGTATTTTCATGTTTATACTTCTGCAATTTCTTTATTTTACAAACAGAATTTCCTTTCTTGAGTTATGTACAGCTTGATTTCTTTTCATTGCTGTAGCCTTTATTTTCACTGATCAGATTTACTTCTTTGCAGGTTTTCACCCGGGATTAAGTGTGTTGTGTTTGCTTTAATATCTAATGGTAGTTGCAGTTGTCTTGTTCATAATGCTGCCCTTTTTACTCTGTTTTCTAGATTAGTTTTAGCTTAGTTTTACAAGTTGGATGCTAACTAATTTATGCTCTCTTTATCATGAATGGATTATATTTCAAGAAAACAGAACACTAATTAATTGCATCTTGTCTTTGAGTAGTCTTGGCTTGTGGCACTAATACTTTTTCCATTTGTTACACATAATCACATATGTAGGAAGCAGTATGATGGAAAAGGCTTAGTAGTGTTACAATTTGTCAATTAGAGTTTTTATCAATTCTTGGATTTGTCTTCAGCTACCTCCTAATCGTGTTTTACGTAGTACTATGTGGTAGAAGCAGGGAGTTAGGAGGAGATAATCATTATCATCAATCCTTGAAGTGATTTTCTTGTTTCTTTTATTTGCAGCAATATGGATATAGACTAATGCCATTAGAACCTGGTCATTTACTTTCAAGTCATTTCAATTTATTCATTTCTTTCAAGTTCTTTTCCTTTACAAATTCAGCAAGTAATTAGAATCACCAATCACACACACTTTCACTCATATAGAAATCACTTTTCACACACTTGCACTCATCTGTCTATAATCATCACTCCATCTTAGGAAGATAAGTTAACCATAAACAACACCCTCAAACGACAAAAGCTCTAAGGAAGTTGCTTAAGTACATATAGTACACCTTCACTTCATCAGCTTACGAGCCCCGGGTTGACAATTAATGACATCAATTTAGGAACACTAAATTCACTGAACATTTTGGCGCCGTTGCCGGGGAAGTGAAATTAAGTAGCCATACTTAGAGAAAAAAAATTTAAAAATTTTCAAGGAAAGAAGTTAATAACCTATCCAAGTATGCTCTCCTCTTGCACTTTAAAGTGATCTGGAGGATCAGAAAGGAGAAAGTTATTGATTTCGTAGTTTCTTGAGTATGCTCTCTTCTTGCACCTAGAGTGAACTGGAAGATCAGAAAAAGAACTATTAACTTGACTTGAAGAAAAAATAAAAAATGACATGCATAGAGCTAGAGATTCTAGAGGACAGTTTTTAGCTAGAGCTCGAAGTTCAATTTTTACAAGTCCATCTGCTTCAAGGGATAGACAAGAGACACCTCCCTTATCTCCAACCGAAACTCCTAGTCCTAGAATTCCTGGAATTCAAGAGCCAAGAGTTAACTCTCCTACACCTTCTATTGAATTTGAACCAGGAAGAGACTCTTCTCTTTCTCCTACAGGAAGACCAATTGTAATTGAGGAATTGGAATCATCTGAAGAAGAAGGAGAAATCTCTTCTCATTCACCTTTTGTAGAGGAACCAGAAGATTTTGAAATCCCTAGGAGAATCATCATGGCAGAGGAAGAAGGAGGAGGTAGAGGTAGAGGTAGAGGTAGAGGAGGAGGAGGAAATAACAATAACAATAATGGAGGTAGAGGTCCCATAGGAGGAGGGAATAGAAATGGGGATAATTCATTTGGGTTTCCCATTGTTAATGAGGATTCCCGAGCCACTATGAAAAACATATCACCATCTGTCCTCCCTAACTTCCATGGGTTAAGGACTGAGGACCTTGAAACATTCTTATTTGAGTTTGAAGTGGTGTGTCGAACTTATGACTACCTGGATGACTCTCAGAAACTCAAGTTGTTCCCTTCAACACTGAAGGATCAAGCCTTGAAATGGTTCATGGGGTTACTCACTCAATCCATTAGGACCTAGGATGAGATGAAACAAACATTTTTGGATAGGTATTTAGACTATTGCATGCCTACTAATCACAAGGACGAGGTTTTTAAAATGGTACAAAAAGAAGATGAGAGTCTAGAAGATTTACTTGAGAGGTTTCAATATAACTTGAAAAGAGCAAAAATGAACACCTTGGATGAAGAGACCTTAAAAGCCCTCTTATTAAAGGCCATCAGGGATGAATGGATAGACATCTTAAACATGATGGGGAAAGGGGATATTTCTCAACTTTCTCTCAATGACATAGCAGAACTTTGTATCCATCTCTCAAGGGGCAAATCAAAAACTCAAAAAGGGCCTAGAGATCCTTCTCTCCTTAGGGCGAATAAATCTGCAACAGGATCAGTGAGTAGGGCTGAAATCGGCAGTATGCTTGATGAATTTAAAACTAACGTCTTAGGGAGTCTTAGTGAACAACTTGATACCCTTAAGATTCACAATAAACAAAAAACAGAAGCTGAGGCTTTGGCTATCTTTTGCCCGAAATGTAGAAAGAAACATGCTTTAAGGGAATGTCCCTTAGATGCACACGTTGTAGAAACATGTGTAATTTGCTCAGAAACTCATGAGACCAAGGATTGTCCTTCAATCCCTGGCCTCAAAGCAGTCTTTCAAGAGGATCCAGATACACTCGAATCTCTCTGTTTTATTGCAAGGAGACATTGGCAAGGACAACAGAATCAAGGGTTTAACAACTCTATGAATTCTCAATCCCAACCAAGTTGGAATCCTTGGCAACAACCTTGGCCTCAACCACAAAATGCTTTCCAAGCATGGATGCAAAGCATGCAAAATCCTTATGGGAGATGTGCACAATTCTATCAATATCCTCCATCATTTCAGAATCAGCAAGCTCCACAACTTCCAAACCAAGGTCAACAACTATCATTGCCATACCCTCAACAACAACAACCTCCTCCACAAAATCAAAATTCTCAATTAGCACTTCAATCCCAGCAGAAATCTAACCAACTTCCCTCTCATCCATTACCGAATCCAAATAATAGGAACCCTCAAAATGCTTACATGATGGAAGGTCAACCATTCCCTACCTATATGGTTGTTCCTCTTAATGAAGTACAACTTAGATCAGGTAGAATCCTAGATCAACCTTCCACAAGTGTTCAACAACCAAGCATTTCTGAGGAGGAATCTCTCAAAGTCAATAAAGGTTCTGAAGTATCACTTCAAACCCAAAATATCCAAAAAGAAAAAGAAAAAGAATCAATCTCTACAACTCCCCTAGTTGAGCAACCTACACCTACAGCTACACCTCCCTTTCCTGAAAGATTGCAAATTGATAAAGGGGTGGAAAAGCAGATATGGGTGCCTGACTATAACTTCCTAGATGAATTGAAAAATGTATGTATCAAGATCCCCTTGTTACAAGCCATTAAGGAAATTCCCATTCTAGCAAAGACAATAAAGGAGTTGAGTTTGAAGAAAACAGTAAAAAGAACCAGAGATACTAAAAGGATACATCTAGTTGGAAAAATTGCAGACATAATGATGGGTAAGATTACCATGCAAAAGTATGTAGATCCCGGTAGTCCTATTGTCAAAACTCATATTAATGGGGTTGAAATCCCAAATACTCTGATTGACTTAGGAGCCGCGATCAACATCATGAGTAGACAGACCATGGATCAGTTAAAGCTTCCTAACCTTCTCTTTACACCTACTTTGCTGCAGCTTGCAGATAGATCAATCATTAAACCTGATGGTGTATTGGAAGATATTCCAGTCTCTCTAGATTCTTGGGAATATCCTGTTGATTTTATGATTTTAACTCCCAAGAAAAATCTAGGAGGACATCCTCTTATTTTAGGAAGACCTTGGCTGGCCACAGCTGATGCTTTCATAAGATGTAGGTCTGGAGACATGTATATATCAGATGGTAATTCCACCAAGAAGTTCAACTTGTATCCCCCAGCAAAAGCTATAACAGAAATAGGAGAAGATGAATGGGTAGAGGATGAAGATACTATACAACCAGTTCTAACCATCTCTGAGATCAGTGAGGATAGTCAAATTCTAAATACATTAGAAAATTTTGAAGTATCTTTAGAATATGACTCTGAACATTTTCAGATAGATGCAGACATTGAATATCTCTCCTCTAGACAAATGTCTCTCTTCTCAATGGAAGAGTTTGGTAGTTCTACAGTTGAAATCCTCCCAGGAAAAACATTAAACATTAACAAAAACTTAGGAAGACCACAACAAGAAGAATTAACTAAACTGTTGCAAAAACATTCCACTGCCTTTGCATGGGAATACACTGACATGAAAGGAATCGATCCTAAGACTTGTATTCATCACATCTACATTGAAGAGAATAGCAGACCTATTAGGCAACCACAAAGAAGGATGAATCCAAACCTTAGGGAAATTGTGAAAGAAGAACTGCAGAAATTGCTCAAGGTAAACTTCATTTACCCCATTTCAGATAGCCAATGGGTTTCTCCCTTGGTTATAGTGCCCAAAAAGAATGGTAAATGGAGAGTTTGCATTGATTATCGAGAATTGAACAAGGCAACATTAAAGGATCATTTTCCTTTACCTTTTATTGATCAGGTACTAGACACTTTAGCAGGTAAAAAGTATTTCTCATTCTTGGATGGTTTTAGTGGGTACAATCAAATTCAGGTAGCACCTGAAGATCAAGACAAAACCACATTTACTTGTCCTTGGGGAACTTTTGCCTACCGAGTACTCCCTTTTGGATTGTGCAATGCACCTGCTACATTTCAAAGGGCTGTATTAGGAATTTTTTTAGATCTGATTCATGATTGTGTAGAGGTATACATGGACGATTTCACAGTTTATGGTAATACATTTGAAGAAGCCTTGGAAAATTTGGAAAAAGTACTGGTAAGATGTAAGGAAACAAATCTTTCTTTAAGTCATGAAAAGTGTTTTATGATGTTTACTGAAGGGATTGTTTTAGGACATCATATTTAAGGAGATGGGATCAAGGTTGATAAATCCAAAGTTGAAGTCATCTCTAAGTTACCTGTTCCAAATTGCCAAAAGGATGTTAGAATTTTTCTTGGGTTTACTGGGTATTACAGAAGATTTATTGAAAACTTCACTAGGATAGCATCTCCTCTTTTCAAATTGCTTACCAAGGACTGTGAGTTTAAATGGGATCCTGAGTGTCAATCTGCCTTTGAAGCTTTAAAGTCTAGAATATCTGAAGCACCCATCTTAAGGGGGCCAAATTGGAAACTCCCTTTCCACATCTCTACTGATGCTTCAGATACAGCTCTAGGAGCTGTTTTGGGACAAAAGGATTTGATCCCTTATGCCATTTATTACACAAGTAAGAATTTGACTCCTACTGAGTTAAATTATACTGTTACAGAAAAAGAGTTCTTAGCTGTGGTACATGCAATCAACAAGTTTAGACACTACATAACCGGCTATGAAACCTTTGTCCATACTAATCACTCTGCCATAAGATACTTAATGAACAAACCTGTCACTAATGGTAGAGTTACAAGATGGCTTTTACTTTTGCAAGAATTCAACATTACTGTGTTAGATAGACTTGGAAAGCAAAACACAGTAGCTGATTTCTTGTCTAGAATCCAAAACACTAATGAGGATTCTCCAGTAGAAGATAAGTTTCCAGATGAATACTTGTTTGCAGTGACTACCAAGACTCCTTGGTATGCAGATATGGCTAATTATCTTGTTACAGGGAAACTTCCTCTACACTTATTTCCTAATGAGAAAAGGAAAATCATTCGGGAGAGTTCACATTATTCTTGGATTTCTAATGAATTGTTCAGAACAGGGCCAGATTGTATAATCAGAACGTGTGTTCGGGAAGATGAAATGTCTGACATCCTTAAGGCATGTCATGATGAACCACGCGGCGGGCACTTTGCGGACAAGAGGACAGCCTATAAAATCCTTTCTCTAGGATATTATTGGCCTTCTCTCTTTAAAGATGCAAAGCAGTATGTTAAAAGGTGTGACAGCTGCCAAAGAGTTGGGAAACCAACTCCTTCAAATGAAATGCCTCTACAGCCTCAGGTATGCATCGAACCCTTTGAGAAATGGGCTCTAGATTTCGTTGGACCAATTAATCCACCATCAAAGCAAAAGAAATATATACTGGTTTGTACTGATTATGTTACTAAGTGGGTAGAAGCAAAAGCATTGCCTTCTGCCACTGAAAATTCAGTTGTTCAATTTCTTTTTGAGGATATCTTCACTCGTTTTGGTGTCCCAAGGGAAATTGTGACAGATCAAGGCAGCCAGTTTACATCTAATTTGATGGAGAAGCTGATGGAGGAATATAAGATCAAGCACAGAACATCTACTCCCTACCATCCGCAATCCAATGGTCAAGTAGAATCTACCAATAAAGTTCTTGAAGGCATTATCACCAAGACTGTTCATCTTCATAGAAGAGATTGGGCGGAAAGGCTCCCTGAAGCCTTATGGGCCTATAGGACCACATGGAAGAACACAACAGGACATTCTCCCTATGAACTTGTTTATGGGAAGGAAGTCTTGCTTCCTATTGAGTTCCAAGTCAAGACCTTCAAGATGGCAGTCCAATTGGGAATGAACCTCTCAGAAGCTCAAAGACACAGAATGGACCAGCTAAATGAGCTAGATGAAATGAGACAAGATGCAATTCTAAGGACCGGTCTAGTTCAGCACCAAAGATCTAAATGGCATGATTGTCATATCAAAGAAAGAAAGTTTCAGAAAGGAGATTGGGCTCTATTGTTTGATTCAAAATTCAAGGACTTCAAAGGAAAGTTTCAAACTCATTGGCTTGGGCCATATGAGATTGATGAAGTCTTTAGCAATGGAGCAGTTCGAGTAAAAACTATCGATGAATTTCATACTCCTCTTATTGTGAATGGCCACCGCTTGAAAATCTACCAGAAGCCATTCTCAAAAGAAGAGTTTGTCAAATTGTTCAAAGAAGATTCTGCAATCAGGCTGGTGGAGAAGGATTCTTCTCCTCCATCAGCCTAAAGCTTTGGTTTTTGAAAAAAAAATGAAAAAAAAAAAAAGGTATGAGCCTGAAAACCAATCTCTGATTGGCAGTCTCATACAGAAAACCTGAGGTGAAAATCAAGGTCACCTGACACCTCATGTTTTCTAAAGAAAAAAAAAATCTCTTTCTTCCCTTATTTCATCTCATTTCATCATCACCACCATTTCATTCATTTTCACTTCACCTCATTTTTTTTCATTCATCCATCCACCCACTACACTCCATTCCATCAATAAAGTTTTTTTTAGACAACTAAAGTTGCTTTTGTGCAGTCGGAGGCTACTACTGCAGATTCCGCAGCCATCTGAGGATTCTGCAGCCATCTAATGATTCCGCAGCTCTCTGAACCTGCATAAAAAAAAAAAAAAAACACAGTCTGTTTGAAATTTCTTTACAGCTCAGTAGTCATCAATAATAAATGGAAAATAATCATGCAACAGTCATAAGTCAGTGAAGGGTTAAGTGGCAAGTCATCAAAGGCAAATCTAAGGGGGAATCTGAGGTATGGTTTAAAAACCTAAACTTACAGTTATTTCATTATGCAAAGTTTTCTAGGTTATGTTTCTTGCCACTAAGTGTAATGATTACCAGTCATGTAACCATATACCCACGTATCTCCCACGTCTATCAGTCCTTGATTACAACGATTTTGAATTTCACTTGCAGCCGCTTCTTCCATTAAGATCTCGTACTTAGGTGACGTAACCTAATGTACTACGTCTCTACGACATTAACTCACACAGCCAAGTGTAATTCCGAAACCGGGATCTAAGGACATAGCCATTTTCATTCATTAACCCTTCTACCCTCTTACGCTCATATCATTTCACTCCCATTTCCACTCACATGTTTCATTCCATCTACGCTGCTACCATTCACCACACTCTGTTATGCTGTGCTCACCACGCTGCTGCCATTCACCATACTCTGTTTTTTTTCCCTCTCCGCTAATTCTAATCACCAGTGGGGTCTATTACGGCCGTATTCAAAATTGAAACCATAAACCACTGTGTTGAGGCCGTAAATCCACGGTGTAAGACCCTTGTTGCAGCCGTATTCCAAAACAGAGCCGTGAGTTTACTGTGTAAGACCGTTTTGAAGCCGTGTTCTGAAACCAAAGCCGTGAATTGACTGTGTGAAGCCGTTTTGAAGCCGTGTTTCAAATAGAACAGAGCCGTAAAAGCCAATGGGGAAGCTCTTGAGGGCAGAACCGGAAGGTTCAAAGTTTTTGGAGGGTTATCCTTAGGTCAAGGAGGCATTACAAAAGGAAAACTGGTTACAATGCATACAGAAGTTCAAAGGCTACCATAAGGAGGTTACCAAGGCCTTTGCAAGGTCCTTCAGAGAAAAAGATGGTCACGTGGAGATAGGGGACTTACAATTCACAGTCAATGAAAGCAGCATAGCACAAGCTACCTCACTTCCACAGACCGGAGAAAGGTGGTTTAAGAACCGGGCAGTTCAAGATCAGCAGTGGAAACAAATTTTGAAAAACCCAGGTATGGACACAAGTATCTTTACCAAAGGGATTCCTGTTTCTTATGTTAAGGAGGAGTGGACCACTTTACTCTTGTTAGTGCAGAAATTTTTCACTTGTGAAGGAAGATTTGGGGTCTTATATGTTTATCATGCAAAGGTTATGATGCATTTTCTAGGAGATGATATTAACCTCCCTTACTTTCTATTTTCAAGTCTTAAGAAAATGTGTGCAATGGTCCAAAAGAACCCTAGAAATATTGAAGCACATTTATGTCATCACGGTCTTGTGATATTGCTGGTTGAGGAACAATTAAAATCAAAAAGAGACACATGGGAGAGGTTTCTCATAAGAAACCATTTTCAAGAATTAGGAGAAACTTCTGGAGGGTCCCCTCAAGTGCCAAAAAGAAGTAGAAGAAAAAGAGTAGAGGGAGTTAACCAAGAAACTACTGCCCAAACAGAAACCATTGTTCCTGATACCACTATGCTTGAAACAACTGCCCAAGAGGAAACTGTTCAAGAACAGTTTGATGAGGAAACTGATATACAGCATCCTAAACAGGATATTGATCCTGGATTTACTGAAGATGATAACCAAGCAGCCCAAGGAATTATCACTGAAACTCTTTCAGAACTTGCTCAAGAAATTGCTCAGAAAAGGAAAGAAGGGAAGAAGAAACGTAAGCAAGATAAAGGTAAATCTGTAGTTCAAGAAACTCCCCTCACTCCTGAGAATACTAGTGAGGAAGACACTCATCCCTTAGCTCAAAGAATGGCCAAACTTCATAAAACTGCCCTCTCTAAAAAGGTGGAAAAACAGAAGCAAAAAGTACCAAAAGAAAAACAGCAGAAAATACCAAAAGAAAAACAGAGTACCACCTCTGTAAGAAGGAGCAGCAGATTACAAAATAGAAAAGTAGGGGCCACAAAGGGTAAACAGTCATTCTTCATTGACTTAAGCTCACCTCAAAAAGGTGCTACAAGTCCCGACTTGGAGGAAATTCCTTCACACGCTGAGCACATTGAGACTAGTCCTCCACGTGAGGAAAGTCCGTTTGAACATGAACTTGAGCATGAACATGGATCTGAATTTGATTATGAACCAAGTCCCAAAAAGTCACCTGAAGTGGACCCGAAGCAGCAAAAAGTGTATAATTATCTGGAAACATTGGAGCAAGCAGCCGCTGGCCTAAGTAATGTTCATCCTTTAGAACAACAAGTCCACTCCTTGAAATAGGAGATTTTTGAGGTTGAGGTTCTAAATCGGCACATCATGCAAAAAAATGAGAAGTTTAAAGAGCAAGACAAATTGGATAAGATGATTCATGATAACACCATGTTACATTTGGGCCTGTGGCAAAGAAATAACAAAAAGTTAAGGAAGAGATGCAAAAAGCTAAACAGAGCCTTGATCAACCTAAAGTTCAGATGCTTAGTAAAGAAGCCAAGGGTAAATGTGTCTACACAGAGAAAGAAGAGGAGATTGGATGTCTTGGCGGAGGCATCACAGCAGGTTGATTGATCATTGTTTTTGCATGAGGACATGCAATGCCCTCGTAGTGGGGGTATGTAGAGTCCCTACCTTACACCTTATAATCCATCATTACCTACTGTTTTCATCACTTTCCTCTCTCTTTTGCCTCATTTTCCACCCAGATCATTACATTAGTTGTCATTAAACATGATCAAGTGAGCTTTGCTAATGGGTGATTGTTTTGTTTAGTTTTTGACATACTTGCAGGTATTCCGCAGCTTTCTGCTGATTCTGCAGCCATCTGCTGATTCCGCAGCCATCTGATGATCCCGCAGCCATTTTGTTGATCTCAAGGTTCCACGTGCTATTTTACAGAACGAGCCACGTGGGCATGTTGGAATATACGTGCTCGAGGTTCATGTGCCATCAGTTCAGCCGGCCACGTCATCTGTACCTCCGGTCAAGGGGGTCAAGTTACGGTCAAATAAAGGCAGCTTAACGTGGATACGTAAGCTGTTTGATCACATCGGTGGAAAAGGTGACTTGTCCGTGTTTTGAAAGCCGTGGGGGACATGATCTAATGCTAGATTCATTGCCCATATCGACCAGGACCTCCAGCTTGACCACGAAGCCTATGACGTGTTAACTGCACCTTTAATACGCATGCTTTTCAGTTATTTTCTGTTTTATGCTTTACGTATTAGGCCATCTTGCAGATGCCTATATATACTTGCATCTGCGTACACTTATGTTAACTTTTAGATGCTGTAGTGTATGTACTTGTGAGAATTTTGGCACGTTTTCAAACTCTGTTTTTATAAGAGCTGTTCAAGCACTTTTTGACTATGTATCTCTGCATATAAAGTAATGGAAACGCTGTTTTGAAGTCTTAAGAGCATCTGAGTTTTCTGTGGATAATATGAATGGAGGGCCCCTGTTCGTATCAGCCTTGTAAAGTATTTTCATGTTTATACTTCTACAATTTCTTTATTTTACAAACAGAATTTCCTTTCTTGAGTTATGTACAGCTTGATTTCTTTTCATTGCTACAGCCTTTATTTTCACTGATCAGATTTACTTCTTTGCAGGTTTTCACCCGGGATTAAGTGTGTTGTGTTTGCTTTAATATCTAATGGTAGTTGCAGTTGTCTTGTTCATAATGCTGCCCTTTTTACTCTGTTTTCTAGATTAGTTTTAGCTTAGTTTTACAAGTTGGATGCTAACTAATTTATGCTCTCTTTATCATGAATGGCTTATATTTCAAGAGAACAGAACACTAATTAATTGCAGCTTGTCTTTGAGTAGTCTTGGCTTGTGGCACTAATACTTTTTCCATTTGTTACGCATAATCACATATGTAGGAAGCAGTATGATGGAAAAGGCTTAGTAGTGTTACAATTTTTCAATTAGTGTTTTTATCAATTCTTGGATTTGTCTTCAGCTACCTCCTAATCGTGTTTTACGCAGTACTATGTGGTAGAAGCAGGGAGTTAGGAGGAGATAATCATTATCATCAATCCTTGAAGTGCTTTTCTTGTTTCTTTTATTTGCAGCAATATGGATAGAGACTAATGCCATTAGAATGTGGTCATTTACTTTCAAGTCATTTCAATTTATTCATTTCTTTCAAGTTCTTTTCCTTTACAAATTCAGCAAGTAATTAGAATCACCAGTCACACACACTTTCACTCATATAGAACTCATTTTTCACACACTTGCACTCATCTGTCTATAATCATCACTCCATCTTAGGAAGATAAGTTAACCATAAACAACACCCTCAAACGACAAAAGCTCTAAGAAAGTTGCTTAAGTACATATAGTACACCTTCACTTCATCAGCTTACGAGCCCCGGGTTGACAATTAATGACATCAATTTAGGAACACTAAATTGACTAAACAATTTTCTCAGATCCTTTGACGACTACCCACAAGCGATGCACCTTCATCCAACAGCCAATTTGGATGTGCCATGCATCTTCATCCAGGAACCAATTCCCATATTTGAGAGCCAGATAGATGTAGACGGTCTAGAAAAATGGTTAATTTTTTTTGAAGGATATTTTTTATTTGATCACTTTTCCAATCAGGGAACAATCACTTTTTCACTTCTCAAATCCACCTACTATGAATAAAAATAGAAGAGGGAATCCTCACTGTTTTTAGCCACACCCACTTAAAATTATTTCTAAGACTCCATCACGGAAAAATATTAGCCTGTCGAGAGCTATCAAGATAAATACATAAAGTGTGCCATGCTACGGTAGGGAAGGGACCAAGACGTGCCATAATTCACAAATGTTTTCCATACCCTTCGTACGAGGTTGGGTATCAAGGATTCTCAACGACATTTCGTACTAAAGTATCGTGATTGTCTAGACAAGTACATCTTGGACAATATGGAGTTCTTGGACATCTCCTTGCTTGACAAGACATACCGATACCATCTGAAGATTGAGCATAAGTTTAAAGAGAAAAAGCAAGACTTTGGATCTGCAAATCCAAACCAAGGAAAAGGCGCCTCAAATGACTCAGCAAAGGAAAAATCCAAGGCAGCGTGACTTGGGACAGCATGTTGAAGCCGAAAGCAAGGAAAGCCACCCCGAAGACAAAGAAGGACAAGTGAGTGTCAGGCCATGCAGTCACGGGAGGTGGATCTAAAGGCTTCTGAATCAACCGCATGTTCTGACTCTTAGTCAGAACCCAACAAGGGGAATGACAAATGAAAGTAGATCATTGACATAGAGGCCAATTCCATTGTGTCCACCACCAAGATCCAGAGTAGGGGGAACGCCTCTTCCACTCACAGATGTGGGTGAAGGGTTCTCCACTACAGTTCATTGTCAACAATAGGAGGAAAAAGAGCCTCATTTCGTAGAGGTCATGAAGCAGCTGGGCCTACAAACTACAACACATCTGCAACTATACACCATCAGGTGACTTCACCAAGGATGAGATCTCCACGTCAACCAAAAGTGTCACATTCCCTACAACATCAATCCCTTCATGGATGAGGATCTCTATGATGTTTTTGCTATTGAAGTTTGTGATGTATTATTAGGAAAACCATACTTGTGGAAGCCACCTTTTTTATATGAGTCTAGACTTCTCTCTGTGATTATTAATTTGGCCAATACGTTGTACAGGATACTGGAGGCAGCCCTGCGTACTGCCATCTGTTTGACCATTGTAAGGAAATGTAGTAAGATCATTTCATAGACCAGGAAAATTATTTTCCTTATGATTCACCCTTAGGGGAAAAAGAAGGTTGTGGCCATGGCTTCCACACAAGGCTCCCCCATACAAGGACAACAGATGGACAAGGCCACGGAGGATTATAGGGACATTTTCACCTCACCTACAATGGTCCCTCTACATTGTCAGGCCAAGCACCCATCGAACTAAACCTGGGTGCACTACTACCTAATGGACTGATCTATCAATGCTTTTTCTTGAGAACAATGAGATCAAGAGGAAGATTGATGATATTTTTCAAAAAGGGAACATTAGTCCAATCTCTTCACCCTGTGGGAGCCTGATTGCATTAATATAGAAGAAAGATAGGACCTGGAGACTTTGTATTAACTAGCAATCGCTGAACAAGATCATTGTGCCGAATAGGTACCCAATCCCATGGATTGATGACCTTCTAGACCAACTCAAGGGGTCCAAATATTTCACCAATATTGACTTTAAGTCTAGTTATCACTATGCGCCTATGAAACCCTCTGAAGTGTGGAGTTCTACCTTCAAATCCAAGGAGGCCCTTTTTGAATGCTTAGTCATGCCTTTCGAGTTGACAAATGCCCCCCCATCAGGACGAAATCTTGTGGCCCTTCACCAATGCATTTGTGGTGGTGTATTTAGATGAAATCTTGATCTTTAGCCAAATTTGGGAACATCACCTCCACCATATTTGACATGTCATTCAAACCCTATGACAACACAAGTTGTGTGCCAATTTGGAGAAATGCACTTTTGGGTTGACTGAGGTTCAATATTTGGGGTACATCATTGACGAGAAGGGTGTGGATGTGGACCCAGCCAAGATACATGTCATTCAGGATTGGCTATCCCCAACCACTCTAATAGAGCTCTGCAGCTTTTGGAGTCTTGCAAATTTCTACTACAAGTTTCTGTTGGGGTTCTCTCATATCACTTGGCCTTTAAGTCAAGTCACCAAGGGTGGTGTAGAAGATTTTTTTTTGGTCTAAAACCCAACATAAAGTGTCTGCTGAGTTGAATCATCACCTCTCCTCTGCACCAGTGCTCAAATTACTAGAGCTGCAACAACCACTGTAGATTGAGATAGACACCTCCAACTATGTTATTGGTGCAATTCTTACTCAAGAGGGGCATCCAATGGCTTACCACAGTGAGACACTTTCAGACATAGTCTTAAAGTATCCCACTTATGACAAGGAAATTTATTCCCTTGTGCAGGCTTGCTGCCAATGGAAGCATTACATTATGGGGAAGGAAATGGTCATCCAAATAGGCCACCGACCCTTGCAGTTCATATAGACACAAGAGAAGTTCTAGAATGATCACCATTAGAAATGGTCCACATACTTGCAAAAGTTCCATTTGAACATTAAGTAGAAGAAGGGCAGTACGGATAATGTTGTAGACTACCTCAACCAACCATCAGTCATGGCACTGATCACTGTGCTTGACTCTTATGGGTGCGAGACTTCGAGGTGACGACGTCTTTACAAGAGTGGTCCATAATTCACCACCACATTCTAGACACTCCTGGAAGGTAAGCATGTTCCAAATTTTCACCTCCAGGATGCACTGTTAGGCCACCTATGACACATATTTGTTCCTTCAAGCGAGTGTGGAAAGATAATTTAGGAGGCACCCTATAGTTAGGTCGTTGGAAATTTCATAGCAAGGAAAATAGTGGCAGTACTGCCAAAGTATTTTTATTGGCTGAACCTTTGTCAAGATGTTGGGAAGTACAATAGATCCTGCACAACTTGTGCTATTTCCAAACCAAACATTAAGAAGAAAGGCCTATATACTCCTCTACCTATGCCTAGTCGACCTTGGGAATCCATCTCCATGGATTAAATGTCGGCCCTTCCTTCTACTAAGAATGACAATGACTTCATTTTCATGGTTGTCAACAGATTCTCTAAGATGGCCATTGTGGTAGCCTACAAAAAGAGTACCACAACAGAGGCCACTACTAAGCTCTTCTTTGAGCAAGTTTGGGTACAATTTAGGATTTCATAGTCCATTATCTTAGGTCAGGACAACAGATTCCTAAGTACATTTTGGTCAAGTCTTTGGTCACTGTTGGATACCAAACTTATTAAGTCCATGGATTTCCAACCCCAAACTAATGGCCAAACAGAGGTCATCAAGAGGATGATCGTACACATTTTGCGCATGTACAATTTGAAGCATCTACGCACATGGGATGAAATCATCCCCTATGTCCATCACATCTACAATAGAGCTCTCCATAGCTCAATGAGTCACAACCCCTTTCAAGTAGGGCTAGGATTTTAGCTATTATGTCCCATTGATGTGGCCATACCATTTGCAGATACTCAGGCAGATTCAACTCACGTCGAGTGCAAAGCTAATAAGGATAACAACTTCATTGAGCACATTCAACACATCCCCTAGCAAGTCCATCATATATTGGACAGATCCAATGCTAAGTACAAGAAACACCATGATTAGCATCAAGTGTCGCACAAGTTCCAGGTGGGTGACAAAGTTTGCCTACATTTGTAGAAGGAGCATCTCACTAGTCCCCACCGCAAGCCTCACCCACTCTGATATGTGTCACAAACCATCACCAAGGTTGTGAGGGCTAATGCTTTCAAGATTAGTATTCCTCCGTTCATTGGTCTGCAACCGGTTCTCAATGTGGACTGCATTCGACCATATTTTCCACCATTGTTAGACATATTCAACATTACAGAACAAATCACACCAACACAACTAAACTCTAACTCCATGGAATAGGCCACAACTAATTAGATCATGGGCATGCACATCAAGAACACTTGCCAATAAAGGATCCAACTATAATGAGTTATCAAAGCAAGCTAACTCCCTCACCAGTGAAAATGGTTCACCAGGGACTAGATTCAATAGAAATTTCCTCACCTCATCGATGCTCTGCACACAATGGGGAGCATTGCTTCCTAAATAGGGGAAATGATTGTCACATACCCGCACACACATAAAATTTTATTTTAATATTACCAACCTACTCTTACCATTCGATAATATATTTACATTGATCTCACTTACCATGCAATAATATAGTTTACATTATCACGGATTTCATTTGGTTTACATATGTTTGAATGGATATGATGCGGTGAGTGATATCCATATGGTTTATCGCATTATCTGTTTCTGGCCATCGTGCATGGACTTCGGCTTACGTTTGGGGTTGGTGTCTTGCATATTTCCATTACCGGAATTAGCAACCCGAGGCCATCCTGCCCTGATGTTGTGCTAGCGCCTTTAGCTGTAACCATTTGGGCGCTGCATTTACTATCGTCGGCCTGATCACATGATGGGAGGGTGTCAAAGTTTTCCGCCTAAGTTTTACTGCTCAGATCAATGGTTTGGATGCTTTGGTATGCATCCGAGGGTTGGAGGCCCTCCGACTCCAATCTCGATGATGGCCCCTTCTCGATCGTTCGGAACTGGTAAAACTCGGTGTCCCGACGTTCACGGCCCCATTCGTCGCTGCCCGAGTTTGGTTCAGTCCCCCTCCACCGAGTGATCTTCTTCTCCGCCGAGCTAGCACAGATCCACTGAGCGTCCATACTACAGGATATATTTACCTTTCGCTACAGAGCCCAGGTAAGGTTACAGTCTCGGCGCCTTCTACTTATATTGAGTTTTTGGGTTAATTCTGTTATGCCTTTCGTGTTACAGTTTTCTTAAGGCGGTATTGTTTGTGGTTGCAGCTGGGCTTGTTCCCGAGTTCGGCCAGGAGATGCAGGGTCTCCTTCCAGCACCAGAGTGACTCGGCCTTCCCTCAGGTACGTCCCTCCATCGTTTATGTATTACGCCGATCTGGTTAACCGTTCTTCTCTCGAGTCTAGCCGTGGCGACCTTATTGTTTTGTTTATGGTTGGTCGTAGAAGGTACTGGCTCGCCACAGTCCGCTCATTACCTATTTCTCCCGACTACGGGATATGGGTTCCGGTGGAACCCTAAGGTTCCCAGAAGTTCTGCGTTGGAAAGTTACTTAAGTTGCCGACTGTAAATGAATGTTGATATATCTGTGAACTGGATTGTTACATTAATTGTATACATTTAGAACCGGTTTCTGGCTTAAAGCCTGTGGTTACTGTTGTCTGGGCTGGACCCAGTTTTTATTTCTCCTGAACAGTTAATGTAGACTCGTGGCCATGGCTTAATATTTATGAATCTCTTTTTTTTGCTACCACATTGGTTATTGAATATTTTTTTTTTGAAGAAAGGTTATGGATCATATCGACCGTTCACTTGGGGCTCGGTAACATATTGTTTGCCCTTGGTGTTTGTAACTTTCAAGTTTACATATATATGCATGTCCGTGTTATCATGGTTCTTGTTACTGTTAATGGAATTCATTTATAATTTCTCGTCTGATAAGTCCACTGTCTCGGTTGTATTCCTGACTTCTCCTTGTTTTATTTTCATAGTTTAAATATCGTCTGGCAAGTCACAGGCCAGAAATATTCTTCAATGTTTTGCTATACGGTACGTTCCGTCTTCGGTAAGGATTATGATGTCTGTTATTAGCTGAGATTTGCTCAGTTTGATTCCGAGGTTTCCTTTGAATAATGTATTTCAATTTATAGCTCCATTTCGTTCCATAGTTGTCTGCAGACATTCACAACTTTTGTTGGTAATTGGTTCAGTTATTGTGGCGGCAGGGTCCTGTGCCGCGGCTTTCATCCAGCCCTAAGGATTACATTTTTCCTCTAAATCCCCATTCATCGACCCTTTGGGGTTTTACCACCTACGGCTACAGGCTGCCATCCTCTCCATGATTATTCTTAGAGCCAGAGCCCGCTGCAATCTCCGGGTCTATTTTGGTCTTTTTACGCACTAGGCTGGCTATAATTCTTTTAGGCTATTCCACTAAGTTCATGTCTATAACCTCCCTTTGCCCTGTCGAAGACCCACTCCCAGGTTACACAGGTATACAGTTCGAGAATTAAGTTACAGCCAGAATAGTTCTACAGTCTAATATTTTGTTTTTATCTGCGGTGATAACAGGGAGACTGTACACTTACAGCTCGAGTCCCTTTCCGCACCGTCTCTTACCCTGGCCCCCTACCCGGGTACAAGGAACACAGTTCCCGATTCGGTTTCCATGTATGCAGTCCTTCTCTTACAATCTTATTAGGGTCTTTGCGACCTTTCTAGTGACTAGTTAATTCAGATCACTTGCAGACAGCTTACAGATACTTGTAAACAATTCCGGATAATCTTGCAATTAATTACAGTTAACTTGCAAACGATTACAAATAACCTTACAATAAGTAAAGATATCTTGCAGTCATATTTTTACTGAGGTCAAGGGTTCCAGTCTACTTACCTGGTCGCTCCTAGCCTTTTAGTCGCCTCAGTAAATCATCCGCAGAATCTGTGCAGATCCATTTTACCACCCATCCATGAGACTCGTCCTTCGGGACCAAAGTCTCCCCCCAAGCTTTCCCTTGCCGGATCACTATCCTCAGCAAGACTGCACCTTTGTGCTCGACTATCTGGTCCTTACCAGACTTAGTCTTTTTTTTTTGCTTCTTTTTCTGCCTGTCTCTACAGCACAGATTTTTTCCATTTCCCCCCCTTTTCCCTGGAAACTTTTCCAGTTAGGGAAGGTGGTTCAAGTCAGTTTCAATAACTGACTTCCTTTGCCAACTCCCTCCCGGTAGTTGCCAATACTCTCATGAGTATTCCTTGTTAAGACATTTTAATGCACATGTAAAATTAAAAGAATACTCTTAAAAGAAAAGAAGTCTTCCAATGTCATTTTAATTCAGTCTTTTACCGTAGTAACTTTAAATAATTACATTTTCCCGGGGTCATCACATCTCCCCCTCCTGAGATTGGACATCGTCCCGATGTCTAGTGTCCCCAAACAGCTCCGGATAAGCTTTCTTAAAAAGCTCTTCATCTTCCCAAGTGGCCTCATCAGGCCCATAGTGCTGCCACTGCACTTTAATTTGGGTAATAACCCGCTTCCGCAGCTGTACTTCTCTCCGGTCGAGAATGCTCAGCGGCTCGACCAGGACCTCTCCTTCCGGTTCGACCTGCAACCATCAACAGTATCAGTCATTTATTTGCAAGTACATTTCCAACTAGTTCAATTGAAATCAATTCTTACCCGTATATCTTGCCACTTGATCACATGCTTAGGGTCATAAATGTACTTTTTAAGCATGGAAACATGGAAGACATTGTGGATTCTAATGTGGCTTGGTAGAGCAAGCTGGTAGGCTACTGGCCCAACTCTTGCCAAGACCTGAAAAGGTCCAAAATAGCGAGGTGCAAGTTTAGTGCAACTGCTCCATTGCAGGGTACTTTTCCTGGCTTGTATTCTTACATAAACATGGTCGCCAAACTGATACTCTTTGAACCTTCTTTTCCGATCTGCAAAATTCTTTTGTCGATCTTGAGCGGCCTTTAAATTAGCCCGCACCCTTTTTACCATGTCTTCCATCTCCTTGAGCATTTCTAGACACAACCTTAGTTTGTCCTCCGGGCCACTCCAGCTTGAGGGCGTACGACATTTTCGTCCGTACAAGACTTCAAATGGAGACATTTGGATCGATGTGTGGTATCCATTGTTGTATGCGAATTCCACCAAATGTAAATAGTCTTCCCATTGTGTCGGTTTTTGCATTACACATGCTCTCAACATGTCCTCCACAATCTGATTTACTCGTTCCGTCTGTCCATCAGTCTGGGGATGGTAAGCTGTACTAAAATTCAGCTGTGTACCCAGTTCTGCAAACAGTGCTTTCCAGAAGGCGGATGTAAACTTTACATCTCGGTCTGATATTATCGTCTTCGGAAGCCCATGCAGCTTGAACACATTCTGCATAAAAATGTGTGCAATCTGTACTGCCCTGTAGGTAGATTGCACTGGTATGAAGTGTGCTGCCTTACTCAGCTTGTCTACTACCACCATAATAGAGTCATTGTTCTTCTTTGTTCTAGGCAGCCCAGTTATGAAATCCATAGATATGATCTCCCATTTCCATTCTGGAATGGGCAAGGGTTGCAATAACCCTGCCGGATGCAGGTGCTCTGCCTTGATCTGCTGACACTCCAAACATCGCGCTAAATATTCAGCCACATGCTTTTTCATTCCAGGCCAGTAGTATTCCCCTCGAAGTGCAGTAAGCATCTTCTGGTATCCGGGATGACCTGCGTAGTGGCTGGTATGAAATTCGTCCAAAATCAGATTTTTAAGACTGTTGTCGTTAGGTACCAACAACCTTTTTTTGTAAAGCAGCATTCCATCCTCACTTACTTCATACCCCTGCTGACCTTCCTTGCTGGAAAGTGGTATTTGCTGCTTCATTTGTTGATATTCTGCATCTTGGTCTGCTACTGTTTTTATCATTTCTTGCAAGGGATTCTTCCATTTACTGAGCGTAACTTCATATAAACATTGTACCTTTCGACTCAGTGCTTTAGCCACATGGTTCTCCTTTCCTTTCAGATGTTTAATGTCGAAATCGAATCCACTTAAGAAATCTGCCCAACGGGCTTGCCTTGCATTCAGGGTGGGCTGACTGAAATAGTTTGTCAAGCTGTGATGGTCTGTCAACAACATAAATTTCCTTCCCAGAAGATAGTGCCGCCATATTTTGAGTGCATGTATGACGGCTGCCAATTCCAAGTCGTAGGCAGAATACTTCTCCTCATGTTGCTTCAACTTTCTCGACTCATAAGCAATCACTTTCCCCTCTTGCATTAACACACCACCCATGCCTTCTCCACTTGCATCGGTACATACCACATAATCCTTATCAGGATCAGCTATACTCAAGATGGGAGCAGAAGTGAGCAAATGCTTAAGTCGTTCAAAGCTTTGCTGACATTCCGAATTCCATTTGAATTTCCTTCCCTTCTTCTACAAGGATGTGATAGGGTATGCCACCCTTGAGAAGCCTTCCACAAATCTTCTATAATAACCAGCCAATCCCATGAAAGACCTGATATCCGCCACATCCTTAGGTACGGGCCAATCCATTATGGTCTTTATTTTCTCAGGGTCCACTGCAATCCCTTCCTTTGTGATCACATGGCCTAAATACTGGATCTCCTCTTTGTAGAAATCGCACTTGCTGAGTTTAGCATACAACTGATGCTCTCGAAGAGTTTGCAGTACCAATCGGAGGTGTTCCTCGTGCTCCTCCTTGGTACGAGAATAAATCAAAATATCATCGATGAATATCAGTACAAATTTGTCAAAAAATCGATGGAACACGTTGTTCATTAAGCACATGAAAGTAGCGGGTGCATTAGTCAATCCGAAAGGTAGCACTACAAATTCGTAGTGTCCATACCGGGTTCTGAAAGCTGTTTTAGCAATGTCCTCTTCCTTAATTCTGATTTGATGGTAACCAGATCGCAGATCAATCTTAGAAAACACTGTCTCCCCCTTGACCTGATCAAAAATCTCATCGATCCGAGGTAAGGGATATTTGTTTTTGATTGTGAGCTTGTTCAACTGTCGGTAATCGATACACATTCGGAGGGTTCCGTCTTCTTCCTGACAAATAGCACTGGAGCTCCCCATGGAGATACACTGGGACGGATATAATTTTTATCTAGCAATTCTTGTAATTGCATTTTCAACTCGGTTAGCTCGGGTACACTCATTCTGTAAGGTGCCCGCGAAACTGGGGCAGCCCCTGGTAGTAATTCAATGGTGAAGTCAATATCCCTTTTTCGGGGTAACCCAGGGATTTCTTCCGTAAACACATCCGCGAATTCTTTTATTACCGGAAGGTGGTCCAGTGCGGCTGTTTTATCCTTGGTTTCTGCATAACCCACCTGAATAGCATATATTTGGCATCTTTTCCTGATGCATTTCGCTAGCTGGGATGCAGTGATTGGCCGGACCTGCATTGGTCGTTTAATCCCTTGCATCTCTTGTTCCTTTCCAGAATCATCCTTGTATCGTATGCTTTTCGTCTTGCAGTTCAATAACGCCCAATGCTTTTCTAGCCAATCCATCCCGATTAGGACGTCATAGGATCCAAGTGGAAGCATATTCAGATCTGCTACCACTGGCTGTCCTGCTATTACTATGGGGCAGTTATTAATTTTCGCCATTACTCGCCTTTTAGCCCCTGTAGCTAGTTGTACCAGCCAAGGGTTCCTGAATTTTTCAGGTTGTAATTTACACTGTTCAACTATCTTTGGGCTAATATAACTTAAAGTAGCTCCTGGATCAATTAGAACAGTGATAGAAAAGTCTAAAATTTTACCTTCAAATTCTACCATGGTGGGCTGGTACTCTGCCTGGCGATCGTCCAGGGCTGCGTTAATCCTTGGCACACTTCGTCCCACATCGCCAACGGTTGATGCCTCATGAATCTGGGATATCTGATCAGTTCCCTTCCGTTGCGGACAGTTCTTGACGTAGTGCGGTCCGCCACAACCCCAGCACTGCACTGGGGGTCTGGTTATTCCTTCGCTGTTCAGCTTGTCAGATTGTTCGCCCAGTCTGGTTCCACTGATTGTCTTGGATCTGAACGAACCTTTCGGTGCTGTTCTACTGTTCTGCCCTTTACTGCTTCCTTTAACTCCACCGCCCCGGCCTCCTTTACTGTTTCCAGCAGCTTTACTATTTTTCTCACTCCATTTTCTATTGGAAACATCCCCTTTCTGTTTGTTTTGCTGATAACAGATTCTGGCCTTGCGAATAGCTTCATCCATGGTTCTAGGATTGTCAAATTCAATCCTTTCTCTCATATACATGGGTAAACTACTAACAAATCTTTGCACCTTGGCTTTTTCTTCCTTAAGGTAGGGCAAATAACGGAGCAAGGAGGTGAAACGATTAATAAACTCATCTATAGTCTGTTGTCCCAATCGCAGGTCGTGGAATTCCTTTGCCTTTTCATCATAAAAGCGTTCTGTCAAATATATCTCTTTAAACTATTTCTGGAATTTTTCCCACGTTATGGTTGGTTCCCTTACACCTTTGACGATTTTAACCTCCTCCCACCACAGGTTTGTTTTTCCTTGCAACTGAAAGATAGCCAATCGTGCCTTCAAGTTATGGTCATACTCATATAGCTGGAAATATTTGTTCATATTAATTAGCCATGCTTCAGCCGCTTCCTCTTGTTCCCCATCGTAGTGTGGGGGTTTAATTTTCCGAAATTCTCCCTGTAATTCCACCCTTTGACGTTTTGAGGTCTACTGTTCGGATGCATTATCGGATTGATCCTCTCCTTCTTCCGATTTTTCGGGTTCTGCTTGGTAACGTTGCTCCTCCGTCATTCTCTGCTGTTCTGTGCTGGGATTGGCTAGGGGCGGGTTCTGTTTGTCAGATAAACTTTTTAAAATCCTTTCTTGCTCCATCGTCAATCGTGCATTATCCTCCCGCAACCGAGCCATCTCATTTTTCAGTTCCTGGACTGTTTCTAGTATGGCCAGGTTCGTGCTACGTGTCTCCTCACCAAGCTGTACCCACAACTCTGGGTTGTCTCTAGGATTTGTTGCAGGTCCCTGATCTGTTGTGGACCTGTGCGGTGCGCTGCTAGCTCTCTGCATGCTGACTGTTACTATTTAGTGCCTTCTGTTGCTCTTTTCTTCTCCTTTTGTCTGGTCTGGTCTGGTCTAAAATCAGGGAACATTTGACACTGTGAGTTACCTTGCACAATTTTGTTACTTAAAGAAAAGAAAAAAAAATCAATACTATGATTGCCTTCCAAATTTTAACATGTTAATCACGTCCCAGAGGTCACAGTATGGGTACCTCTGCTCTGATACCAATTTGTCACATACCCGCACACACATAATTTTTTTTTTTAATATTACCGACCTACTCTTACCATTCGATAATATATTTACATTGATCTCACTTACCATGCGATAATATAGTTTACATTATCACGGATTTCATTTGGTTTACATATGTTTTGAATGGATATGATGCGGCGAGTGATATCCATATGGTTTATGGCATTCTCTGTTTCCGGCCATCGTGCATGGACTTCGGCTTACGTTTGGGGTTGGCGCCTTGCATATTTCCGTTACCGGAATTAGCAACCCGAGGCCGTCCTGCCCTGATGCTGTGCTGGCGCCTTTAGCTGTAACCATTTGGGCGCTGCATTTACTATCGCCGGCCCGATCACGTGATGGGAGGGTGTCAAAGTTTGCCGCCTAAGTTTTACCGCTCAGATCAATGGTTTGGATGCTTTGGTATGCATCCGAGGGTAGGAGGCCCTCCGGCTCCAATCTCGATGATGGCCCCTTCTCGATCGTTCGGAACTGGTAAAACTCGGCGTCCCGACGTTCACGGCCCCATTCGCCGCTGCCCGAGTTTGGTTCAGTCCCCCTCCGCCGAGTGATCTCCTTCTCCGCCGAGCTAGCACAGATCCGCCGAGCGTCCATACTACAGGCTATATTTACCTTTCGCTACAGAGCCCGGGTAAGGTTACAGTCTCGGCGCCTTCTACTTATATTGAGTTTTTGGGCTAATTCTGTTATGCCTTTCGTGTTACAGTTTTCTTAAGGCGGTATTGTTTGTGGTTGCAGCTGGGCTTGTTCCCGAGTTCGGCCAGGAGATGCAGGGTCTCCTTCCAGCACCAGAGTGACTCGGCCTTCCCTCAGGTACGTCCCTCCATCGTTTATGTATTACGCCGATCTGGTTAACCGTTCTTCTCTCGAGTCTAGCCGTGGCGACCTTATTGTTTTGTTTATGGTTGGTCGCAGAAGGTACTGGCTCGCCACAGTCCGCTCATTACCTATTTCTCCCGACTACGGGATATGGATTCCGGTGGAACCCTAAGGTTCCCAGAAGTTCTGCGTTGGAAAGTTACTTAAGTTGCCGACTGTAAATGAATGTTGATATATCTGTGAACTGGATTGTTACATTAATTGTATACATTTAGAACCGGTTTCTGGCTTAAAGCCTGTGGTTACTGTTGTCTGGGCCGGACCCAGTTTTTATTTCTCCTGAACAGTTAATGTAGACTCGCGGCCATGGCTTAATATTTATGAATCTTTTTTTTTTGCTACCGCATTGGTTATTGAATATTTTTTTTTTGAAGAAAGGTTATGGATCATATCGACCCAGGTACTGCAAGATTTGGCCGTTCACTTGCGGCTCGGTAACATATTGTTTGCCCTTGGTGTTTGTAACTTTCAAGTTTACATATATATGCATGTCCGTGTTATCATGGTTCTTGTTACCGTTAATGGAATTCATTTATAATTTCTCGTCTGATAAGTCCACTGTCTCGGTTGTATTCCCGACTTCTCCTTGTTTTATTTTCATAGTTTAAATATCGTCTGGCAAGTCACAGGCCAGAAATATTCTTCAATGTTTTGCTATACGGTACGTTCCGTCTTCGGTAAGGATTATGATGTCTGTTATTAGCTGAGATTTGCTCAGTTTGATTCCGAGGTTTCCTTTGAATAATGTATTTCAATTTATAGCTCCATTTCGTTCCATAGTTGTCTGCAGACATTCACAACTTTTGTTGGTAATTGGTTCAGTTATTGTGTCGGTAGGGTCCTGTGCCGCGGCTTTCATCCAGCCCTAAGGATTACAGTTTTCCTCTAAATCCCCATTCATCGACCCTTTGGGGTTTTACCACTTACGGCTACAGGCCACCATCCTCTCCATGATTATTCTTAGAGCCAGAGCCCGCTGCAATCTCCGGGTCTATTTTTGTCTTTTTACACACTAGGCTGGCTATAATTCTTTTAGGCTATTCCACTAAGTTCATGTCTATAACCTCCCTTTGCCCTGTCGAAGACCCACTCCCAGGTTACACAGGTATACAGTTCGAGAATTAAGTTACAGCCATAATAGTTCTATAGTCTAATATTTTATTTTTATCTACGGTGATAACAGGGAGACTGTACACTTATAGCTCGAGTGCCTTTCCGCACCGTCTCTTACCCTGGCCCCCTACCCGGGTACAAGGAACACAGTTCCCGATTCGGTTTCCATGTATGTAGTCCTTCTCTTACAATCTTATTAGGGTCTTTGCGACCTTTCTAGTGACTAGTTCATTCAGATCACTTGCAGACAGCTTATAGATACTTGTAAACAATTCCGGATAATCTTGCAATTAATTACAGTTAACTTGCAAACGATTACAAATAACCTTACAATAAGTAAAGATATCTTGCAGTCATATTTTTGCTGAGGTCAAGGGTTCCAGTCTACTTACCTGGTCACTCCTAGCCTTTTAGTCGCCTCAGTAACTCATCCGCAGAATCTGTGCAGATCCATTTTACCACCCATCCATGAGACTCGTCATTCGGGACCAAAGCCTCCCCCCAAGCTTTCCCTTGCTAGATCACTATCCTCAGCAAGACTGCACCTTTGTGCTCGACTATCTGGTCCTTACCAGACTTAGTCTTTTTTTTTTGCTTCTTTTTCTCCCTGTCTCTACAGCACAGATTTTTGCCATTTCCCCCCCTTTTCCCTGGAAACTTTTCCAGTTAGGGAAGGTGGTTCAAGTCAGTTTCAATAACTGACTTCCTTTGCCAACTCCCTCCCGGTAGTTGCCAATACTCTCATGAGTATTCCTTGTTAAGACATTTTAATGCGCATGTAAAATTAAAAGAATACTCTTTAAAGAAAAGAAGTCTTCCAATGTCATTTTAATTTAGTCTTTTACCGTAGTAACTTTAAATAATTACATTTTCCCGGGGTCATCACAATGATCTAGGTGGATATTGTTGCCCACCCACCTATTCCACCTAGAGCTTCAGTGAGTTTCATTTGTTTCCTTTGTTTATTGTAGCATTTACTACTTTTATCAATTTTTTGGGTCGTGAACATCAAAGCAATTTTGACCCCCTCAATGATGTTTTTTTGAGGTTTGCAAGAGTCCCATAGTTGTAGGAAGGGGCTTGCCACAAATCTTGTAGTAATCAAAGAGACCTTTTCAACAAGGTATCATACGCGCCAAACGAAGATAATATCACCATGTTACGACCGCGGGAAGTTGGCTGCCCAACTAACCCCAACAAGGTCCACAAACTCTTGGTGTTCCATCTCGTGGGGTTAAGGTTTTGGTTATTTAGGGTTCTCCATTATCGCTCAGTAATAAATAGGCCCTTAAGCATCATTGTAACATGGTTCAAGGGCATGTAGCCACCACATCTCTTCTCAGAGATAAGCTACCATCGCTCAAGCTAGTTTATTTCCATTTTGTTTGTAAGAATATTTTAGTGTATTGCTATTAATTAAATGAAGTGTTATTTGTGCTACATCTCTGTATTTATGGTTATGTCTATAATTTGTTTCTTTCTTATTTAATTTCAGATCAATGGTGGGGCTATTCTAGGATATACGACTTATTTTACATGGTATGCTATTTTAATATAGTGCACTCACTCATTGGCACACATATTGCACTAGATCATATTATTTTGTGTTTTTTCTCTTGATTGTAGAGACCATCACCTTGGACATGAGAATGGGTTAGGTTTCATAGAATTTCTTAGTGATATATTCATTTGAACAACAATTTGGGAATTGTAGCTGCCTTCCATCATATTGCATAATTTATTTTTGAGGTCCTTGAACAATGGACAAAAAACTATAGATAATCTTGTATTCTTAGAACTTATTGAAAATCACAATATTGAAGAAGCTTTGCATAAGGAACATCTACTTTAAACCACATGTGTGGAGAGGTTGGCACAATTTTCTAAAACATACTTATGATAATATTTGAGCATTGATTATAATATTTTCAAACTAGCTATTTCCTTGCACAATGTTAGAGAGTTGTTAAGAGTTGAAAATTAAACATGGAATTTTTCAAAAAAAATCTATTAATATAATTGCAATCTTTAACCTACATTTAAATAATTATAAAATGTTAAATACATATTACATATATAAGTAAAAATAATTCTCTTAAAAACTTACAGAGTACCATCACTTTTCATAGAAAGATTTTATCATTACACAATATTCATATTCATGTTCCTCTTAATGTAATTTAGATTTTTTTTTAATAAAAAAATTATAATTTGTTTTTATTAGTTTAATCTTATACATCAATGTAACTATTATCTTCTTATACTTTAATATCATATAACAAAACTTTTCCATAAAAAAATCTATGAAAAACATAATAAACAAAAATTTCCATCCCAAAATATAACTCCTCCCATATTAATTGAATCTTCCTTTTGTATGAACGGTTGGAAGTATGATTGATTATGAATATTTTGCGGAAATAACAATTATGAATTATACTTTTATAATTCAATCATGTTCTGTCAATCATATAGAAAGCTTCCGAATGTTGGAATATTTGTCTTTTATATAGAAAACGAAGATAGGCTTGGTTTGCTACATATGGTGACTTTGGCTTGTGAGTTGAAGTCACCAGCTGAGAATTTCTATAATGTATCACCCAACGTGTTTTTGACAAATGTCTTTCAAGAGAGCGGAGCAGTAAGTGGGACAGACAAGTTTACAGATTCCAATCTTGGACGACTTTGGCGTATGATACATTTTAAATAAAAAATATATATGTTATGGATATCAGTGTGAACATGTTTATGAATATATGTTATGGATGGGTGAGGGTTTGTGGCACAGGTCATTTTCGTATCATATGTTTCTCATATATATTTATCGGTGGAAATATAATTTGTAAAAATATATTGGTAAGTTTTTGTGTATTTCAGTGATTTGAAGTTTAATTTTTTTTGGAAATTTTTTACTGGTCGAATTTAAAAATAAAATAAAAAATATAATAATAATATATATTTATGAATATTATTTTGTTAAAAAATGTTTTTAAATTTTGTTTTTTATGTTTTAATTATTATTTTTTTTACATTTTATAAAGAAAGATGTAAATAAGGATTAAATTTGAAAATATATATATTTCAATTTGAATGATTAAATTTTATTGAATATTTAGACATTGATGAATTAAAATAAGTTATTATTTATGTAAAAATAAAAATTTAAAACATTTATTATGAGAGGATGTGTAATTTTATTTGCACTTAGTTTGGAGTTCCATATGTGTTCTTTTTAAGATAAAAATAAAATATTTCCTAAATAGAAAAGCTATAAGAAAAAAATAGAAATGAATAGGCTATGCATACTGAATTAGTTTTCTGTTTGACATATTATAATTTCATGTAAAGTAATTAGATGTAAAAAAGTGTAAGCAATTCATTTTCAAAATTCCCACTCTAAAAGAAATTTGCATCTAAATAAATTTCATCCTTCTGAGGTTATGTTAGATTTGTGCTTAAGATGAATCTATATTTTATTATAAAAGTCATTATTTGTGAAAAAATCATTTTTTAGCTCATTATTCTCTAAACCTAATTATTATTAAAACATATAAATATATTCTTTAAATAATGAAAAAATATACCATTTAATAATAATATAAAATAATTACTAATAATAATAATATAAATGAATTGATAATTATATGTTATATCAAAATTAAAAAAATATCATGTTGACAGGATAATATTTAATATAAATACAATAATATGTTAAGTAAGTGAAATGCAAAGTGAATATGTTTATGGGGTTTTTATCAAAAAATTGTCAAATATATTTCAAAATAAATTTAAGGAAAATGAGATATGTGATGTGAAAGTGATGTAGTGACCACATCGAAAATATGAGATAATTTTTTAAAATGCAAGCTCAATGGAAGAATGTCAAAATAATTCATGACATTATTTATTTTAGAATAATTAAACTAATAAGTGAATAATATTAAATGAGAGTTACATAAATAACCTTTGTTACAATACTGACCTTCCTAGCCTTTTACAATGCCAAAATTATAGTGAACTCGGGAGGCTTCTCTCCAAGCTTTTTGAGCATAGGAATAAAATCTTAAATCAAAATAAATAATTTGTGTTTTTAGATCCGATAGATCATTATTTGGTCTCAGCAGACGTTAACCATCATCATCATCATCAAATTGTAATCTAATAAGTAGAATAAAAATAATTAATATAGATATATCTCTAATTTGTAAAATAAACATGGCTTTTAATTTACATTTTTGTACTTTATAAATATTTATTGCAATTTATTTTCTGGGATAGAAGATAAACATCATAAACTTAATATTCAATTTTTAGAATATAAATTCCATATTCCACCACCTAATAACCAAATGATTACATTTTTTATATGAAGTTATTTTTCTTGTTATATAAGTATGAAATCGAATCAACTAAATCCTTTCTTTACGTATAAAAGCTATCAAAATTAATTTATGTCACTTATTAGTTTCTATAGATTATATTATTTTGCTTATAACATTAAGAAAAGAATATTGACAGATCTAGTTTGTAAGCCCAATGAGCAAGAGGATGGGGTTGATTCAAATTTCAATCATCTCTTTTTGTGAGAAGAATAAGAATCCACCTCAACTTAACATTTGTTTCACAATACCAATATTAAATTATATTTTTGATAAATATATAATATATTCACAAATTAATTCAATGATCATTTAACAAAATAATAAAATCCTTCAATAAATTGATATGTTACAATGTTAATATTTTTAAATCATTATTAAAATAAAAATCATATCAAAACAATAATGATTAAAATACATGATTAAAAAATTTCTTACATTTTAATTTAAAAAAAGAAATGAAATTCTTTTCATTTCAAATTTAAAGAAATTCAACATGTAATATTTTTATTTTAACTTCTATTTGTATAGAAATTAATTATATGCCTTTCTATTGCACGTGAGAAGGTTTTTGATAGCCAAATGATGACTCTAAACCTTAGTACCAAAGTCACTTGGGATTAATAGAATATACAAATATTTGGATGTGAAGAAAATAAATGTATTGAATCTAAAAGTTGTTCCAAATATTTAGAGAAATTATAATTTTTAGATACATATAGAATTTGTTACATCATAGAATAAGACTTGATTTTCAAATCTAAAAATCAAGACATTTATGATAATATTTTTATTAACCTTAACATGATTGAAAATAGTCAAATATGTTTTTAGATGATAAAATATTTATTTACATAATGGGAATTAGATATATATTAAAACCTTAATATCTCATTGTAGAAGGGGCTACCTAAATATGTGTAAATATGATTACATATAATTATTATTATCAAAACATGAAATTGTTTGTATTTCAGATGCAAATAAGTTATAATAAACATATATTAAAACTTGAATTTAAATGAACGCTAAAACAATTGGTGGGTATAAACACAATTTGAATATTTAATGCTCAATATGCAGCCGCATTATTTCTCCTCTTCAAAACCTTTGCAAGATTCTTTAGATCCAAACATATAGAGCATTAAACACTTTGTAACATAATCAACCGTTATTATTCCTTAAAACCTTACAAGATTCCTTAGATCCAAACATAGGGGTATTAAATACTCTATTTCTCCTCCTCAAAAATTTTGCAAGATTCTTTATATCCAAACATATAGAGCATTAAATACTTTGTAACATAATCGACCGTTATTATTCCTTAAAACCTTACAAGATTCCTTAGATCCAAACATAGGGAGCATTAAATACTTATTATTCCTTAAAACCTTACAAGATTCCTTAGATCCAAACAAAGGGAGCATTAAATACTCCATAACATAGTCACGTGTTTATTGTTCCCTATAACCATTACAAGGTCCTTATTTGCATGCAAGCTACAATAGACAAACTTCCCATTATATCAGAGATGTTACATTAGATATTGATCAATTGAAATTTTGGTAACCTAACCTAACCCAATACCGAGGTCCGATATAGAGTTAAGTCCAATAGTATAGTAAATTGTGTAGCTAACTTGGCTCAATGACTCTTTACGTGTATTTCAAAATAGTCAATGAATCTAGTTAATTCCTCGTATTTCTCAACACCCAATAACTCTAAGTAGCTCAATAAACTCTCTCTCTAGTCCTCTTGCTCTATGTTCAATGGCCAATTATGGAGCTTCACTATTAGTTGATTTTATTTGTCTAGTTATCTTGTAGATGGGTGGTGAAAATTTTGTATGACTATATGTATTTTGGGTAGCTTCTCTAGGGTTTGAAGGTTTTCAAGTTCGTATATATTTAGAAAATATGTATGTTATGCTTTTGAGGGACTGTTGGATAATGTTACAGGCCAATTCTGTGTTTGGCACATATTATGGGATAAATTTTTTGATTTTAATGGGATTGGAGACTCTGCTTCTTTGATTGACCAGTGTAGTTAATGGAGGAGAGGATGCATCCCCATGGTTACTAGAAAATTATTTTTTTATTAATATAAAGGCTTAATTTATAAAAAAATAAAATAAATTTCTCTTTATCCCTATAAAAATAAGCAGAAAATTATGTAATAAAATTTTATTAGTATTTATAATACTCAAATCATCATAAATACTTACAATTTTCAAATAGTAAAATTTAAATAAAAAACTATATTTCTAATTAATTTACCTACTTATTTTCATAACTTTCGTTTTTCCTTTTATTAAAATTTATATATTAAATACTTTAAATAATAATATAAAATTTATTTCCTTCAAATTTTTATTTAATAATATTTTATTCAACTTTTATATTAAATAATTATATTTTCTATATTACCATTTATATATGTAAAATTGAATATAACAATACTTTCATAATATATTATTATATAAAATAACATTACAAATATTTTATTTGAAATTTATACAAATTATAAAAAAATAATTTCATATAGAAAACAATTTTTTTCCATATCAAGTAAAATATGGCAAGTAAAATAAAATAAATAAAATAAATTTCTCTTTATCCCTATAAAAATAAGCAGAAAATTATGGAATAAAATTTTATTAGTATTTATAATGCTCAAATCATCATAAACACTTACAATTTTCAAATAGTAAAATTTAAATAAAAACCTATATTTCTAATTAATTTAGCTACTTATTTTCATAACTTTCTTTTTTTTATTAAAATTTATATATTAAATATTTTAAATAATAATATAAAATTTATTTCTTTCAAATTTTTATTTAATAATATTTTATTCAACTTTTATATTAAATAATTATATTTTTTATATTACCATTTATATATGTAAAATTGAATATAACAATTCTTTTATAATGGAGAATGAATGGAGGAATGGCGATGGTGACGGCTAGGGTTTGCGTAGGCAGGGTTCGTTCTGCAGCCGCATCGGTCCCCAAGTCAGGATCTGAAACTAAAAGCGGTCCTGGGTATGGATCAACAGAAATCGTTGCTGAGAAATCGTTTACGCCCTCAGAAAAACGATTAATCTTGTCTCAGGTATGCCTAGATCAGGGCGGCCGAGTACCTGCAAGAATTTTGAGCACATGGAATCTAAAGATAGTGGGACGGGAGCGAAATACAAGTCGCCAACGGGGCTGTGAGGCGAGGCTTTCAAGAGAAACTCATCGTTCTACGTCGATCCGCGAGGAGGGTGCTCTCTGGCAAGAGATCGAAGGTCCAAACTGTGTTTTTGAGCAAGGAAGCCGTCGGTTTGTATGGCACTTAGGGGACAGGGCCCGTCAAACCCAGATCGCATGGGAAAAAGATAGGAGGGGGCTAAACGGTGCAGATCTGCGTCTCCCCTCATCGTATGGACCCAAACCTTGTAATTTTGGCTTGGATCTACACGATCTAGCCTTTACTCGAGCACAGTTTGAGCCCAGGCAGCAGATCGAAGGGACTAATCATAGATCGAGCAGTTTTTCGACAGATCTAGACATGAACAAGGAAAAAAGAATAAAAACAGAGCCAAATCTGGATCTTTACCTTCAGCCAGAGCAGGTAACAAATTCTTGCTTTCAGATTCTGATTAACCCCCCTCAGGGGAAATCTCGCCTAGTTTGGGTTCATGCAGGAGATACCCCTCTGCAGTTGAAACAAAAAATATGGGCTGAACTGGGCTATCCAGTCCAGATCCAACATCTGATCAGTGGTAGGCGGTCCCTCCAGGACGGTAGATCGCTGGGAAGTTATGAGATTGGGCCAGGATCAACCATTACGTTAAACTTAATATTGAGAGGAGGGGCTCTGCCTCAGGGACAGTCAAGCTCCACAGGGGCAGATAAAGGGAGAAAAATTGCAGGCCAATTCCAACCCAAGGGAGGGTTAACCTACAAAAACATCTTATAGGGCAGCAGGAATTCAGGGACCACTCCAGACCAAGGCGGGCACATACCCAGGCCATACATAGTAGATCAGTCAGAGCAGACTCCAGCCTTAAACTTAGATTCGTCAGGGATTGATGACTTCGTTAAGTCATATGAAACACAAGCTTTAATTTGCCGTTTCAACAGCTTCTGGCCTAAACCCACGGATTTATTCCACTGGATCTTCACCAGCTGGACCATGGAATGTGATATCCATCTATGCTCGAAGGGTTTCTTCATAGTAAGATTTACATCCAGGGAAGTCAGAGATACAGTCATTAGTGCTGGGCCATGGTTCTGGGGAACATCGGGGCTGTTTATGACCCCATGGTTTTCAGATTTTGATCCAAATAAAATGACTATAACCAAAATGCCAGTCTGGGTTAGACTATACAATCTCCCGCTGCACTTTTGGAATGAACGAGTGCTGGAAGGCATTGGGAACAGCATAGGGAAATATATCAAAACAGATCTAGAAAGGATCGATGAAAGGATCTACACTTTCGCAAGTATCTGTGTGGAAGTAGATTTAAGTAAAGGGTTGCCGGACAATATAAGGCTGATCTACAAACAACAGAACTGGTTACAGGTACTAGACTATGAAAACACCGCGTTCAGATGCAGGCTCTGTAGGCAGACAGGACACTTACAAAGCTCATGCCCAGAAGTTAAGAATAAAAGGAAGCAGAAAGGGAAGCAGAAAAAAGGATGGCAATTTTCACACTCAAATTCAGAGGACGAAGAATCGGAAGCAGCTGAGGAAGAGATCCCAGTAGAAAAGACCGAGGTAGCTCAAGAAATGGAGAATCAGAAGGAAATCCCATCAGACAACAGGACAGAGAAGACAAGCATGGAGTTGAGCACGGGAGGCATCAAACGGCACCATAACTCAGATACTTCAGATTCAGACAAGGAAACTGGAACACAGAATGCAGAAACACAATTAGTCATTGCTTTGACCGATCCCACCCCAAGGGAGTGGCGTAAGGTCGAAAAGAAAAAGGGGAGAAAAACTTGAAGCGTGAGTCCTACTCATTGCCGGAATTCAGTTTTTTGCCTCTTTTCTTCTCTTTCCCCCTTCCTTTCTTCTTATTCTTTATGCACGTTAGTTCTCTAATGATGCGTGGGGTGCGAAAGCACTCGAGCCTTGGTGGCAGCTTACGGAATGCTTCAATGCATCTGCTAGTGTAACTTTTTATTATCTTTTTAATAAAAAGTTACCGATTTTTTTCCTTGGAAAAAAAAAACAATTCTTTTATAATATATTATTATATAAAATAACATTACAAATATTTTATGTAAAATTTATACAAATTATAAAAAAGTAGTTTCATTTTTCTTACTTGCCATAAACAAAATATAGAAAACAATTTTTTTCCATATCAAGTAAAATATGGCAATATAGACAATTTCCATTTTAATATAGACAATTTCCATATTAATAAAATGGTAGAATTTTAAAAGAAAATAAAGAGTTTAAATTCTATTATTATTAGAGCAATAAATAGCAAAGCAGAACAATAATTTAAAATATATTTTCTTTATTGTATTAAAAATCATAAAGATATATTTGAATATATATCTTTTTTTAAAATATAAATATATTTATAAAAATTATATATATATATATATATTACATAAAAAAAATAATAAACCATTTATAAATATAACAATTATATATATTAAAAAATAATAATTATTATTTTACAAGTAAAAATAGTTCAAAAATCTTAACATATTGTTTTTATTCAAAAATCCCAATTTCTATTTATATGTGTGTTTATATATATATCCTGCACCATTCATTTTACCTTTTGTTTCGCTTATAAAATTGCACATAATGATAAAAACATCATTGTGTTTTTGTGATTCCAGATAGTGATCACAACATACAAAACCACCAACGGCATCACGTTGGGGAACGAGCGATCGAAGAAGATCGCTTACATCAGTCATATTACAAGCATTCTATGCGTGCCGATGTATAGCCACAAGAGATTCCGTATTACGGACGGTTCTAAACATGGTTGGCCGCAGATTCGCCGGAAATTCACATGAGACACAAATTGGTTAGAGGCACTTGAAATTGGCTAAATATCATTATTCTCTAGCCTCTCCATAATACGAACGGAGGTTATGACCATAGTTCGCCACAAATTCTCAAGAAGCACGTAAATTGGCTTGACGCATTTGAAATCTGTCGCCTTTCCCATGCTCCAATTGGCCTCCCTGCGAGGCAGCGGCCTCGAATACATAATTCGTATTTATACCTATGCGCGTTTATGGCATGATAATCTTTTACGGATACCCGTTTTCATTTACGGAGCTTCCTCGTGCGGCCAAACGCCTGGCTCTAATTTGACTTTTAGAATAACGAAATTGAAGCATTTAGTGACCTTGGCAGTTTGGAACCACTCGCGTCCTAAAACGAATTTGTTGAACAAGTTATGAATAATCCAGGCATATTCCGGCTTCTGTCATTTGTCATTGGAGATAGGTATTACCTGTTATATCTATTTGTGCGATTACCTGGTATCCAATGACAGTATATAGATTTGTTCTGTTCGTTCAGCAGCAGCGGGTAATTTGAAACCTGCTTTGAGGTTCTTGTGATTTGTAGGTCTTTCAGTTTCAATTGTTGAGGGTGGAAGAGTCGACACCCATCTTACCTCTCCTTCCGGCCAATATGAATCCTTAGATCCCTTGGCCGAGTATGTTCATGGCAAATCCCTCAACATCTCAGAGTCAATGGGGTGAAGCTTCAAATCCTTCAGCGATTTCCAGCCAGAGACAATCTTATGAAGGTGACCATATACTGTAACTCCAACCTTCTCCTTCTATGTTTGTTATAGCATCATTGTGATAACAATAATTAAAAGATATTGCTGGGGCCGAATTTGCTTGGAGATTAATGCGCCCGCTCTTACCATCTCCACCTCCTATAAATGGAGATTAAATATGGAGTCGAAAGAATACGACTTGAGCGACCGATAAATGCAGTATAACATTTTATGTCCCATATTCAGTAATAGAGTTAGAACACTATTTAGATGAATAAGAGAATCCCGTTGTAGCTATACACAAATCCATTAATAGCAACTGGGTATTGATAGAATGAAATTTGACTTTTAGCATCGAGCAGTGAAATTTCAGGGTCAAACAAAACTCTAGATAAGCATTTGTATCAGGCATAACCTGCTTTCGTGGCTTAAGTCTGCCTCTTAGTACAATTTCCCATTGAAAGGGATGATCCAAAATAACAGGCTGATAAAATGCTCAATAATATGAGTTCACAGGCTGATAATATGCTCAATAATAATAATAGTGTGGAACAAAGTTCTGACAGCTGTATTTTGTGCAGGTATATCATCAGAGAATGAGGAAAGGAGCCGGCGGGAAACAAATCCCAGATGGAATCCAAAGCCAGAACAGATCCGGCTTTTAGAGTCGATATTTAACTCTGGGGTGACAAACCCTACCCCAGATGAAATAGAACGAATCAGAAATCAGCTGCAAGAGTTCGGACAAGTTAGGGACGCTAGTGTCTTCTACTGGTTTCAGAACAAAAAGGCTAGAACCAAGCAACGACAACGCCATCTTCAGTCTGGAGAGACCTCTAAATCTATCTCAGAAAAGTGTAAGACCGATCAGTCTAAAGAAATCATTGGGGTTGCTGACACAAAAACGAATTCGTTGGGCAACGCTGGTGAAACCTACACTTCTGTTGTGCCAGCTGCTCATGTTTCTTCTCATCAGGACCATTATCATTTGCAAATGAATGAAGGAATAAGTAATGATCAATGCAGTTACACTGACGCAGTAGCAGCTACAATAGCAAGAGGAGGAATATTTAATGAATGTACATGTACTGACAACACCAAAACACTATTTTCATATGTAGATTTGAACATGCCCCTCGCGTCAGTTTTTGAACAAACTTTCAATTTTTGAACATGCCCCACATATATATAGAAGCACCTAAAAGGCCTTTCAATTTTTAAGATTGGTGCAATGATTGCTTCTGTGACAATATATTTGTTTCTAGATACCCGAACAAACATCTAAAAGTTGCTTTACATATGCACCATTAAAGTTCTCGTGGTTGTAATATATATGTCTGGTAATATTTCTCTACAGGGACGGGCGAGAAGTTGATGTATGATTGTTCAATAACTGTATTTGTAAATAACCTTCCAGTGCAAGTACCCGTGGGACCGATAAACGTCAAGGGTATGTTCTGGGAAAATGCAGTTTTGTTTTACTCCACTGGCCAACAGATTGTTGAAATGATAATTTCAACTGCATCACTATTTTTTCATTCGCGATGTGATCTTATCGCATATCGCATACACATCCTATTACCTTTCGCTACGTCCTGTGATTTTTGCGATGTTGCGATGCGATCAGAAAGCAAATCGCAGATCGCACCCATATGTTTGTGCTTTATTTTCGCACCCATATGTTTGTGCTTTATTTTTTCTTCTTCCGCCCAATGTGATTTCACCATGCCATCAAATCGAAAAAAGTTACACAGCACTGTAAATGTAATTTTTTTCTCGAACCAATGCAGAGAAAGTTTTTTTGTATAGTTTTTTTTTTGTAGAAATGAAATATGCAGCATCCTAAATGAAACGAAGAGATTTATTTTACAGCAGTAAATGCATGTAATCTTTACTCAGAAGTGTGTTAAAATTTGCAAGGTGAAACAGAGTAATTTTTTTTTTAACTTCATCTGAAGTAGTCACGGAGAATCCCTCTGTTGGAGGAAGAATCATTTTGTAACAGCTATTGTTTTATTAATGAATACAAGTTATTTATTGGGCATGTGTGAAACTCTGTTCTGCCCAGAAACGTTATTTGCTTGCCTGTGCTAAGATCCTGTGATAAAAACAGAGTATTACTCTCTCTTCATATTTTGTTTTGGAATTAAACAGAAAATTCTCAACTTTGGTATCAGAGCTTGTCCAGGTTCTTTGAAGGTGTCAAAGAAGCTGAAGGAAGGTTTCTTGCTGAAGCAGCTTCTCCAGCAGAATGAAGACCCAGTCAAAAAATCTAAGGTATTTTTCAAGTTATTTTTTTGTGTTACTTTTGAAGAAACAATCAGGTTTTTGAAGCATAGTTGAGAGTGCAAGAATGGTTGGCTTCAGCACCATCACTAACATGGGTATCTTTAATACTCAGCTCCCACAGTTTAATGGGAAAAACTATGACTATTGGGCAATATCCATGAAAGCTTTGCTTGCCTCACATGACCTATGGGAATTTGTTGAAGATGGCTTTGAAGAACCAGCAGATGAAAATGAGTTTAATAGGTTAACTCAGGTAGAGAAAGATCTGTTGAAGAGCTATAAGAAGAAGGACTCAAAAGCCCTCATATTTTTGTATCAAGCAGTGCATGAAAGTGTGTTTCCAAGGATAGCAGCAGCAAAGACATCCAAATAAGCATGACAAACTCTCAAGACAGCGTATCAAGGCATGGAGAAAGTGAAGACAACAAAACTACAGTTGCTAAGGAGAGATTTTGAGAATCTATGCATGAAGGAGTCAGACAATATTGACTCATTCTTCACACAAGTGATTGTTATGGTCACACAGATAAGGTCTCAGGTAGATATTCTTGAAGAAAGGAGGATTGTGGAGAAACTATTGAGGGTCCTACCCTCAAAGTTCGATGTGATTGTCACCACCATAGAAGAGACAAAGGATCTCACAAACTTCACAGTTGATGAATTACATGCATCATTGATAACACATGAGCAGAGATTGAGTAGAAATGAAAACTCATCTCTAGAACATGCCTTTAAGACTGAGATGTCCTTTGGAAGAGGAAGAGGTCATGGCAGAGGAACAAGAGAGGAAGAGGCAGAAGCCAAAACAACGGTGGAAGAAACAGTCCAGCAAATACTCAAGGAAGAGGCAGCAATCCAAATCAGAACCAAGGCCAAAGCAGCAACCAACAAAGTGGAAAACATCATGCTCAAGGACAAAGGTATGAAAAATCCAATGTCCAATGTTATTATTGTAAAAAAAGATGGGCATTATGCAAATGAATGTAGAAAGAAGCAGCATGATATAAATAATAGAACTAATGCAAATCTCACTAGAGCAAATATCAACCAAAATAATTTGTTTATAGCTTGTAATATAGCTAAAGAAAAGAGTGAAGATATATGGTTTCTAGACTCTAGTTGCAGTAACCATATGACAGGAAACATAGCTCTATTTTCTATGTTAGATCAGAGTGTGAAGTCACAAGTCACACTAGGGACTGATAATAAAGTTTCTGTTATCGGAAAAGGAGAAGTAAAAGTCTTAACAAAGAGAGGTGAAAAGAAAACCATAGCAGATGTTTATTATATTCCTGGAATGAAATGTAACCTCTTAAGTATTGGACAGCTTGTTCAAAAGGGTTACAATGTTTTCTTTGTGAATGATGTATGCACCATCGTGGATAGAGCACCTAGCAAACAATGTATTTCTGAAATGAAGATGACAAGGAACATGATGTTCCCTCTCAGAATGAAGGCAAATTTAAAAAATAAAGAAGTAATAGCAGCAGTGACTCAAGAGGCTTACCAAAGCAAACCAAAAGATGAAAATTGGCTGTGGCACTTGAGATTTGGACATCTCAACTTTGGAGGTCTTAATTTGTTGAGTAGAAAAGGAATGGTAAGAGGATTATCACTGATAGAGAAACCAAACAACCTTTGTGAAGGTTGCATCTTGGGGAAACAACACAGGGAAAGTTTTCCATCAGGGAAAAGCATAAGGGAAAAATCACCCTTATAAATTTTCCACTTAGATTTATGTGGACTGATGCAAACTCTCCATCACTTGTAGGCACCCACTATATTCTAACATTCATTGATGATTTTACTAGAAAAACTTGGATTTATTTCCTGACGAACAAAAGTAAAGTGTTTGAAAGATTTTTCAATTTCAAAGCACTTGTAGAAAACCAAATCGGGCTGCATATCAAAGTTCTAAGAACTAATAGAGGAGGTGAGTATATCTCCAAGGAATTTCTCCGTTTTTGTAGAGAAAACGGAATTCATAAGCAGTTTACAGCTAGGTACACCCCACAACAAAATGGAGTTGCTGAGAGGAAGAATAGGACAATCATGGACATGGCGAGGAGTATGTTAAAGGCAAAGAATTTGCCAAATGATTATTGGGCTGAAGTTGTACATTGTGTAGTGTATATTTTGAATAGATGCCCTACAAAAGCAGTCATGAACTGAGTGCTGAAAGAAGCATGGAGTGGGTGAAAGAAAGGAGTCACCCACATGAAAGTTTTTGGATGTGCGACCTATGCACACATTCCAGATCAGCTAAGGAAGAAGTTGGACAACAAATGGGAGAAATATATTTTCATTGGATACAGTGAGGAATCCAAAGCTTACAGGTTGTATAATCCATCCACCAAGAAGCTTATTGTGAGTAGAGATGTTGAGTTCATTGAGGAGAAAGCTTGGGATGAAAGCATAGAGAAAACAGTGAATGTTAAAACCTCTTTGTCACATGATGAAAATAATGAAGAGATGGCTAAAATACATTCCCAAATAGCAGCACCAACACAAGGATAGCAAGGGAGACCCTTGAGGAGAAATGAAAGTGCTTCTCCATGCACACCACAAGGAAGAAATTCAAGTGCTTCTTCAAGCACTTGCACACTAAATGAAAGAGGTAAGAAGTTCAGAAATTTAAGTGATATTTATGAGAAAGAGGCAGCAAATGAAGGTATGAATTCTTCGTTTGCATTATATTGTCATGTTGATGATCCTGTTCATTTCGAAGAAGCTATTAAAGATAGGAAATGGATAGAAGCTATGAATGAGGAGATCAATGCTATAGAAAGAAACAAGACATGGGATTTAGTTGAACTACCAAAAGGTAAAGAAGTCATTGGATTTAAATGGGTCTACAAGACCAAGAGTAATGCTGAAGGCAAAATAGAAAGACACAAGGCAAGACTTGCTGTCAAAGGATATAAGCAACAGTATGGGAGAGAATATGAGGAAACTTTCACACCGGTTGCTAGAATGGAAACAGTGAGAGCAGTGTTGTCCACAGAAGCTCAAAACAAGTGGAAATTTTACCAAATGGACGTGAAGTCAACATTCCTAAATGGAGTGTTAATGTAAGAGGTTTACATTGAACAACCTAAGCTATGAAAAGAAAGGCCAAAAGCACAAAGTGTGCAGATTGAAGAAAGTTCTTTATGGGTTGAAGCAAGCACCAAGAGCGTGGTACAGTAGGATAGATTCCTATCTACTCGAAAATGGATTTGAAAAATGTGAGGGAGAACCCACCCTCTACATGAAAGAAAATGATGGTAAATTACTAATTGTTGTGCTATATGTGGATGATGTTATTTTTACAGGTAATGATGATCATTTTATTGAAAATTTCAAAATAGTCATGAAAGAAGAATTTGAAATGACTGACATGGGTTTGCTGAGATACTTCTTAAGAATAAAAGTAAAATAAAGTGGAAATGGGATTTTTATCTTACAAGGAAAATATGTAAATGAAGTGTTGGAAAGATTCAATATGCAAGAGAGCAAAGCAGCAATCACTCCCACCGTGATGGGATTAAAACTCAGCAAAGAGGACAACAACAAGGATTTTGATCCTAGTTTGTACAAGAGCATAGTTGGCAGCCTCATGTATTTGACTGCAACTAGGCCAGATATAATGTATGATGTTAGTTTAATTTCCAGATTCATGGAGAGGCCAAAAGAAGCACATTGGTAGGCAACAAAAATGATTCTGAGGTATGTTAAAGGTACTAAAAGGTTTGGCATTTTATATACTACTTCAGAATGTTCAGATTTAATTGGATACACTAATAGTGATTGGGATGGAAGTGTAGATGATCGGAAAAGCACATCCGGTTATGTTTTTCACATGAGTTCAGGAGCCATTTCATGAGCTTCTAAAAACAGCCTATTGTAGCGTTATCTACAGCAGAGGCAGAATATGTGGCAGCTACAGCAACAACATGTCAAGCAATTTGGATGAAAAGGATGTTAAGGAACTTAAGAACAAACAAAAGAAACTGTGATTTTTTGTGACAATAGCTCAGCTGCATTATCCAAGAATTTTGTGTTTCATAAGAGAACGAAACACATTGAAACAAAATTTCACTACATCAGGGAATTGGTAAACAATGGAGAAATCGTTTTAAAACATTGCAGGACTTAGGAGCAAGTTGCAGACATTCTGACCAAGCCATTGGGACAGAAAAGTTTTGAGTTTTTGAGGAAATGTTTGGGTATGACTGATAACCCAATAGTTGAAATTAAAGGGGAGTGTTGAAATGATAATTTCAACTACAGCACTATTTTTTCGTTTGTGATGTGATCTTATCGCATATCGCATACACATCCTGTTACCTTTCGCTACGTCGTATGATTTCTGCGATTGCGATGTTGTGATGCGATCCGATTGCAAATCACAGATCGCACCCATATGTTTGTGCTCCATTTTTCCTTTTCTGCCGAATGCGATTTCGCGATGCGATCAAATTGAAAATCGCATAATTCGTATAGGCCTGCAACATGAAATTGACGTGGAGTAAAAGTTTCATTTACCGCCAGTTTTGTCAGTAAAACAGTAAATGTAATTTACTGTGAGTTGGTAAACGTTGATAAGATTTTAATTTTATTGTTTTTTATTATTCACGGGAGTATGGTATAGTTAAAAAATGTATTGTTATGTTTTTTAGTAGAGTGAAGAATGCAGCAACATGCATATAAAAAAAATTATACAACAATGTAAATGTAATTTTTTTTCTCTAAGCAATGCACAGTAGAGAAAGTTTTTTTTCTAGAAATGAAATATGTAGTAGCGTGAATGAAATGAGGAGATTTCTTTTACAACAGTAAATGCATGTAATCTTTACACAATAGTGTGTTAAAATTTGAAAGGTGAAACAGAGTAGCTTTTTTTTAACTGCATCTAAGCAATGTTGGAGAATCCCTCTGTTGGAGGAAGAATGATTTTGTAACAACTGTTGTTTTATTAATGAATACAAGTTATTTATTGGGCATGTGTGAAACTCTGTCCTGCCTAAAAACATTATTTGATTCTCTGTGCTAAGATCCTGTGGTAAAAACAAAGTATTTCATATTTTGTTTTGGAATTAAACAGAAAATTCCCAACACCGATTTTACTGAATGAATGGGAGTTCACCATGGAAACCCTGCAACATGGAGCTATGTATTACTGGGTATGCCTAATGCCCATGCAGATTTTCATACCGCTATATTTTGAGAAATTTTCAAAATATTTGTAGAATCAAGGTAAAGTTTAACTTCACTGCTGTGTTTTTAACATGTTTTATTCTATTTTTCAGATATGAAATGTTATTCATCATTGGTGGTGTTGCCGGTTTGGTTCGATTTGGAATTGAATAGCGCTACATCAATGCTGGATCTCCTATCTGGGTTCGATTTTGAATTGCATACTGTTCGTTATCTAGGATAGAGCAAATTTTTTGTTGACTGGTTCTGGTATTATATTTGCATACTGTTGCTCCTGTAGGATTTGTCAAACTCTGTGTTACAGTTGGCCTTATATTTAATATTCCTTGTTAATTTGTGGCAAGGGTATGTGTGTTTATAATATTATATCATGCGCTCTATTTAAATGAAAAAAAGGGCGAGTATAGTTTCATGTTTTTTATTTTATGTAATAAAAACATGAAGACCACCGCACTTCATTCTAGAATATGTTATAAATATCTAAGTGATTATGCCTGTATAAATTGGAGATTCTAATGTTATATTTGAAGTTTCATGTTTCTAGGTATTTTGGGTCATTTTCTCTGAGTTCAAGTGGTTGTCCCTGTATAAATTGAAGATTGTTATGTTACGTTTGAATAATGTTTTCTCGGTATTTTATCTTCATTTTCTTCCAAACTTAATGTATTTTCTCTTTCCTCTGAACTTAATAATGCAAGGTATTGGATTAGACAATACGAAAACTAAAATAGCTTTGCCAAATATGGTACTTTTAATTATATTATTTATTACTCCCTTGAATTCAACCTTGTTAACGGATAGTAGTTACGTATTTTACTTTTAAGTATACGTAGAGTTAAGTTTTTAAATGTTTTTAGATATAATGGTTAAAGTACAATTTAGTGAATATAATAATTTATGAATAAGAATTTTTTTTATAAATAAGGTTAATATTTAATAATAGTGATAATGTATGAATAAGTGATTTTTTTATAAATAAGGTAAGTGTTTAAGAATAGTGGTCTGAATTCAACAAAAAAAAAATATAGTTAGAAAATGAATTTCTTTTAAATCTTTTCATCATCTTAATCCACAAGGAAACGAGCAAAAGTTATAATATTTAGATACCTCTTATACCTTAGTGATGAATATGGTTGAACGGATTAGAGATGAAATATGGATTTTCTATTTTCTATGAATTTCCAATCTAAGCATGACTTGTTTCTTATACTCTATTGTATTAATTACTAAATAAAAAGTATATCTATTAAACCTTTTAAGCTAAATTTCAATAATTTATCTACTTGTAGTGTTCACATATCAAAAGGATGCAAAAGGAAATTCTTGATTTTTTACGTTGTCTATGTAAAGCCTAGATTAAAGAGATGATAGTTTCTACCACGCATTAGAAAAATTATTTTCATTGTAAAGAAGGGTTGAATTTGAAACAAATGATGTGCTGAAATAAAGTTAAAATTATCAAAGCGATCATGTAACTTACCAATATATTTATATACCCTAAATTATATGTATAAGAATATGTTTCTTAAGACATTACTATAAATAAAATATAATTGGAATAGTCAATACACTTGGCTTCTAATAACATAACCTCCTTAAAAACTCAAATGAGGAAAATCTCACAAAGTTTTTACATATTCTATATTCAACCGTTTTCTTTAAATCATCTAAAAGAGGTCCATTAACAAGTGTTTTCAAAGTATACGTTAAATAAGAGATTGAAGCTCTAGTAGGCTAGATTAAGGTTTTCTTCAACATATTTATCCTTCTTTTAATATGGTTTCCCTAGGAGGATTCCCCTCCTATGTAGCACCTTTGTGTGGGAAAAGTGAATGGAGATCCCACTCAAATCTAGAAATCCCAATTAGAATATAAAAGGGGTCTCTCCCTAGGGCTAGGGAGACAACTACTTCTCTCAATGACTTCAATGATCTAAAAATTGAACTCTTGGTCTAAGAGATCTCAAAATTTTCAGCCAACCATTCGAAGCTAAAAGATGGTGGAGATGGCTCAAAAGCACTAATACATATGAAGGTTAACCTCAAGAACAAAATTTCCCTTAATATTAAGGAATAGTTTATTTTTCAAAAGGATGGAAATATCAAAGTATTTCATCTCTAGAATGCAACTTGGAAAAATTGTCATCTCATAGAAGATCATAGCTTTTGGGAAATGAGATATGAGGAAAATACTCTCTTCTGGAGGGATTGGTGGCAATAAGGACCTAATTTGAATTATGTAACTCACCAAATTTATAAGATAAATTCTAAGTGCACACTATTTAGCATCCTCATGGAATCACAACCCCTGGATACAATGCTACATGGTCCCCCTCTAAATGTGTCCCAAAGTCTAACCTTATAATTCCTCAATCCTTATAATATGAGTTTGAGAATAATAATTAAAATATTCAATAAAGACTTGATATTGTAACAGGGTTCAGATCCAAAGGAAACCTTTTCAATAAAAGAAGCTTACAAGATAATATCACAATGAAATGATTGAGCAATTAGTACCAACTGGGTAAAATTTAGTATTTTAATTTACGGACTAAAGGCACTCTTTTCCTTTCATTTTTATTTGGAAACAAAACTCTTGTTTGTAATAAATTACAAAAAAAATGGAGGGACCCTAAATTTCGAAGATTTATTCTTCTAGCTTAAGTACAATTGAGCATTTGTTTATTGATTGCATTTTTTCATTTGAAATATTCAATATAAATACCATGCTATTTAGATAAGATTCCCATTATAAAGTAAGCTTGAAATCATTCATATAAGAAACAATATCTTTCCCTCTATCCAATTTGATTCTCAACGAAGCTAGAGAATGACTAGAAAGCTTCATTTTCTGGGGTGTCTGGGCCAAATGTAGCAAAGGACTTTTAAAAATTCTTTCACCTCCCTCAATTACGTTTGCACTAGATCCTTTAACTTGTTCCTAAAACTATCCTGATCTCCACTTGGACGCCTCAATATTGGATCTATACTCCTTAAGAAAATAGGGTACTTCACTTACGTGAGATTCAAACCTCCTCCCTTTGCCCCAATATTGGATCTCCACTCCTCAATAAAATATTGTACTTAACTTACATGGGCTTCAAACCTCCTCCTTTCTTGCTCCTTCTATCTCCACACCTCTTGGTTGTGTTACCCTACACATTTGATCTCTCTCTCCTCCTCGTTTTCTTAAGCTCAATTTTAATTGTTCTTAAGAACGAAAATCAAGCCAGCCCAAACTCCATGGATCTCTGAAATTTTTTCTAAGGGAAAACATTTCACATTTATATTGGGTTATTGTAGAAAAATAAAAATAATGGGATAAATTTATTTCCATTAGAATAGGGTCTACATATTGCATTAAAAAAAAAAGATTTTGAAAATTTATCATAGTAGGAGAATCCTCTAACAAGATTCAGATGGAAAATAAACTTCAATTTAAAATAGCTCAATCTAAAGTATTAAATATAGATTGATACTAGAGGTTAGTCTATATCGAGTGAGTCAAATTTTTACAAAAAATGTAGCAACTATCTTATCTCATGTTAGAAGGACCATAAACAAATTGGTAGACAAGTTAGCTACCTAGGGAATACAACGTATGATAGCAATACTGAATGAGCCTTGCTCTCAAGATCAATCAGGCTTGCTAAGAACCTCGCGTAATGAGACAACTATTTAGGATATTTCTCTACATGGTGGGTTTGCGTTGATGAATGCACATCCCTCACCTTGGGACCAAATAATTAACAGGTGGCTTAGTGCTCCCCACAAATGACATACATCATTTGATTATGGTGTGATGTGGGAGTTTCCTTTGCAGGACAACCCACCTATTATTTTCCTCATGTGATCTAACCATAGGGAAATATGGCAACTAAAGGGAATGTAGGTATGTATTATGAAATTATGTGTTAGAACCTTAAGTACAATGGTTGAAATTGGCACACATTTTATTTTTGGAAATATAATGGATCTCTTCAAACCTCTCATTTTTCTCCCTTATTCACTTCCCTTCCAATAATTTATATTTTAGAAAACTTTTTTTCTATCATCCTCTTCTAGCATGGATTTTTTCTTCCTCTTGTATCCAATGCCAATATCATCTGGGTTTTTCTCTCTAACCTAGATTTTTTTAAATTTAAGGTTTGCTTCTGTATTTTTCAAGAAGATTGATGTTATTCATAATATTCTGGGTTATAATTCAAGGTATTATTTTAAATTTCACTAGCTCTTAGTTTTACTTAGGCCTTTGGTTGGTTATTACCTACCTATATCGTAAGACCCTTATTTCATATAGGTGTGGCTCATTTGAGGAATGGGAAAAAATAGCATCTCTCAGTAGCTCTCACATGTTTCTAATTAAACAACTTTGTATAGTGAAAAATATGTTTTTAGCATTTGACCACTTCGAGTTATAACATCATTTCTCCCTTGAAGGGTAAGGAATTTTATTCTTTTGTCAGCTACTTTGGGTTGAAGGTGTCGACTTTTATTATCTTTATATATATGTGAGTTCCTTTCCCTACTCTACATTATTATTTATTTTTAAGTGGTGGGTTAGTGTGCTATCATAACATTTCTTTTTTTCACTGTAGTGGTTCAAATGTTCCCCAGAGTCAACTATATTTTCTTGTTCAACTTAGAAGACACCTATTAGTTCCTCTTCTTTGTAATATTCTGCATATTGGTATATATATAATTATTGTGTGAAATTAGTCCCATCGCTCAAGAAGTTAGGGAGAGTTTGTGTTATCTCATTTTTTAATCTTGGAATTATTTATAGTGTAAAGGATTTGAGTTACATTGCTCCCACATGTGGAATTCTATTACTTTTCTTTCTATCTACATGGCTAGCTGGTAAGCTTCGTCGAGTAGCTAATAGGGACTGCCCTCTTACACAACCATGAGCCTAGATGTAGCTAATAGGGGTTGCCCTCTTACACAACCAAGAACGTAGATGTATGCAAGAGGATATATGCCATAATATAATTACATCACTTCTAGATAAATTCAAAGTATAATCTTTAACAGGGAAGATGAATTTCCCTTCACTAGCTGTTACATTTGAAATAAACATATTGAAGTGGAAACTAGGAGTTATATTCGACATACAAGAAATACTAGAATGAGAAAGACATGTTACTTGAAAAATGCTAATTTAGGTTGATATATGAAAACTCTCTAGAATGTTCAAAAACACGATGAGAACTGCTATTGTCGAGTTATGATATACTTGAAATGGTGTACAGATTGGAAATCCACATCTCTGATATTATTAGAAAGATTCCTTCTCTAATACCTCAAGCCCTTATATAGGTGGACTTTGTGCCTCATTAAAACATATTGTGTCTTTATGTTTTTTCTTTCTATTTTTAGCCAAGAATTTGATTTTTGTTATAAGCACAATAGGACTATAGTTCAAATAATTTTTTTTATCTTTTTTTTAGTATAGCCTAGATTAGAAGTAAAAGACCTATTTTATTATTGATATGTAATATTAAGACATGAATTTTTGCAATTGGTTTGATTTCTATTTTGGGAATCCAAAAATAAAAGGGTGATGCATATGTATCTCTTTTTTATCTTAACATAATTGACTTGTTTTACAAAATATAATTACATAGAAAGCTCTCTTATTACTACAAAACATATAATTAATCATTATCTAACAACATATTTTTTTTTTCACTATGAAATATCTTTAAAAAATAACGTTTTCATGAAGATGTATTTCAATTTGAAATTTTGTTGATATGAAGTATTGTGTAAACAAAAATATCAAAGTGTCAAATCCCGAGTAGGTTGGCATAATGGCCATTATATCATGAATGCTTAATTTTTTACTTCTCATCTAGCATTATTATAAAAAAATTACCTAAAATAAATTGATCAATACTATTACAAATTAGCATGAAATGCCCTCCCTCATCATTATTATTAATGATAATATAATAATATATAATAACATTCATGAAACCAATATAAACTAAGTAATTAACACATTTTTGGATTACTCTTATAATATTAAGTTCTTAACATTAATTTCATTTTAGGTTAAGAAAAATATATTTTTTTATTTATTTATAAAATATTACATAATATAAATGTTATTAAAATATTCATTAAAATTCATCTAAAAAAGACTAATATAAAATAGAAGGGTGCTCTTCATATAAAATTTTTCCAAATTAAAAATGTTAAATATATAAAATTATTAATAGAGATTGTGATTTTATTTCAAGTTAATTAATTCAATGCTTTATAAATTCACATGGAAAAGGTAATAATAAAATGTTTCCTAAATTTTAATATAGTTGATACTTCTTTAACATTTTGACAGTGTGTTGTGTCGTTGAGATAAAATATTCCCTAAATATATAGGGTGTATTTAAAATATATATATATATATATATATATATATATATATATATATATATATATATATTGAGAAATATTTATATAGATGAAAAAATTATACTCATTTATTTTGAAAAAATTAATTCAAATATGGTTTCAAAATCTAAACAATATTTTTTTTCCAAATATCCATATAATGATATATGATAATTGTAATCTATTATCTCGAATATAGTTTCACTCAAAATATGTAGTGCTTGTAAATGCATCAAAGTAAATAATATAACTTCCCAATATTTATTCCCAATATAGTTTCACTCAAAATTAATAGTGCTTAATTCCCAATATAGTTTCAATCAAAAATGCATGAAAGTAAATAACATAACATCCCAATTTGATTCCCAAATTTAATTGTAATTAACATTTTAATAGCAGTGTATCTATTGTATTGCTAGTAAATGACATTGTTGAGAAAAAATAAACTTATTGATTAAAAATTATATGTACATAAATATTGCACTAACACTTAAAAATTATGACCAACTGTATGAGAATTGATATGGCATATGATACCATAATTGGGTAAGCAATGAGGGAAGTTATCTTGAAAAACCTTATTCCCCATATTGAGTGATTTTATTTATTTGTTATTTAGTTAAGGCATTAATAGGAATTGATAAATATTTAAAGTCAGTCCTGTGTCATTAGATCAACTTATTTATTAATATGCTATTCAAACTCAAAAGCAATGCACCTAAAATTAATTTTCGACTAAAATGTTCATCGAGCACAACACTAACATGATCCTTTTGATGGAAAATGTTGATGGAAAATATTGAATCCAATCAGATCATCCTCCCTAAAGTATGGATTTTTTTTCCATTTTCGCATTCAATTTTTTTTTCCTAGTAACAATATTCAAAATAAATTAAAAGATAAAATTAAATATTAAATACATATTTTTTTAGCCAAAGATATAAAATATATTTTTGTTATATATATATATATATATATAATTGTAATAACAAAATGATAGATAAAAATAAATAAATCTAAGATTTGGATAAACTCCATGCAGGGAGGGAAGAAAAGAAGTTATTCTAAGATTTCGAAGGAAAATTCACCTTTAAATTTATTAAAAACTAATGAATTTAAAAGAAAATAATCAAATATAATAGTTACAATTTAAAAAAAAAACTATTAAGATAATTTTGTAACAGAAGTTTGTATTTATTAATATTGTTATATATAAATGCAATTATAAATAGTATTATATAATAATATTGAAAAAATAATTTCATATTGTTAAAATAAGTTTTTAATTTGCTCAAACCAAAATTTGAAAAACTCCTTTAATTTTTCTTTATTATTTCAAATTACTCATTCTTCACGTCACATTTAAATTCCTTGTAATTCTTTTATATACATTTCAAATATCCAATAATCTAGCAATTTTATGTCTCTAATATTGAATTTTCAAACTCAAACTCAAAGTATAAGAATTTGAAAGATGTCCATAATTCATTGATGGGATATTTAAATGAACTATCATGTACGAAAGTGTGAAGGATGTGCAAAACGTGTTTAAATGAACTTTCTTATGAGTAAATATTTAAATGAACTATTTTATAATAAATTGTGATAATTTCACATTATCATTTATCTCGGTTTGTTAAATAACTCAAATTCACATAACAGTACATTGATAACCATTTGCTTCAAACTAGTAATCTCTTAGGCCACATCGTTTCCAAAACAAGGATTGAATGAGGTCAAACGTTAAGACCATTGGACCTGGGATCCAAATATATATTATGAAAAAAAACTTCGATTATATAAAGAAACAGGTCATATAGAATATAATAAGTAAATGGGTAAGTTATTACACACATTTATGCAACACGTGTATTCCTTCTTCTTTTTCTTTTTGTGGGAGGATATAATTCTCCTTTTCGTTAAATTGTATCCATATTTTGTGATAATCCTAACCATAAGAGGTCGGATAATATGAGTTTTGAATATTCTATAATACCCATAAACTCTCCATAGAGAAAATCCTATTATCCTAACAAAAATTGGATGCAATGCTAAATTTGATAAAATATATTTTAAGAGTAGATCGATGTGGTATAACTAAAGTTCATACTTTGAGTTATAAATTTCAAAGAAAAATCTCCATATTATAACACTCAACCTCTAATGATACATATTTATCGAGGATATATATTTATCAAGGGAATGAAACAAAATATAAATATTGATACATATTTATCGAGGATATATATTTATCAACGGAATGAAACAAAATATATATTTATAGCAAAAACATAGAGATACAGTAGAAATTAATTTCTATTAATAAATACGATGTATTGAAACTATAAATTTGTGAAATGAATCAAAATCATTCGAAGAGGTGAAATTCATCTGAATTCACCAAAGTGCATTAGATTGAGGTTGAAAGGAAATTTATAGCACAAAGAATCAATGTGAAAAACCTAAACATCGAAAACCCTAACCTTAGAAAATGAAACATGAAGGAAATTATGGACCCTAATGGGTTTAGTTAATACGTCAACTTCTCAGGGTCATATTTTTTTCATATGATCTCTATTCTATCTACTCAGTAGTTTGTTGGAAAGGTCTAGTCGAGAAGTACACACTTCAATAACTATTAGGCCCCAAAACATTAAAAAGATTCTATTTATGGCCCAGAAATGGCCTTAAAAGTATTCGACCAAAAAACAAAAGACTATAGAACAACTAGTAGCAAGAAAATTCACTTTTCTTGGAAAGTTCAACTTCTTAGGTCTGTAATTTTAGTTAAGACCTTGCATTGTAAATTTCATTCAATTTTTTTGTAACTATTGACTCAAAAACCAAGCTTATCAATAGAATAACCAAACGACTCTCCTAGATCATTTATTGTTTAGCCATCCAAAGGTGGCTATAAGATCTAGAGTGAAACCTCTAAAACCGTCAAATAACTTTGAACGTCCTTTTCAAGATTCAACCCATACATAAAATTAGGGATTGAAATTCCTTTTAAGTATAATAACAATTTTAGAAATTACAGATGTGACCTACCTTTCTAGAAAATTGTCTACAAACATTTGTCTCAATTGGCTTCAATCCAACTTGGCGACTCCTACTATAAAAAATATGTATACATTAGCACTCATAAATTTTCATATCACTCTTCTCTTCTTATCAATAGATTTTTTTTTCCCATCACAAAGGAAGCCTTCTATTATTCTATAATTCAACAATGGTCTCAAATTTCCATTGTTTTCCACTCATTGTAGGATCCATATAGTACATAGGAAAAACCAACAATAAAATCCTGGTGAAAAAAAATTCCAACTTCCTTCAATTTGTTCAACTGCATCGACACTCTGAGGGGCATTGGAAAAAATTAAAAATAGTGTTGAAACCTAAAGAATATTATAAAACTCAAATAAGCATCAACCAACAATCCAAGCCATAATCCAAATTTAAATTAAAATATCTACCACACTCTCTAAAGTGAATTTTGAAATTTAAATCTCATTACTAAAGATTGATTGCAATCATAATAGTTGAGAACGATCTGTTTATAAATTAATTAAAAACTAAATACCACACAATTATTTTACTCTGTTTGAATACTACATATTCACAATCCATATATAGTTTTCTTCACATTACCTTAAACTAGGATTTCAGTCCTCTAGTTTGTCGTCCTATACGTTCCTCAACTCACTTCAAAGAATCCCTCTTACTTATCTTGATGTCTCAACCATTCAATGATCATATACACATAAGGCCGCCACTTCACTAAGGCCAAATCGCCTCATTCCAGTAATTACCCACATCTTAATTCACTGTACTAGTACTCAAATCAACCCAAATCAACCCACTCTCACTCTCAAATACTTAATTTTTCAACTATTTATTCAATATAACACTTAACAGAATACAGAGAGGCATATGCCAGCTGGAGGAAATAACCTAACAATTTTATAAACCAAACTCTGTAAACAAATCTCGTATAGAACCAAATTCATGATTTTGGGCACTCTTATAGCCTAAATTCTATTATATATCTCATCTCATTGGCCTCACTACAAATTTTATTAGTTTTCCCTCTCATGCCTATAAGCTCACAACATTAAATACCATTTTTGGAGAAATATAGATTTTTCTAGATCCTAATATGACTACAACAATTTTGAAGATCTCTAAGGTTTTTTCTATCCTAATAAGTCATTTGTATCCATGGTTCTCTTATAAATATGACTCATACTTTCTATAATAAATAAAGAATTTAAAATTGTTTACAATAAAAAAATAGAATTCCTTTCCAAATGTGAAAACCCCCCTATTTGGAGCTTTTACTTCTGAAAGCTTGTTTTTTCAAGAATGACTTGGAAGTTAGGATGCTCCTGTATGAAACTCCCAAGGTAGAATAATTATGACCTCTTGGTAATAAGCCTTTACTGAACCAATCCTCCTACATCACAAAATTTGTAATACAATTGATCATCCATTTGTTTATACTATTGTTCAAATATTGTTACTTCCATCAATTCCCCATGATTCTAAATCCTATGTTGTTATTTTCTACTTACCTTTTTGATTTATAATATTTATATATGACTCTAATAAATTTTGATCGAAATGTCTCCTTTATGATTTTTTTTATCATGTTTGGATATTCGTTTTTACTATTGTCTCTCAAGACAATTTCCTCTTCTTCCAACTGCATTTTTACATACTAAATATGCACCCTTTTATTTTATAATTTATCGTAAGAAATTTAACTCCTTGAACTAATTAGTAAAATTACCTTTAACTAAATTGTGTCTTTCATGACATATTCAACATTTATGTCTTCCGCTAACCATTTGTGTAAGAGTTTTGCTTCTTCCTTGAATTCTACATTGATTTCCTCTAGCATAAGACATTTCATCACCCCTTATGATCATTGCGTTCATATGTTGTTCATCATTATCCTCCTTTTAGTTGTCTCCCTGAGCCAACCGTGTATTTTTTATTGTAGTAATAGGTTCTTGCACATGTCCTTTAGTCATTGCATTACAAGACTATCTATAGAATTGAATTATACCTTTGAGAGATTGTTCTATCTCATCTTCCCTTATCATTGGTTTATGGTAATGCTTTTATTCAATGCTCTATAAAGACACTCCTTCAATTGTAACCGAATTTCGATTTATCTTTTACTCTATATTTATGACAATTGTAAATGGTATTCCATCTTTATTGAAATCTACAAGTATACAAAATTTATTAGAGTTAGAATCACAAGGCTCACTACCCTATTTCGTTGCTTCATCCATCAAGTCATCATGTTGATCTTCTTTTTTTGTTGAAGCAAGAGTCATACCTTCTATTTCATTAAATCTAGAAACAACTTACATAAAATACAAAAGTCCCTAAAGAACTGTGGGCCAAAGGAAAACCATTTGCTTACACCCTAGGGCCCCGAGCTAAAGGCTTCGACACTGAGCCTCGGTCCCTCAAAAAAAAAACAAAAACTACAATATCCACAAAATACAGACAAAGCCGAGACCATTCGATCTCCCCTCAAATATCTGACGGATGAGGCTCAAATCGGGCAGGAAACAATCAAACAATTGAAAATTAGAATCAAACCCATTAAGGAATTAGGGACCAAACTAAAAGGATTTCGGGTCTGAATGGGGGGATAAACCTCGAGCACATGAAAGCCACCGATTCCTACCAAGATGCGAAACCTTCCCAAAAGATATTCTTCCCCGGATCAGAACCATTTTCCTTGACCGTCGATCCTCCATGCCAGATCCAACGGCGAAGGATAATATTGCAATACCTACTAGCCTAGAAAGTAACCACCTGATAGCCGTCCTGGACCCACCAACATGCTTGCTTGTTCCTGACTGTAGATCCTTCTTGCATGATTCGATGGTGGAGGAGCATATCGCACAAGCCTAACACATCAAAAATTACTACGTAATGAGGGTGGTATTCCTTCCTAGTACTATGCCACGTGTTGCTTGGTGAGTGGAATCACTCCCAACTCCACAAAACCGCTTCCCGCGTGAAGGGTATGCGATGGACGATAAACCACCTCGCGAGCAGTATTGCAACTACAAAAAGGAAAATGGGGGTTTTAAGGCTACCGGGAAAGTTGGAATTTTGGCCCCACACATCATCCCATCTCTACGGGCGCATGAACCAATGAAAAATGAAAATCCATCTATTCGGCCGACCATCTGCAAAACTGTGTCTGCCAAGCAACTTCGGTCTGAAACTTCTGTGTCCGTATTGTCGAGGGTTGGGGAGGCCACGAGTGACTGGCTTCCCCAGGATGTTCTTACTTCAGGAAAAACACTGCATAAAGAATCCCGATCAACTAGACCCCGAATTGGTGTCTTTGTTTCGAAACACCATTATGTCCTCATCCACCTGGTCATGACATTGCGCCTTTAATATATTCATAGGCATCTCAGGCCAACTCAACGCAACCCTGCTTTTGGTATAGAGCACTCCTTGATTGGCCAAGATGTCCACCAATTTATTTGTTTTCCCTCGCACATGGTTAAAACTCATGGTGCATAAGCCTCGGAGATGAAGCTAAATCCTCTGAAAGACCTGGAGTAGCCTCCAATGTTTTGAGAAATATTTCGACTCTGTGCCATAGCTAATTCTTTTGACCGAGTTTATGATTAACTCTAAATCAACTTCGACAATAACATTCTGCAGATTATCCTTCTTCAGGAATTCTAAGAATTTCTCAAGAGCCATTAATTCCACCATATTGTTAGTGGCTTCTCCCAAATGGCAATGGAAAATGAAAAGGAGGTTGTCATTTTCATCCCTTAACACCCCTCCAAAGCCAGCAATACCCAGGTTATCTTTGGAAGCCCCATCAATGTTGTATTTTAGAAAACCCTGACAGGGAGGATGCCAAAAATCCTGCTTAGTAATCAGTTTCAAAACCTACCTGTCTAGGCTCTATGGAATAAGCCCCTGCATACCCAACTTAAGAAGTATCTGTGTTTTCGCTTCTCAAGGCGGATTCTTAGGGAAAGTTCGTACTATGGTACTTACCGTCTCCTTAATTTGTCTTAAGATTTGCTCAAAAAGGTGTTGGGAGGAACTTTTTTCATTCTTAAAGATTTTGTTGTTCCTTTATTTCCAGACAGTCCATATTATGAAGCTTAGCGTTAAAGCCCAGGATGAGCCTAGAAGTTCAAAATCAAAGAAGTTGTGTCTCCAATTGTTTAGGGTATTGATAATGATTCCTTTATCCATTTCTATCTGCTGGAAAATAGTGGCAAAAGTATCCCACAACCAAAAGGTGAAAATGCAATTATTGAGAAGGTGCTCCATTGTTTCCTCTTAGGCTTCACAGAGCTAGCATCTGGAAGGGCCTAGAACACCACTCTTCCTAATGTTAACCCAAGTCAAAATTTTCCTACGATGAACCAACCACATGAAGAGTTTAATGTTCATCCATCCTTGATGTCTTCATATGTTTTGCCAAACCCTGTCCGGTTAATTGGACTCCAGCTCAAGGAGTATGCATTTTGCCTCCTTAAGATTGAAGGTGCCTGCATTATTGTTGCCCCATCTAAGTTGGTCATGCCCCCTGTCACTAATATGTTCCTTTGTTCCAACATTGTCAGAAGTGCCTCTACTATGGCTTTAAGTGGGCTATCTTCCCTGTGATCCATATTCTTCCAGATTCTCTATTTTCCTTCACTATTGGCTTGATCCAAAAAATATTTTACCTTAAATAACCTTTTGGTATCTGTTTCTTTCTTGAGATACAGAAGGTCCTCTCTTAAGAGTGTAGGTTCTTGTTGCCATTTTTCCTCCCAAAACAAAGCAAGATCACCATCTCTGATCTCCTAGAAGTTGTTTTTTTGTACTAATCCTCTACTCCCCCATCCTTATTCCAGATGTGTGAGCCCTTTATGATGCCATACATCCTTATGAGATCATTATCTTGCCAAGTGCTGTCATATTTTTCTTTCTAGATACTACCCCACTGCGCCTTTAGGACTTTTACCCAGCGCTTGCCCCTAAAACTTTACTTAGTGCTTCCGGATCATCCAGTCCAAGACCCACATATTTTTTAGGTTTGCAAATCTTCTCCCAGGATACCAAGGCCCATTTCTTTCTTTCCTCCCCCTTTCCCCAAATAAAGTCCCTTTGAATGTTTCTGAAATGTTGCAAAACTACTTTTGGAGCTGGAAGGGTTGATAGCATGAAGATGAGGATTTATTGAAGAACAACTTTTGTAAGCGCTAACCGACCAGCCAAGTTTAAATATATAAAGGTCCATTTGCTCTTTTTATCCTGCATCTTATTAATCACCGGCTCCTAAATGCCCTTGTGCAAAGGTTTATCAGTAAGAGGGACTCCCAAATATTTGGAGGGAAGGACATCCCTTTGAAATCCTAGAGTCTTGGAGATATTTTTCTGAATAGCAATATTGGTGTTAAAGAAAAAAATCTTAGATTTGGAGAGATTAACTTCCATACCTATAGCCATGGCAAAGTCAGACAAGATATGATTGTACGCTAGAGCTTCTTTGACTGTGGGGATCCCCTGTAGCATAGTATCATCAATAAATTGTTGATGGGTCAAAGTCTCACGAGTCTCTGAAAGTTGGAGGCCTTTAATATTACCAACTTCTTTTGCATGCTTGATAGACAGACCCAATCCTTCCATCATGAGGTTGAATAGAAAGGGAGAGAGCAGATCACCCTGCCTGAGGCCTCAGGAAGGAGTAAAAGTATTCGAAGGAGAACCATTAACCAGAATTGAAAATCTAGAAGAAGTTACCAGGGCCATGACCCATCTTACCCAGTAATGATCAAACCCAAACACAATAATGACCCTCCTTATATAGGTCCAATTCAACTTATCATAAGCTTTGGCTAGGTCCAATTGCATAATCATACCAACCTTCCTATTGCTTGTCAATGAGTGCACCACCTCGTGCACTTGAATGATGTTATTGAGAATTTGTCTGCCCTCCACATAACTAGATTGCTCCACAGAAACTATAGTAGGAAGAAGTGGTTTGACTTTGTTAGCAACAACCTTGGATATTATCTTATATATCACATTGCACAAGGCTATGGGTCTAAACCTATCTGGAGTCTGAGAATTGTCTTGTTTGGGGATTAGGGAGAAAGAGAAAGCATTGAGCACCATCAAAATAGCTCTATTCAGCCTGGAATCTTCCACTACGTTCAAAATATCATGTTTAACAATATTCCACCAAGCTTTAAAGAAATCCATAATGAAACCATCAGGTCCTAGCACTTTACGATTGTGCATTTCTCTGATGACCTCACTAACCTCCTCTTCTATCACTGGCCTATTGAGATTGAAATTATCCTCTCTACTAATCAGTCTAGGAATATGTCCTATTAGATCCCTGATAAAATTCTCTCTATCTGAAATGGTTTCCTGTGCTATTCCATGAAAGTGTTGAACCAAAACATCTTCTATATCTTCATGTGAATTAAGAATATTACTGCCCTCGTCCTTGATCGAGGAGATCTTATTATGACATCTGTTTGCTATGGTAGATCTGTGGAAAAATCTAGGGTTACGCTCCCCTTCTTTTAGCCATTGGACTCTGCATTTTTGTCTCCAAAATATTTCCTCTTGTTTGCATAAATTCTCCCAATATTGATGGTGTTTGATGAATTGGTCATTTCTATCTTTATCGAAGCCATCTGTGATAAGGATTTGATTAAGTTCCCGCATTTTATCTTCAACAGTCTTTTTCACTGCAAAAATATTTCCAAATTCATTCTTGTTCCAATCGTTAAATCTAAGCTTGATGTGCTTGAGTCTTTTGTGTAGCTGGAACATTCTTGTACCCTGAATATGCAGATCTTTTGTCCACCATTTTGTAATGTTGCTGATGAAGTTTGGGTGGGTGAGCTAGATATTCTCAAATCTGAAAGGTCTGTTTTTAGGGGTACCAATGCCCTGAACCTCAAGTTGAACAGGCCAATGGTCTGAGCCTCCAAAGGGGAGAATTCTCACTATCATTTCCTTGTTGTTGAGCATAAGGTCCTCTGAGATTATGAATATGTCTAACTTTGAGGCTACTTGAGACTCTCCTCCTCTTTTATTGTTCCAAGTAAGAGACCATTACACATGTCAGTATCAACATGCTTCATATTATCTATAAAAGTTTGAAATGCTGAAGAGTCTCTGCTTAAAGTTTTGGTTCCCCCTTTTTTCTGTGAAAGTGATTTGATCATGTTGAAGTCCCCACACAAGATCCATGGTACATCTACATGTCTGTCTCTAAGCTTCATAAGAGAATCTAGAAACCTGAGTTTATCATCCATTCTTTGAGGGCCATAAACATTCGTAACCAGATAGGTCTCCTTATCTCCCACTGGTTGTATCACCACTGATAAATAATTTCTAGATGCCTCAACATCTATTATGCCAATATTTTGGGGGTTACAAAGAGTAAGTATGCCCCCTATTGTGTTATTTGCTTTGGCTTCTAGAAACTCAAATCTATTGAGCCATTTTTTGTGAATTTATTTTATTTTTGTATGGAACATTTAGCTTCCTAGATAAAAATCATATCCAGAGCTTCTTGTTTCATTCTATTACTAAGAATTCTTTGTTTTCTTTTACTACCTAGACCTCTGATGTAAACTTCATTATTAAAGATTCGTAAAGGAGTAGTTGGTTAGATATTCCATCTTAGCAAAATCTATCATTAGATTTCCACATTCCATCAATAGCTCGTTCGGCTTTTTCCTGCCTCTTTTCTTTCCTAGGTTTCTGGGTGCTAATCCAGGTGTGATTTTTGTAGTTTTCACACCTTTGTTTCCCTGCCTTCCATTTTTTCTTTGCCTGTACAGCCCTTTAGCCTGATTTTTCCATAGGAACAGCTGTTGTACTGTATTGAACTTTTCTTGTGGTAATGAGTCTACCCCACCCATGGTCCCCCATTTCAAGAACCCTTCTAGATCTAGGTGTTCCATATCAAGAATCTCCAACAGTTCATGATCCTCCATTCCCATCTCATTCTGGGTCATTTCTTGGTCCATCTCCAAATCTGCATTGCTCACCATAGTCTCTTTCTGTTTGTTACTATCCTATGTTTGTACTCTGTCTTCTTCTTTCTCCTTCTCCACTAGGCTTCCTTCCATTACCTGATCTACTTTTTTTATCTCTTCTTCTTCTTCGAGAACTTGGAACCTATTCAGATTAGCCCATTCTCCTTCTGATTGATGTTGCTTTGGCCCTCTCTTGCTCCCTTTTCCTCTATGTACCACTTTTTGAAATCCCTTAGTATCTTTCGATGTCATCGCTTTACTTCTTTTCTCTATTTTACTGAGAGGGCGGTCTCTAAATAGGTGCCCATGCTCATGGCACCTCCGACATCTAAAAGGAATATGTTCATAGTCTACTATTTGCACCCATTCTTCATCAAAAACTTCCAAGATGACCTCATCCAGTAGAGCTCCAGAGAGATCCCTCTCCACACATATTCGTGCAAAGGAAGTGTACTTTCCCCTTTTCGTGGCCTCAAAATCTTTGACAAAATGTCCTAATTTGTTTCCTATGGTAGATAACGATTTCGTTTGCTAGTGATCAAGAGGTAGAGAATAGAGTCTTACCCAGACCGGGACCGAAGTGAAGGTTTCTCGCTCAGGGACCGAAGTTCATCATCCACGGTCACATGTAGAGGCCTACTGTTGCATAGAAGTAGGGGCCTCCTTCAAACACCCTTTCTTTATCCTCAATATTTGTGAAGACCACAGTGAAGAAACCCTTTGACCCAAGATGTAGGTCAATACTTCCTTTTGGTTTCTAGTTTTGTTTAATCCATGTCTGTAAAGCCTTTTCAGTGGGCCATAATGCCATGAATTTACAAATGATAGCATATGTCCGCATGTGGTCCCTATGCACCTACAAAGTAGGATCATTTAAAAATACTCTGGGAGTGACCTCGACCTTGGGTTTACATGGCCCCTTTTGTGCCTTGTTTTCTGCTACCTGTTTCTTTTCTTCTTCCTCATTTTATTTTGTGTTGTTGTCCTTCCTTGGTTTGGTTAAATCTTGATCCTCTTCCATGTTCCTTTTCCCTTCTCCTAAAGGACCTTTGATAAATTCTATTGGTTTCTTACCTCAGATGGCGATTGTTTGCCTGTAGGAGGGAGTGGATCTCCCCCCTTTCCGTGCCTCCATGGAGCTCAGCAACCTGAAACCCTAGCTCTTTGTCTGTTTCCTTTGTCTGCAGTTTTTCTCTCTCTTGATCATCATCATGTTGATCTTCACTCTCCCAACACTCTGCGATAATCTCATCTAGTCTCCCTTCAACATCATTATCACTCTCTCTAAGTATGAGTTCTTGTCCAACTTCATAGTAGTCAAGTTATCCTTCAGTAATCAATCTATGTTTTAGATCCACTCCTTTGATATTTTCATCACTACATTTACAGTAATTCCTATGCTTAAGTATAAACTACAACGTATTTCATTTAACCTTTTAATGTTGTTACAATATATAAATTTCTTGTTCCTCAACTTCTTGTAGTAATTCCATCAATACATTACACTCCATCTTAATCCTAGCTAGCTCTCTATCAAAATTCACATTACTAAACTGTCTACGGGTTATCTCTAAACCTCTGTTATTAACATCAATGGTCATAATCATCCTTAATTTCTGAGCTTCCTCTTGTTCACTGTGAGGTGCATTCAAGCCTCTGTAACAAGATGATTCCATCAATCTATTACCAAATAACTTACTAAGATTCTCCATGGCATAGTCTTTTGGTATTCTTCCATTTATCTCACTTATAACTTCCTTCTTCTGAGCACATCTTTCTCGTCTACCTTTTACATTTATCTAGTTCACTTCTATCAAGAACTTTGCCTTGATCGCTTGTAGACTACATCAAACCCTTTCCAATAACAATTTACTTCTTAAAATTTTACAATATCTCAACAAGCTATTTTTGAGTCTAGCCTTTTCGTATCCTTTATTATCTCCTCTAGAAACTTTTGAGCATTTATGCTCCTTTGAAGCTTTTTCCCGTCTTTACTTCCACTGGTAGAATATGATGAAATTAGTGACCAGGTGAGTAAAAAAGTTAGTCACTACAACTTTTCTAAGTGAAATACTACCAAAAATGAGCAATTTAAGTGAACCAACTAAAAATCATGAGCATGAACGACTAATTTAGTCTCAGGTTAAAATATACAACTAGATCATAATTAATGCAATTGAAAATTACTAACATGAATGACTAATTTAGTTTAGGAACAAAAATACAACTACTTAAAAAGTACTACAATAATACAAATTATTCATTTATGATAGTCATTTTAATATGTCACTTCAACAATCTGAACTTACAAGTGATAAGGGATTCAAAGGTTGTTATAAATTGGCTGAAAGGTTATACTTCATTGAAAATATCTTTATTGGATCAACAGATGATTAGAGTTATGGATTTTATTAGAACCTTCAAGGTTATATACTTTGATCACATTCATAAGGAATTAGATTCAAAGGCTTACAACTGAGTCAAATACATTATAAAAAATATCTAGAAAGAGAAGAATACATTATGGAAAATAGTAAATCAAACCATCTTCCTCATTATTATATTAACACCTAATTTAATATTGTGCAAAAAAAAAACAACAACAACAAAACCACCTATAAATATATTTATACCTTCTTTACTCTTTAATAATTATAAAAAATTTAAATAAATTTATTTATAATTTCTTCCACACATTAATTGTGAATGTTTTTTATCTCCATGTAGACTTATCAATATGTGTTTTTCTACACATCCCAATGTTAGTACACATCTAGTAGTTTTATAACCACTATATCATTATTTTTATTATAGTTTTGTTGTTACAACCATGTTTTTTGGATTGTGATTCCTTTCTCTTACATGTTGTAATAGCTTGTGATGTTATAAATATAGAAGATATTGTTGTAACCTTTGGCTCAATTGGAGAGTTAGAATAGGTTAAATAGGAAATTTGTTGTTGGAATTATGGTACAGGTGTTGGCCTTGATGGAAACTCACAAATGATTCAGTGATGTATGACAGTGCAACAGGTCAATTTAGAGGTAACAACAAAGGATTATAGATCAGATTCCAGATATTGAAGAAAGATAATGTTTTAATAAGTATACATTGTTTATCCTAGTCCAAGTCGTGCATACATGCGGGTACACAAAGCAAAACGAGCGTATACATATGCACACACTTTCACAAGAGGAAAAGCGCGTATGGGATGGAAAATTAAGGTTAAATAATACCAAGGGTCCATACCATGGTATTAGCCCACAATATCGAGCGGAATAATGGTTACCTGATCCTATGTGAGAATACCATAGGTTTTAAGTGTTGTTTTGGTCTCAGGTATTGAGAAAGGCTAAGACTCTATAAGGAGGAGAAGATCAAAGGGCTAAATGTGCATGTGAAAGGGTTTTTAATGAATACTTCTATCCGAAGTACATTTTGGATTGTAAGGACTATGGCTATGATATATATCTGAAATATCTTGTGCACCTTTGGATACACTATTGGATCAGGATCATGAGACCTGAAATGACTTATCATTGTATGATCTGATAATGGATAGTATAGATCTCATTGATAATTCATGTTTTATCCATTATATTCCATGATATGGGTATATGTGAAGTATAAAATAGCTGTGAAGTTATAAGTTATTATCTACAGATCTATACGCTATTTTGCCTTAGTGAAGGCAGTATACATGTTGGTTTGACGCTTCTAAGTGGAATATACATTCTAACATATAATTTTTTAAGTTGCAGTTGGCTGTGGTTGTTGTTGCAAAGTTCTGGGTTCAACTCTGTGTTCTCGTGATAGTGATTTGATGGTTGAGATTGATTGATTGTGATTTTCTTCAGAGTTGATGGGTTTCAGTGATTGGTTGTATTGTAGTGGTGATTTATTTTGAGCTTCAATGTTATTGATGGGTCCAGTATGAAAATTTAATGAAACATGGTGTACATAATGTGTTGTTATGTACCAGGAGTATCAAGTCTGAAAATTTATGAAACGCCATCCCTAGAGGAAGAGTGAAGGTGGTAGCCTTTTGTAGGTCAGCGCCAATGTACTAGTAAAAATATCGGCCAGTACAAGAGCTAAGGGGTTGCAGCTCCCTTATAGTAGAAGTTGGAGAATGAGAGAAGGTTGTAGCCTTCTGCAGGTGCGTTCCTGCATACTGGTATAAGTATGCACCAGAAAAATATTGTAAACAACTTTTCTTTATATTAAAAGAAGACAAAGACAACAACAACTGGTGGTTTTTCTCCCGCATTGGGTTTCCACCTTAAATCTTGGTGTTCATTTATTCTGTTCTTTCTGCATCTATTTACTACCTAGTAAAAGCATCACACTTTGGTTTAAGATCAATAGACAATGAATTAACTATTTTACAAGTTTATTATCTATACACTAGTTTCATTCATTGTAGTCATGGATATATGCTGGTTGGCTTCTGTAAAATACAATATACAGTTTGAAAAGGAAAAATTTTAAATATGGATTCACCCTCCCTCTCAATATTTTTCCCAACATTTATCAGCTGGTTGTTCTTCCATTACAGAGGCCTAATTTGTTTGGGGAGTGCAAGTTCCCTGGTCCTCCAAATAGTGTTTTGGTGTATGGTCCTTCTAGAACTAGGAAACCATGATTAATTGAAGCTAGGTATCAAGGGTTCTCAACGACATTTGGTACTCAACTATCACAACTATATGCACAAGTAAATCCAAGACGAGATGGAGTTCTTAGACATTTCCTTGCTCGACACGGCGTATCGATACACTGTCAAGATTGAGAAAAATTTTAAACAGAAGAAGCGAGACTTTGGATTTGTGTATCTAAAGCAAGGAAAAGGCATGCCCAAACCACACAACAAAGGAAAAATCCAAGGCAGGGTAACCCAGGATAACATGCTGAAGCGGCAAGAAAATAATAACACCACGAACACAAAGAAAGACATTGCAAAATGGTGTGAGTTCCATAAGAGATCCACTCACAACACAAGTTAGTGCTGGGCCAACCAGTCATAGGATGCCGAGCTGAATACTTTCGAATCAAATGCATGTTCCAAATCTGAGTCAGAACCTGACAAGGGGAATGAAAAAGGGAAGTAGATCATTGACGCAAAGCCCCATTTCACCGTGGCCACCACCAAGATCCAGAGGAGGGGGAACACATCCTCCACTCATAGATGTGGGTGAAGGGTTCTCCGTTGTAGTTCATTGTCGAAAACAGGAGGAAAAATAGCCTCATTTTAGCAGATATCGTGAAGCTGCTGGGCCTATCGAATACAACATATTCGCAGTCGTACACCATTAGTTGTCTTCGCCAAGGACGATATCTCCGTGTTAGCTAGAAGTTTCACCTTCCCTACAACATCAATCCCTTCATGGATGAGGTGTTGTGTGATGTTGAAGTCTGTGATATATTATTTGGACAACCATACTTGTGGAAGTGACATGTTGTCTATGAGTCTAGACTTCGCTCTGTGATTATTAATTTGGGCAATAAGTTGTACAGGATACTCGAGGTAGCCCTACCTACCACCATATCTCTGATCACTACAAAGAAATGTATTAAGATTATTTCCCAAACCAGGAAATTTAATTTTCTTGTGATTCACCCTTAGGGAAAAAACAAGGTTTTGGCTACAACTTCTCCACAAGGCTCCAACACATAATAACAACAGATGACAATGTCATGGAGGATGACAGGGACATTTTCACCTCACCTGCAGGGTCCTCTCTGCACTGTCAGGTTAAGCACTCCATCAATATGACCCCGGGCATGTTGCTACCCAACGGACTGATCTATTGATTCTTTGTTCTAGAAAACTATGAGATCAAGAGGTATATTGAGGATATTTTGAAAAAATGGCACATTACTCCAAGGTCATCACCTAGTTGGAGCTTGTTTTCATTAGTACAGAAGAAGGAAAGGACTCAGAGACTTTGTATTGACTATTGAGTGTTGAATAAGATCACTCTCCAGCTTAGGTACCCATTCCCATGGATTGATGACCTTCTAGACCAGCTCAAGGGGGATAAATATCTCACCAAGATTGAATTGATGTCTAGTTATCTCTAGGCACCTGTGGAACCCTTCGATGTGTGGAGGACTACCTTCAAATCCAAGGAGGCCCTTTTCAAATGGTTGGTCATGCATTTTGAGTTGACGAATGCCCCCACAACCTTCATGAAATTGATGGAAGACATCTTGCGTCCCTTCACCAATGCATTTTTAGTGGTGTATTTAAATGAAATCTTGATCTTTAGCCAAATTTGGGAAGAGAGCCTCCACCATATTCGAGAGGTCATTCCAACCCTATGATAACACAAGTTGTCTTCCAATTTGGAAAAATGCACTTTTGGCATGACCGAGGTTCAATATCTGGGGTACATCATTGATGATTAGGGTGTGCATGTGGACTCAGATAAGATACAAGTCATTCGATATTGGCCAACCCCAACCACTCTAACAGAGCTCCGCATATTTCCTTGTTTTACCAATTTCTATTGTAGGTTTGTGTTGGGGTTCTCTCATATCGTTTGGTCTTTAAGCCAAGTCATCAAGGGAAATGTGAAAGAAATGTTTTTTGGGTATGAAACCCAATAGAAGATGTTTTCTGAGTTTAAGCATCACCTCTTCTCTGCACCAATGCTCACATTACCGTACATACAACAAAAACTTTAGATTGAAACAGACACCTCTGAATATACTATTGGTGCAGTTTCTACTCAGAAAGGGCATCCAATTTATCTCCATAGTGAGACACTTTCAAACGTAGTCCGAAAGTATCCAAATTATGACAAAGAAATGTATTCCATTATGCAGACCTTCCATCAATGGAATCATTACATTATGGGGAAGGAAACAATCATCCAAACAGACAACCAAGCCTTGCAGTTCATATAGACACAAGAGAAGTTCTAGAATGATGGCCATCAGAAATGGTTCCCATACTTGAAAAATTTCCATTTCAACATTAATTAGAAGAAGGGCATCACCAATAATGTTCTAGAGGGTTGCAGCCAAGCACGAGTCATGGAACTGATCAATGTGCTCAACTCCTATGGGCATGAGACTTCAGGGTGACCACGTCTTTACAAGGGTGATTCAAAACTCACCACCACATTCTAGACATTCCTGGAAGGTAAGAAAGTTCCAAATTTTCATTCCCAGGGGGCACTGTTATGCCACCTGGGACACATATGTGTTCCTTCAAGTGAGGGTGGCAAGATGATTTAGGAGGCTCATTATAATCGGGTCACTGGAAATTTTAGAGTAGAGTAAATAGTAGCAATACTGCAAAAGTATTTTTATTGGTCGAACCTTCATCAGGATGTTGGGAAGTACAATAAATCTTGCATCGCTTGTGTCATTTCCAACCCAACCAATAAGAAGCAAGGCCTATATACTCCTCTATCTACTCCTATTCGACCTTTGTAATCCATCTCCATGGATTACATGTTGGCCCTTCCTTCTACTAAGAATGACAATGACTACATTTTCATGGTTGTCGACAAATTCTCTAACATGACCATCATGGTGACCTACAAGAAGAGTATCACAATAGAGGCCACTGCTAAGCTCTTCTTTGAGTGAGCGTGGGTACACTTTGGGATCGCACGGTCCATTATCTCAAATCAGGACAACAGATTCCTAAGTACATTTTGGTCAAGTCTTTGGTCGATGTTGGATACCAAACATACTAAGTCCATGGCTTTCCAATGCCAAACTAATGGCCAAACAAAGGTCAGCAACAGGATGATCATACACATTCTGCGCATGTACATTTTGAAGCATCCACACACATGGGATGAAAGCCTCCCCTATGGCCAACACAACTACAACAAAGCTCTCCATAGCTCAACGGGCCACAACCCCTTTGAGGCAGGGCTAGGATTTAAGCCATTATGTCCCACAAGTTTGACATATTTATATTCTTTAATAATAATTGAGTGTCGCACAAGTTCGAGGTGGGCGACAAAGTTTGGCTACATTTGTAGAAGGAGCACCTTGTTGGACCCCACTACAAGCTTCACCCACTCCTATATGTGGCATACACCATCATCAAGTTTGTAGGGACCAATGCCTTGATCTCACTATTCCATTGTTCCTTGGTCTACACCTAGTGTTCAATCTAGACTACGTTCAACCATATTTTCCACCATTTTTGAACACATCCGACATTGCAGAACAACTCACACTAACATAGCTAAATCACAACTACATGGAAGAGGCCACAACTAGTCAAATCATGGACATGTAGATCAACAGCACTCGCCAACAGAGGATCCAACTATATTGAGTTATCAAAGCAGGCCAACTCCTTCATCAGGGAAAGTGGTTCACCAACGACTAGATTGAACAGAAATTTCCTCACCTAAGGGAGAGTCTGCGCGTAATGGGGGCCATTGATTCCTAAAGAGGGACGACTGATCCAGATGGATATTGGTGGCGACCCACCAATTCCACCTAGACCTCCAATCAGTTTCATCTGTTGTCTTGTTTATTGGATCATTTACTATTTTTAGCAATATTTTGGTTCCTAAACATTCGAAGCAGTTTTGAACACCTCAACGAAATTTTTTTGAGGTTTGCTTTAGTGCCACAGTCATAGGCAGGGCCCTACTACAATTATTGTAGTACTCGCAGAGACCTTTTCAACAAGATATCGTATGCGCCAAACGAAGATAATATCACCAAGTTACAACCCCAGGAAGTTGGCTGCCCAACTAACCCCAATGAGGACCACATACTCTTGGCTTTCCATCTCATGGGGTTAGGGTTATGGTTGTTTAGGGTTTTCCCTTGCCATTCAATAATAAATAAGCCCTTGAGCCTCATTGTAACATAGTTTAGAGGCATGTAACCACCACATCTCTTCTCATAGATAAGCTACCATTGCCCAAGCTAGTTTATTTCCATTTTGTTTAGTATTTTGATATTAATGAAATGAAGTGTTATTTTTTCTGCATCTTTTTATTTATGGTTATATGTGTAATTTGTTGCATTCCTATTTAATTTCAAATCAATGGTGGAGTTATTGTAGGATATATGACTTATTTTACATGGTCTGTTATTTTAATAGAGTGCACTAACTTATTCGCACACATGTTGAGCTAGATCATATTATTTTTTGTTATTTTTCTTGAATGTAGAGACCACCACATTGGACTTGGGAATTGGTTAGGTTTTGTAGAATTGTTTAGTGATATATGCATTTGAACAAAAATTGAGAGATTGTAACCACCTTCTATCGTATTGCATAATTTATTTTTTTGGTTCTCCAACGATGGACAAAAAACTATGAGTAATCTTGTATTTTGAGAACTTATTCAAGATCACAATACTGACCAAAATTTGTATATGGAACATCTACTTTAAATCACATGTGTGGAGATGTTGGCACACTTTTCTAGAGCATACTTATTATAATATTTGAATATTGATTACAATATTATTGAACTATCTATTTTCTTACACAATGTTAAAAAGTTGTGACGTGTTAGATATTAAACATGAATTTCTCAGAAAAAATTCAAAATGGAAGAATTGAAATCTTTAACATACATTTAAATAATTAAAAAATATTAAATACATATTACCTATACATAAATAGAAATAATTCTCTTAAAAAACATACACATATACTACAATCACTTTTCATAAAAACATTTATGATTACAAAATATTCATGTTCAAGTCCCTCTTAAAGTAATTTAGATTTTTTTAATAAAAAAATTATATTTCTTTTTTTATTAGCTTAATCTGATACATCAATCTAAGTATTATCTTCTTATACTTACAATCACTTTTCATAAAAACATTTATGATTACAAAATATTCATGTTCAAGTCCCTCTTAAAGTAATTTAGATTTTTTAAATAAAAAAATTATATTTCTTTTTTTATTAGCTTAATCTGATACATCAATCTAAGTATTATCTTCTTATACTTTAATATCATGTAACAAAACTTGTCCATAACAAAACTTGTCCGTAGAAAAAAAAACTATGGAAAAGGTAATAAGCGAAGATTTGCCACCCAAAATAGAATGCCCCATATTAATTGAATCTTCCCTTTCTATGAGCGGTGCAAAGTATAATTAATTATAAATATTTTGCGGAAATGACAATTATGAATTATACTTTTATAATTATTGGAACATTTGTCTATTATATAAAAAACCCATATTAATTGAATCTTCCCTTTCTATGAGCGGTGCAAAGTATAATTAATTATAAATATTTTGCGGAAATGACAATTATGAATTATACTTTTATAATTATTGGAACATTTGTCTATTATATAAAAAAAAAGAAGATGACAATGTGACTTTGACGTGTGAGTTGAAGTCACCTGCTGACAATTTTGAGCATCGCCTTTTTTTCACACATGTTTTTCCTGAGAACGGGGCAGTAAGTGAGTGGGACAGACAAGTTTACTGATTCCAATCTTCCACGAATTTAGCGTATGATACATTTTAAATAAAAAAAATATATGTTATAGATATTATTTTTTTTCCTTTCTTTCACGTTATTGGAAGCTTATATTTATTATATATATAATAATAATAATAATAATAATAATAGATATTTATGAATATTTTGCTTTCTTTAAATGTTTTTAAATCTTGTTTTTATGTTTAAATTTTTTTTTTCATTTTATAAAAAAAAATTAAATAAGGATGAAATTTGAAAAGACATGTATTTCAATTTGAATGATTAAATTTTATTGAATATTTAGACCTTGATAAATTAAAAAGTTATTATTTTATGTAAAAATAATAGTTTTTAAAATTTTCATAAATAAAAGGATTAAGTCAAAATGCTCATTTATGAAAGGATGTGTAATTTGGTTCACACTCAACTTGGAGTCCACTTGTATCTCTCTGAAAATAAAAATAAAAAATTCTTTAAATAGAAAACCTATAACAAAAAAATTAAAAATGAATATGTTATCCATGCTTAGTTAGTTTTCCATTTGGCATAATATAATTTCATGTAAAGTAATTAGATGTAAAAAAGTATAAGAGAGAGACCCACTACATATTCACTGGAATCTATAGTGAGATAAGAGGGATACAATTCTTTTTCAATTTTTTCACTGTAAAAGAAGTTTGCATCTAAATAAATTTGATCGTTCTCAACTTATGTTAAATTTGTGCTTAAAATAATTCTAAGCTATATATTTTATCTTATAAATCATTAATTGTGAAAAAAAATAAAATTCTTATCTCATTATTCTCTAAACCTAATAATTATTAAAGAATATAAATATGTTCTTTAAATAAGAGAAAAAATACATCATTTAATAATAACATAAAAGATTAATAATAATAATAATAACATAAATGAATTAATAATTATATCCTATATCAAAATTCAAAAAATATCATGTTAGAGAAGCTAATGCTACACTAATATGTTGAGTAAGTGAAATGAAAAGTGAATATGTTTATGGGTTTTTTATCAAAAAATTATCAAATATATTTCAAAATAAATGTAAGGAAAATTAGATATGTGACGTGAAAGTGATGTAGTGACCACATCGAAAATATGAGACAATTTTTTAAAATGCAAGCTCAATGGAAGAATGTGAAAATAATTCATGACATTATTTATTTTAGAATAATTAAATTAATAAGTGAATAATATTACATGAGAGTTACATAACTTGTAACAAAATGAGTACAATAAAAGTAATTAATCTATATAGATATCTAATTTGTAAAATAAACATTGCTTTTAATTTGCATTTTTGTACATCATAAATATTTATTGAAACTTATCTTCTTTGAAAATGATCATACATTTAATATTCAATTTTTAAAATATAGATTCCATACCTCACCTTCTAATAACCAAATGATTACATATTTTAATATGAAGTTCTTTTGCATGTTATATAAGTATAAAATTAAATCAACTAAATTCTTTTCTTCATCTATAAAAGCTAGGAAAATTAAGTTATGTCACTCGTTAGTTCCTATAGATTATATTATTTTTCTCATGACATTAAGAATATTGATAGGTCTCGTTATGGTTGATTCAAATTTCAATCATGCCTCTTTATGAGAAGAATAAGAATCTACCTCAACTTAGGATTTCTTTTACAATACCACTATTAAATTATATTTTTGATAAATGTATAATATATTCACGAATGAATTCAATAATCATAAAAATTCATTTAACAAAATAATAAAATATTTCAAATAAAATCTTTTAATAAATTGATATGCCATAATGTTAGTATTTTTGAATGCTTATTAAAATAAAAATTATATGGCATAATGTTAATATTTTTAAATGATTATTAAAATAAAGACTATATCAAAACAATAATAATTGGATAATTGTTAAAAAATTCTTTACATTTTAATTTAAAAAAAGAAATGAAATTCTTTTTATTTCAAATTTAAGGAAGTTCAATATGTAATATTTTTATTGTAACTTTTATTTTCATATAAATTAATTATATGTCTTTTTTGAGAAGATGCCAAATGGTGACTCCTATTTTAAACCTTAGTATAAAAGTCACTCGATTAATAAAATAAAGAAATATCTGGATTTGAAGAAAACAAATGTCTTATCTAAAAGTTGTTCCAAATGCTTAGAAAAATTATATAAAAAACATGAAACTAGGGAAAGGGCTACGTAGAGAAATTAGGAAAGTGGCTATTTAGATATGTGCAAATATGATTACATATAATTATTATTACCAAAACATGAAATTGTTTATATTTCCGATGCAGATACGTTATAACAAACATATATATTAAAAATTGAACTTAAGTGAATGCTAAAACAATTGGCCAGTAATACTTACAAAATATGTAGGAACGTTATTTCTCTTCAAAACCTTTGCAACATTTATTAGATCATATAGAGCATTAAATACTTTGTAACATAATCAACTGTTATTGTTCCCTAAAATCTTATAAAATTCTTTAAATCCAAACATAGTGAGCATTAAATACTCTATAACATAGTCACACGTTTATTTTCGCATGAAACCTTTATAAGATCCTTGTTTGCATGCAAGCTACAACACACAAACTTCCCATTATGTCAAGGATGTTACATGAGATATCAACGGATTGACATTTTGGTAACCTAACTTACGCCATTACGGATATGGAGTGAAGTCCACTACTTTTGGCTCAATGAATTTACTTCCCATTATGTCAAGGATGTTACATGAGATATCGACAGATTGACGTTTTGGTAACCTAACCCATTACTGATGTGGAGTGAAGTCCAATACTTTTGGCTCATTGACTTTTTACGTGGATTTCAAAATAGTCAATTACTCTAGCTAATTCATCTTCGTATTTCACAATACCCAATAACTGTAACTATCTCAATAAACTCTCTCTCTAGTCATCTTGCTCTATGTTTAATGGTCAATTATGGAGCTTCACTCACTATTAGTTGATTTTATTTGTTTATTTATCTTATCCATGGGCTGTGAAAATTTTGTAGGTCTATATGTATTTTGGATAGATTCTTTAGTGTTTGAATGTTTTCAGGGTCGTATATATTTAGAAATGTTTTCAGGGTCGTATATATTTAGAAAATATATCTGTTATGGTTTTGAAGGGCTATTGGATAATGTTAGAGGCCAATTTTGTGTTTGGCACATAATATGGGATAGGTTTTTTTGTTTTAATGGGATTCAAGATTCGGTTGGTATGATTTGACGAGTGTAGTTTGTTGAGAAAAAGATGTATCCCCATGGTTACTATAAAGTTAATTTCTGATTAATATAAAACATTAGTTTATAAATCAAGAAAAATTTTCTCTTTATCTATATAGAAATAAGCATAAAATTATGTAATAAAATTTTATTAGTATTTATAATATTCAAATCATCATTAACACTTACAATTTTCATATTGTAGAATTTAAATAGAAAATTATATTTCTTATTAATTTACATATTTATTTTTCATAATTTTATTATTTTCTTTTATTAAAATTTATATGTTAAATAATTTAAATATTAGTATAAAATTTATTCCTTTGAAATTTTTATTTAATAATAATTTATTCAACTTTTATATTAAATAATTATATTTTCTATATTATCATTTTTATATATAAAATTAGATATAATAATATTTTTTATAATATATTATTATATAAAAGAATATTATAAATATTTTATGTGAAATTGATACCAATTATAGAAAGGTAATTTCTTGATACATTTTTCTCTTTGCTCATAATAAATAAAATATAGAAAACACTTTACTTTCCCAATATCAAATAAACTATGGAAGTATAGACTTTTCCATATTAATAACGTTACTATAATTTTAAGATTTTTTCAAAAATTAAAAAGTGTTGTATTATTAGAATAATAAATAGAAAAACAGAATAATAGAAAATATATTTGACTATATGACTTTCTTTTTAAATATAAATATATTTGATACTAAATATGTATATATTATATAGAAAAATTATAAATAATTTTTTCTCATTTTATTAAATATCATTTTGGATTTAACTGCATTAAGTAAGTAATTTATCTATGATCATTTCCATGAGAGGTAAGTGCAAGTCATTCATGTATGACCATTTTTATGAGAGGTAGTTAGCACTCATTGCTGATGCTCACAAGGGTGAAGAAGTGGGATTGAAACTATTGAAATGAATCACATAAGGTCAATCATCACTTCCATGGTAGTTAGCATTCATTGCATTGGGTGATGCTCATAGGGGTAGAGAAGTGGGAATTAAGCTAGTAAAATGAATCACATAACGTGAATCATCACTTTCGAGGCTTGCACCCAGTACTGGGTTAAGTAAGTCATTCATCTATGACCATTTCCAAGAGAGGAAAGTGCAAGTCATTCATCTATGATCATTTCCATGAGAGATAATTAGCACTCATTGCATCTGGTGATGCTCACAAGGGTGAATAAGTGGGATTGAAACTAGTGAAATAAACCACATAACGTGAATCATCACTTCCGGGGTAGTTAGCACTCATTGCATCGGGTGATGCTCACAGGGGTGAAGAAGTGAGATTGAAACTAGTGAAATGAATCACATAAAGTCAATCATAACTTTCGGGGCTTGCACCCACTAACCAGGGCTTCCCACTCACACGGGTGAAGAAATGGGATTGAGACTAGTGAAATGAATCACATAAAGTCAATTATCACTTCTGAGGCTTTCACCTAGTAACCAGGACTTCCCAGTAGGTCACTCAAGTTGGATTGAAACTAGTGAAATGAATCACATAACATCAATAATCACTTTCGGGACTTGCACCCGGTAACAGGACTTCCTGGGAGGTCACTCATCCGAGATAGCCTCAGGCTCAAGCGCACTTAATTGTGGAATTTTCCCCAAAATCAAACCCACTTAGCTTGCTACCCCATTTGCAAAACCTTAGCAAGTATTGTGCCTCATCAACCATTAGAAATCAGAAAAATATATTTAAATATATAATTTTTTTTAAATATAAGTATAGTTGATAAACAATATATACCTATTACATAAAAAATAATAATAAATAATATATAAACATAACAATTTTATATATATATATAATAATAATAATAATAAATAAAAAATAAAAATAAATAAATATTAACCTATTGTTTTTATTCAAAAATCCATACACATATATATATCCTTTTGTTTCGTTTATAAAGTTGCACATAGTGATAACAACATTATTTTGCTTTTGTGATTCCAGATAGTGATCGCAACATACAAAAACGCCAACGCGGCATCACGTTGGGGAAGGAGAGATCGAAGAAGAGCTCTTACATCATTCATATCACAAGGATTCTTTGTGTGCCATATTACGGACAATTCTAAACATGGTTGGCCACAGATACGCTAAAAATTCACCTGGGATGCAGAATTTCGTTAGAGGCACTTGAAATTGGCCACATAGCATTATTCTCTCGCCTCTCCATAATACGAACAGAGGTTATAACCATTGGTGGCCACAAATTCGAAAGAAGCACGTAAATTGGCTTCACGCATTTGAAATCTCTCGCCTTTTCCCTGCTCCAATTGGCCTCCCTGGGCGGCAACGACCTCGAATATAGAATTTGTATTTACATCTTTGCGCGTTTATAGCATGATAATCTTTTATGGATACCCATTTTCATTTGCAGAGCTTCCTCATGCAGCCAAACACCTTCTGTAATTTGACTTTTAGAATAACGAAATTCAAGCATTTAATGACCTTGGAACAACTCACGTCCTAAAAAGAATACTTGTTGAACAAATTATGAATAATCTAGTTTCCAGGTATATTCCGGCTTCTATCATTTGTCATTAGAGATAGCTATTACTTGATATAGTTATTTGTGCTATACAATATATAGATTTGTGCTATTACCTCGTACCCAATGACAGTATATATATATTTGTGCTTCTCACAAATTAGGAATTGTGATAATCTTGATTGATTTAGACTGAAGCCCTTCGTTTAGCAGCAACGACTAATTTGAAACCTGATTTGAGGTTATTGTGATTTGTAGGTATTTCAGTTTCAATTGTTGAAGGTGGAAGATTCGACATCCTTCTTACCTCTCATTCCAGTCAATATGAATCCCAATATCCCTTGGCCCAGTATGTTCATGGCAAATCCCTCATCATCTAAGAGTCAATGGGGTGAAGCTTCAAATTCTTCAGCGATTTCCAGCCAGAGACAATCTTATGAAGGTGACCATACACTGTAACTCCAACCTTCATCTTTTGTGTTTGTTATAGCATCATTGTGATAACAATAATTAAAAGATATTGTTGGGGCAAAATTTCCTTGGAGATTAATGTGCACGCTCCTACGTTCTCCACCTCCTCTAAATGGAGATTGAATATGGAGACGAAAGAATACAAATTGAGATACCGATAAATGATGTATAACATTTTATGTCCCATATTTAGTAATGGAGTTAGAACACTATTAAGATGAATAAGAGAATCTCGTTGTAGCTATACACAAATCCATTAATAACAACTGAGTATTGGTGGAATGAAATTTGACTTTTACCATCGAGCAGTGAAATTTCAGGGTCAAACAAACTCTAGAACTCTAGATCCGCATGTGTATCACGAATAACTTGCTTTTGTGGCTAAGTCTGCCTCTTAGTACAATTTCCCTTTGAAAGGGGTGATCCAAAATAACATGGTGATAAAATGCTCGATAATAATAATAATATGCTGATAATATGCTATTTAATAATAATAATAAAATACTTACGGAAGAACTATTGGCCTCATGCTTGGCCTCTATTCCTCACATTCACTCAGAGACTTCTACATGTATGCATGCCTTATGGGCTCACCTCAATTTATACAAATGGATTAGAACCCAAGTAGGTTTTAGATGCTAAACTTACTCCCAAAATATTTCTCATGATCCATAAAATCTCCCACCCAATCCGTTATCCCCAAATAAGAGCTAACTAATACAAAATTCTCTCAAACCTTCCAAAATACTCTCGAACCTTCTCTTATTTACAATAATCCTCATTCTCTAATAAAACTATAGGAAAATACGATAAATAATTAAATCCTAACTTAGGAAACTAACTCCTTTATTAAACATGTTACCCTAGGTTAGATTCACCTACATCACCTACCAGGCCATGTAACCACCATGTGTCACATAAAAAGGGGATACTTGGGAACCCAAAAATGCGACATCTACTTGCGATATCTCCTCATCTCAGTTGAATACATCATTATCCTTCTACATATCTACATAACATGCCAAGTGTATCATTGTGGGGTGACCTAGTCTTATTTGTTTAAAAGAACAATGGTACATTGAAACTATGCATTGACATTCATCAGCTAAACAAGGTCACAATGACGAATAAGTACACATTTCTCAGAATAAATGAATTGTTTCACCAACTTATGGGAGATAAGTTATTTTTGAAGGTTATAATATCATTAGGTAAGTATTAAAAAAAATGAAATCAATAAGACACCATTTCAAAATCGATATGGAAATGATGATTTCGTAGTGGTGCTTCTCAAGTTATCCAATGCAATGTGTTTTTTTGTGCCTCATTAATGGTATTTTTCATAATTATTTATATAATTTTGTTATTTTGTTTTCTGGATGATATCCTCATATGTTCAAAATCTAAGAAAGAGTATGAACAACATTTAAAAATGGTTCTCAGGTACTTAGGTAACATCATTTATATGTCAACCTGAATAGATGCTCATTTTTTCAAATAAAAATTCATTATTTGGGTCATACTATTTTAGAAGAAGGGACAACAATAGACATAGCAAATATTAATGTAGTTAAAGACTGGCTAAAACCCAAAAACGTGATATAGGTAAGCTCCTTCTTGGGTTTAACGGGTTATTATAGAAGATTTATTGGAGGTTTCTTTAGGATATCCCATCCTATAAATTCTTTACAAAGGAAAAGTGTAAAATTTAATGTGTCTAATAAATGTGAAGAGGCCTTTAAGAATTTAAATATGTTGGTAACAAGTCCACCTATATTGAAGATAACTAACTTAGATGAAGTCTGTCTCATGTGCACATATGCATTTAAAGAAGGAATTGGAGGAGCCTCATGCAGAATGAGCATTTCATATGATATCAATCCAAGAAGCTAAAGGTGGATGAAAAGAATTATGCCTCTCAAGATTTGTAATTGGCATCCATTATACATGCCTTAGAGTGTGGAGACATTTCCCGATGGGAAAGAGATTTATATTATGAACTAACCACGATGGGTTAAAGAATTTGTTTGGACAACCACATTTAAATTCAAAACAAATTAAATGGATGGAATTTTTGGATGATTATGAATCAGTTTGACTTGCTTGATTCAATCAGTAGGACGGGGTATGCAGTGCATGCTACAACCATAAGCACATGAAAACATAAATTAAAAATCAAAATATTAGAGGCTCGGAAGTCGGACTAGAAATACATGGAAATCAAAAGTAGCATATATCAAGGTGAAGTGCAACCAAATTATAGGGATCATAAAATGAAAAATGATGGATTTCCTTTGTATAAAGGTGAGATTTATGTACTGAATTTAATGGGGCTAAAATATTTAGTGTTGAGTGAAATGTAGAGATATCCTTATCTTGGGAACCCAGGGTATCAAATTAAAATATCAATAGTCATAACATAAAAAAATTACCCAGGTATGAAGAAAGAAGTGGTTGATTATATAACTAGGTTCCTGGAATTCCAAAATATAAAAACTAGGCATAGGCACCCAATGGGGTCAATATAGCCACTACCAATTCTTGAGTGGAAATGGGAAATTATTTCCATCAATTTCATTACAAAGCTGCCAAAAATAAACAAAGAAACATGATTCCATCATGGTTGTGCTAGATGTACTCAACAAGGCTGAACCCTCCACTTTAATGATGTGAACACATAAGGCAACCAATGTTTCTAATATTAACATCTGGGAAATTGTCATCCTATACGGTGTTACTAAGGGAATTATTTTAGATAGAGATAACAATTTTACATCTAATTTTTGGATAGGTTTATTTAAGGGATTTGTGACTGAATTCAAATTTTACTGCAACCTACCATCTAAATTGATATGGTCAAATAAAAAGAGTACATCGGGTTATAAATACATGTTAACAACGTACGTGATGGAAAAATCATTGAAATGGGAAGAATATTTTCCCTTAGTGGAGTTTTCTTATAATAATGTGTACCATAATACTTGGAGATGTTCTTATTTTAAGCCTTATATGGTAGGAAATGTAACACACTAGCAAGTTCGGATAGTCGTGTTTCCAGTGCCATTATTGGTCTAGGTTTACAAAGGGAAATGAAAGAGCACGTAACAAAAAATAAATAGAATTTGAAGGCTTACCGGGATAGACAACAAATTTATGAAAATAATAATAATCCAAAAAGGGAATTCAAAATTGGAAACCATGTATTCTTGTGGGTGTAGTAAAGGAAAATTTACTTGAAATTGGGTACTTGTTCAGAGTTGGGATATGTTATTTCAACTTCTATATCCAATTTTGAGACGGTCATTTATGTTATGGATGTGAATATGTATAGTTGATACTACATGGTTTTTCTTCCTCTTTCTTCTTAAAATCCTTCTTGAGAACTCAAGAGAGATTTTAGTGTTCTCATGCACTTTGTTATAGAGAACACATTTGTAATTAGATCCTAATATGATGCCTAATATTATATGATGTTTAACGTTACGATTTTGATCTCATTGATGAGTCTTGCAACTAGTGCCCATAGATTATTCCAAAGTATTTTGTACATACAAACATTCATGTGCAAAATCCTATTATGGATACCAAATTATTTGATAAAGGTACTCCATTGAAAGGTTCACTTATATATGGTGGATTATCATCTCGTGGTTTATTATTTCTATTAACCCTTTACTCGAGACACTCCATTGACACATGGATGCTTGCAAATTCATGTCTAATATTTATTGAAGAATACTCGTCACTATCTATGATTCCTCAATATAAAGAATGACTGAAAGAACTGCCAAAGAAGCATTCAAAATAGAATATATATAGTTTTATTACGTATATAATTAATGCATTTGAAACAATGTTTCCGAAGGTTCATCACCTTCAATATCGAAAGGAAAGGTCCTCTCCTTAGATTGAGAGCCTGCTTACACATCCTATCCTCTCGATGGCGGCCCTCTCCCTCTCCCTCTCCTTAACAGTTGAGCCCCTGACAGACCTTATGGTCGAGCACCTAAAGGTGATCCTAACTTTTCACTAAGAGGGGGCGTTGTACAATGACCCATTTTGATAAGTATTTGGTCAGAACATAGTTGAGCTAGAATTTTTCTTATGACTCATTCCTATTTTCTTTTATGTCATGTAGTGTGGAGATACACATTTTTCTAATTCGATTTTTTGGGTGATTTATCATTATAACATTATCACATTGCTAAATATAACCTTGGAGGAAGTTGCATTTGATGATGTAAGTACAATCATTAATGTGCACTATTTATTATGATTGAGATTGCATTGGGGGCATTAAATGGGATTTCATGGTAAACTAACTATTTCCAAAGCTTAATTATATAATAATCATATATTAGATTGTCGGTGGTGATAAATCCTAGTTACATGCGTAGGTGAAGAATAAAATTTTAATATTATTCTAGAACCATGGTTGATCCAGGTGGATATTTTTGGCCACCCACCTATTCCACCTATAACTCTAGTTGGTTTCATTTTTTTCCTTGTTTATTGCAACATTTACTATTTTTAGCATTTTTTTGAGTCTTGAAATTATGGATCAGTTTTGACCCCCTAGACAACATATCTTTTTGTTCGATAACTAGCTCATAGCCATAGGTAAGGGCCTATCGTAAATCATGTAGTAATCAGAAAGACCTTTCTAGCAAGTTATTGTATGTGCCAAATGGACATAATATGAACAAGTTATGACCCCAGGAAGTTGGCTTCCCAACTAACCCCAACAGGACCCACAAACTCTTGGTGTTCCATCTCTTGGAGTTAGGGTTTTGGTTGTTTATGGTTTTCCTTTGTTGTCCAATAATGAATAGGCCCTTGAGCCACATTGTAACACAGTTTAGAGGCATGTAGCGACCACATTACTTCTCGAAGATAAGCTACAACTGCCCAAGTTAGTTTATTTCAATTCTGTTGCTAAGCATATTTCAGTATTATGATATTAATGAAATGAAGTGTTATTTTTGTTGCATCATTTTATTTACATTATATTTTTAATTTTTTGCATTCTTGTTTAAGTTAAGATCAATGGTATAAGTGTGGTCTTCTATTTCTCTGTTTTTCATTGCATGTCCCGAACAAGGTCAAGGTATAAGGAGTTAGGGCTCAAACTAGTTGAAACTTTTCAAGAATAGCCTCGCAAACTCTAATGACATCCCATGGCAGAAGAAAAGAATGATGAGGGGGCAGTAGATACTTTCAAAATATTTCTCAAGGAGGCCTTGAAGTGACAATGGAATGCAATGATGGATAAATTTTCACAGATCCTTTGATGACTACCCACAAGTGGCGCATCTTCATCCAACAGCCAATTTGGAGGTGCCACACATCTTCATCCACTAACCAATTCCCATATTTGAGAGCCAGATAGATGCAAACGATGTATATAAATGGTTAAATTTGTTGGAAGGATATTTTTATGATAGATTTTTCGGCGAAAATCACATGAGAAACCATTTGTCGACGCGTTTCGAACCAGCCAGTGTGGTTCATCGTCAGGACAACTTGTCCTGATGATGAACCACACTGGTTGGTTCAAAACGTGTCAACAAATGGTTTCTCATGTGATTTTCGCCGAAAAATCTATCAGAAACTTGTTATGGATCACAGAAGCCTCAACTCTACAATGGAAGGATATTTGTTAGTTCATTACTTTTCTAATCAGGAAATGATTATATTTTCACTTCTCAAATCCACTCCACATGTCAATGACTAGTGGGAAACCTACTGTGAACAAAAATACAAGACGGAATCCTCACTGTTTTTAGCCGCACCCACTTAAAATTATTTCTAGGACTCCATCAAGGAATAATATTAGCCTATCGAGAGATATGAAGATAAATACAAAAAGTGCACCATGCTACAACATGGAAGGGACCAAGATGTGCCATAATTCACAAATTTTTCCATACCCTTCATATGAGGCTAGGTATCAAGGATTCTCAACGACATTTGATACTCAAGTATCGTGACTGTCTACACAAGTACATCTAGGACATGATGGAGTTCTTGGACATCTCCTTGCAAGACATGATGTACCAATACCCTGTTAAGATTGAGCATAAGTTTAAACAGAAGAAGCGATACTTTCGATTTGTGAATCCTAAGCAAGGAAAAGGCATCCCAAAATGACAAAAAAAAGGAAAAATCCAAGGCGGGATGACCCAGACAGCAAGTTGAATCCAAATTCAATGAAAACCACCACGAATACAAAGAAGGACAAGTGAGTGTCGGGCCACGCAATCACGGGAGGTTGATCTGAAGGCTTATGAATCAACTACATGTTCTGACTCTGAGTCAAAACCCAACAAGGGGAATGACAAATGAAATTAGATCATTGACGCAAATCCTAGTTCCATTGTGGCCAACACCAAGATCCAGAGTAAGGGGAATGCCTCTTCCACTAATAGATGTGGGTGAAGGGTTCCCTGATACAGTTCATTGTCAACAACGGGAGGCAAAAGAACCTCATTTCAGCAGAGGCCATGAAGCAACTGGGCCTTCTGAGTACAACACATCCGTAGTCGTACACCATTAGGTGACTTCACCAAGGAAAAGATCTCCATGTCAACCAATAATATTGTGTTCCCTACAACATCAGTCCCTTCATGGATGAGGAACTCTATGATGTTGTTGCTATAGAAGTTTGTGATGTATTATTAGGACAACCATACTTGTGGAAGCTACCTTTCTTATATGAGTCTGGACATCGCTCTATGATTATATTTGGGAAATAAGTTGTACAAGATACCAGAGGCAGCCTCACCTACTACCATCTCTTTGTTCACTACAAAGAAATTCGGTAAGATCATTTCATAGACCAAGAAAAATATTTTCCTTATGATTTGCCCTCATGGATGTCCATCGACATATATATGTCGTTCTTTTAATATCTCACATGGACATGTACATGGATTTTGAGAGTTTGCTTGAGATCCAGAGATTAACATTGAATAAATCTAGTCTTGGATTTCAAAAAGGTGAATCTAGTTTTCATTTAGGAAGAAACACCAAAGTAGAACCAAAATAACCTCTAACACACAATGCCAACAATAGAAGTAGAAAAAAAAAGAAACCAACAAAATATCAACCAATAGAACCAGTAGTAGCCGAGAATAAAACCTCAAGGAGAACCTAAATTTAGATGATATTTTTCACCAACAGAGGATCATGATAGATCTATCAAATTTCAAATGAATAATGGTCTTTTTGTTCCTTACAATTGTCGCAAGTTTGGGCATGATGTAGCTAACTGCAAGATCAGAACATATAAATATATCCAATGGAGCTTCTAGAAATATCAATAGGCAAGGAGATCGGAAAACATGTATACTCATGTTTTTTATGGTTATTATTTCTCATGTAACTTGTTTGGACACAAGACAATTGATTACGGATGTAAGCCATGGAGGAGAAGCACATCGTATGCAAGGTATAGATATTGTATGATAAGTAAGAGATATGATCTTCTTGCTTCATATCTTGGCCATGTGGAGTGCTACACATGTCATAAATTTGGTCACGTGGCAAGATACTACTTGCTAGCCTGTTACATAAGGGAAAAAGGAAGCAAAAGAAGAAAAAACAAAGCAGAGGTAGCAGAATTCTAATGAAGAAAGAAAAGAAGCAACGAAATACCATGTGGAGGAAGAGGAAGAGACAACTGTTCATGTAGTAAATAGCAACCCCTCTTGTAGTCCATAATAATTTCATGCATACTTATAGAGATTGCAAATGATTATGAGAATAGCATGGTCTGACATTATGGCTCTCTTGAGGTGTTCATGGTGTGCCTCATGCTATGATTGTTGGGGTTATTGGCCTCATGATATGAGCAGAGAGATTGATGATGGATTCAAATATGGTCGGTGGTTGTTGACATTTGTTGCTGCTATGGAAATATGGGTTGGTACTTCATATTATGTGATGCTACTTATTGATACTGGGTGGTTTCCTCATGTGTCTTTTGTTGGACAGTGTCGCACATTATTGGTTTTTTACGCTTCTTGTGGTTGCTTGTGCATAGTGTTGTTGTTGCTAGAAATTTTTGATGATATGCTTCTCTGAATGTTGCGTGGTACTAAAATGTAGATCAGGAATGCTTGTTGACGTCATTATCATTCAACCCTATAGAGGTGAGATGATTCAGTGTTCATATTTTCAGTCCTTTCTACCTCATCATATATATTTGACCCTTTTTCATTGATGTCAAAGGGGGAGTGATAGAAGAGGAGATTGAATTAGATCTTTTTTGTGGTTGCCATAAATTATAAAGGGGGGTGTTTTTGGCATTATTACTTGTGTATTTGTAGTTGGTATTGTTGGAATTGATGTCAACCTTGTAGCATGTGTTGTAGATGTTCAATCATGCATATGTTTGATAAGTTACAACTAGTTTTGTTGGAACTGAATTGGTTATGTTGGCATTGATACCAACCTTGTTGTGGCCTCATGATGGATTGGTGATGTCTTGTGATGATGTTCATGCTGCATTATTTCAATTTCATGATGACATGCATGTTGGCACTCATGGCGATTGATGCTTGGAAAGATGTTTATGATCCATATTGATGAGCTAGGAATGTCTATGTTTTCATGTTCATCTTTAGGCACATGACATGTTAAGGATGGAAGAGTAGGTCCTCATGCTTATGTTCCTGATCATGACTTGTTGCAGAATAGTGTTGGCTTGATGATGAGGATATAAAGGTGTTATAGGATTGTACAAAGATGTTGCAGCTTGTGCAACTATTAGAGGTGATTTGTTGGCATGATTTCAACTTGTTTGGAGGACCTAACATGATGAACAACTAGACAAGGTTGGAGGCATTGATGTGATAACTTAGAGACTTCATATGAGTTTTGATCAAATGGTGTATTCATTCTACTATCTTCGAAGGTCATTGCAAGCACTAAGAGGATGCTTTTGGAAGTTTTGGAGCAGTGTTGACTCAATTTTGTGGATCAAACTTAGGTAATGAAATATCGGAGAGCATGGGGAACATTATAAATTAGGTTTCCTTCATTATAAATTCGTTAGTATTGACATGAAATTCTTGAAAGCAGAAGGAGTGTTACCTTGTCTAGAATTTGTTTTCCCACATACCTTGCACATAAAATGATTTCCATAGAATGATACAATAGTAATTTCCCATGATAAGAGTTGGAATCTTTTGTTGACCTAATCTACAACTCATATAATTTTTTAGTGTGAATACATTGATGATATGACTAGTGGATATGGTGGAGAAAATAATTTAAATAAAGGAGAACATCCATCATTCTGATGTTAGATTATCTAGTGTAGGGCGAGTAGATTTGAGTGTATATAGAGGAGGTCACACATCCATAACACATGTGAACATAGAGAATGAGTCACTTATGCATGTGCTCATACATAGGTAAAAAAAATTGTTATAAAAAAGAGAGGTGCATAGAGACACTTGTCTTGGTGTAGTAAACAGATTTGAAGTTGTTGTAGATTTGAGTAGATTTCTATAACAGAGATATCATTTTGTAGAGCGGAGATTGTGTGGAGATATGGAAAAGAATTTATGTTGTTGGATGATTAGCTATTGGAAATTTAGTGTATAGTTTCGTGCCACTATTCTGCTAAAGTATAAAGCATGTTTGTGGCAGTATTTTTTATGATGATTTGTAGAGAGTATTGTTGCTGAGAGTTTGACTGAATATTTGAATCAATTGAGTAGAGATTATCAGATCCAATCTGAAAATGGATGAAAAGAGGTCTACATAGAGTAGAGGAGTAGTGACTTCATGTTTGTGGAGTAGTGATTGTGAAGTTTCAGTGAAAGGAATAATTTATCCATCTAATATGAGTTGGATAGCCCAATCAAATTTAGGTGAGGATCATTGATCATGGTGGACTTCAGCAGATGGTAGCTCATAGTTCTATGTGAGAACATAGTCTTCTGAGTCGATCAGTAGAATAGAGTCTCTTGGCTAATTGGTGTTGGACTATTCTATATGAGGTCGAGTATCTAGGTTGATGGGAGTCAGTTATCTATGCAAAAGAAAAATTTCTTGATATAATAGAGATTCAAAGAAGTGCAATAGTAACAAGAGTGTTTTTTCTCTCGAAAGGGTTCCCATCAAATATCTTGTTTCTCATGATGTGATTGTGTGCATTTTTTATTATTTATGTGTATGCTTATGGTTTTAAGTTTATGATCATATGGTGCACATGTTATCATTTTTTATTAACCATTGGTTAATATATGTGTGATTTAGTAAAGAAATTTTAAAGTGGTAAAATTGATAGTAAGTCACACTAGTTATTTGCCCGCCCTTTCATTAGTGCTCAAGGTTTCCAACATTGGCTACATTAATATTGTTCATTGATTCTTTGACTTAGCCTTCTTAGTTCTTGATTATCCTTCATAACCTAGAGTAGTCTTGACAAGAAGATATCTTTGACTATTCAGAATACCATTTAAAATATTGATACTCTTGTCAAACTTATGATATTGAGTTAGTTGGTCACTAGCATTTTCAATATTTTTCTCAACAAAACAATTTCAGATTCTAATTTCTCACATTGACCTTCTCTCTTAATCAGTTGGCTAGTCATCACCTATTTCCCTCTTTTGGATTTTTCTTGATCAATATTTATGATAAAAAAGTTTTTTCTTAATTCATAATTGTCAAGTCCCATGCCTTCATATTCTTGCAGTATTTCCTTTTTCTTTATATTTTATGTTGTAAGCCTATTAAACTTCTCTAAATAAGAGATAAGTTTTCTTTTGAAATAGATCTTCTCATTAAGGTCTTCTTCAGGATTTGATTCAAAGGACCTATCAAGATCACATTATTGATCTATTCTCATTTCATATTATTCTTTCTTTGAATGCAATGTCTCCTACATATTCATGATTTAAAACCCTTCTACATCACTACTAGATGTATCTATATCCCTCTTGTAATGAGAAATCATTTCCTAACGAGTAAATACTTATCATATTTTTCTTAAGGGACACACTTCCGAATTAATGCTCTCTTTAATTACTACCATTTTTTGAATTTGTATTTGAACATTTAAGAGCAAGATGACATATTCTTTTACAATTACAACAAAATATAGCTTACATATTGACTATACTCCTTCTGAATCTTCTTCACCTTAAGATTTATCCTCTAAATATGAATTTTTATTTTGATAATCATCAACATGTGTATTCATGTCAAGGGGATTCTATTCAAGATCTAATTCATTACTTGAGAAGTCATGGTTTTCAATATTATTTGTTTCTTGATGAGGTTTTTCCTCATATACATAGTGTATGCTATCTAGTATTTCGTTTTTCAGAATCACAATGAATTACCTTCTCAAAATATGATTCATTCAACCGACTCAAGATTTTCTTCATAGATTATGTATTATATTAATTCTTCTTTCCATCTACTATGAAAAACCATGCATCTAAGCCAAGAGGTATAAAATGCAAATTGACCCTTACATTCCAAACTGAATAACCTGATCCATTCAATAATGGCACTCCATCTATGGTAAGAAAACCATACTTAGCAATGGTTCCTGGAAATCTACCTTCCCATGGTTTAATTTTTATTCAAGGAACTTACTTTAATACCAATTGTTACAAACTAGGATAATTTTGAGAGGAGGGGTAAATTAGTATGGCCAAATTTAACAATTATTAGCCATATCTACTAATTCAATTCATTTTCAAATCAAACATGGAAACAACGCAAAAACACATAGAAACACCAAATGTATGTCAAAACGCATAAACAGATAAAACCAAAAAACTTGTGTTGGGAAATTTTTATAGGTTGTGATGTACTGCTACCTTAGATTTTCTAGCTCCAACCATAAGGAGAAACCCATAAATAAAATTTGTAAGCACCTGCTTGAAGGAAGCACCAAATCCCTGATCTTTAGATGTTCTAACCATTCGCTCTTCATCTATTTCTAAAACTTAGATCCTTGAGGTCTTTACACAAAAAATTGAAAAATTGATTATTCAAAACTCATATCTATTGCATTATCCTTTGAAATGATGTTTCTTCCGTTAACAACAAGACACCTATGGTTCTTTGATTCAGTTAATCGTTCATCAAATATTTACGATTGTTTCATATTTTCTTAGCAACTCTTCTCAGACTTAGATTTGATATCGACATTCATATCTACACTTACTAAAGTCTATTATCTACATCTCTTCGTGAGATATGTGTTTCTTTCACTATACAACAACATCTCCAACATGTCATCACAACAATCAACCTTATATATTCTTCCTCAAATATGGATTTCACATTGAACTCCTACAAAAATTTAATTTTCATGCTCTTTTCTGCTATATCGTAGATCTTATATATATATATATATATATATATATATAGAGAGAGAGAGAGAGAGAGAGAGAGAGAGATAGATATAGATATATATTATTTATTATAAGCGCTTGCACCTGACTTGGGATTCTTGGCACTGTTCAGGTACTCTTAACTCTCCTGAAGGCCCTCTTAACTATATTTAGCATGTTTGTAGCTACTCAACTTTCCCTGTCCTTCATCACACTCATTTGATTCTATATGATGACCGCAATAGTAATCACACATTCTACATTAGAACACCTAACTATCTTGTGTCCACTATTCTTATTTATATACTTGGCCCTGATAGAGGGAAATGTTCCCCTAGAGCTTTTTGGGTTGAAACCCTAGCAGACTGAAAGTTATCTATTCAAAGAAACATGCATTCACACAACCATTATGCTATTATAAGAAAATTCTATGATAAGGGTACGTACCTTTGGTCCTACTTCTAAGAAGGCCCTTAGGGTCCAAACCCTTCTTGGAGTTCCCTTCTTCTCTTTTGTCTTGCAAAACAACCAATTCAAAGAACACAGCAGTACATGGACAAAAAATTATAAAGAAACCATCTTCATGTTATAAAGAAAGGTAGTTAGTTATAAAATCCAAACAACCATTTACATATGAATTCTAAACATGAATATCATTAACATAAAGAAGATTCAATTCAGGAACCAAGACATGTGTTTCTTTTATTATAGACAAATAAAGTACATAAAAAGGAATATTTTCACCTGAGTCACCTTCAGCAGGTTCTAAGCAAAGCTTCCTTCCGGATTCGTTCCAGCCTCAAGCCTCTAACAAACTCCTTCCATGACTCTCTCCATGATGTCATAAATGGTGGATGAACATCAACACACAAGGAAACAAAGGTTTCCTTTACAAAATGGGGGAAGTGCAGAAGGCACAAGGGACTTCAGACCTGGTGAAGGGAAAAATCTCAGCATAATAACCTTTCTCTCTCTTCTCTCCTCTCTTAAGCCTTCCCTTTGATGTCTTTTTATACCACTCCCAAAGTAGTTTTTTAGTTAGGAGTTGGTTGGGAACAGTTGGGCCACGGGCACTAACAGGTGATCAGCAGGTAAAACCCGCGATCTCTACCCAAAAATAAGGAGTTTTATATTTTTTAAGTGTTTTAATACATACACGTAGGTTGGATATACACAGACCCGCGTATACATGCGTTTAACTCAGGGCAATGTTGCGTGTAAGGGATAAAACACTGTTTTTTAAATTTTAAGACTAGGTCTGGAAGGAGGGGTTTCCCTAGGCCATGATTACAGCATCACAAAGCATAAGAGTGAGATTTGGAGCTATAACAGGCCCTTCCACTGCAATGGGTATAAATGCATGCAAATTCTTCTTGACTACTTCAATAACCTAAGCTAACTTCTATCAAACCTTTCTCTTCAATCAACCTCTGCCTTCACAACCCTTGATGGATTCAATGGCACCTATACCACTCGCCATAGCTTCCCTAAGTGATTAATGTTGGTTACTAAATTGTAACAATGGGAACCATAGCCTTAACCTTTATTTTTGGTCTTGGGTGTTGGAATTAGGTATTCTTTGCATGCAATATTATAGGTTCATGTCCTTATGGCTGAAGGACTTAGCCTTTAGTTGTTCAACCTAGAGCCCCTTGTGACTAGGGTTGGGAATGTATGCCTAAATTTTTCTAACCAATTGCAGCTCACTGATTTTTTGGCCCTTGTCTTCACCTCTAGTTTCCTTGACTCTCAATGGCTAATATGGAAAAAGGCACCTAGATTCTTTCCCCCATAGCTCCTACAACTAGGAGTGATAACCACAATATTATTTTTCTTTGGTCAATTCTCACCATTGGATGAAGTTCACTTCTAATGAAAAGTTCCTCTATCAAGAGGGTGGGCAATCATCAATGGCTACAATGCTCATTATTTCGCCAAAACCAATTAATATCACAAGTCCTTACAAAGCACCCTCCCAGTGAAAATCCCAGTGAAAATCCAAGGGCTTTCCACATCATCTAACACATATCCACGATGTCATTCTATACATCCATTCAAATCCTACCATGTGTTCTATACTGGTGTGTACATACCACGTGTCAGTTTACAACAATTCATTTGAGCATCCAAAAGAAATGAATCCACTTTCCATGTGTCTATCTCACATGCTTCCACATCATCCCTTTTCCACCTGTCATGCCATTCAATTTCTATGTCTTACTCTCACTTGTTGCCGCATGTCATGCAATGAACCACCATGTGTCACTTAGAAAGCTTATACTTGACCACCCATACAGGCCAAATGTACTTGTGCAATTTCCTCATCTCACTTGGCTACATCATTATCCTTCTACATATCTCCATCACATGTCAAGTGTTTCATTGTGAGGTGACATAGTCTTATTTGTTAAAAAAAGGATGGTACATTAAGACTCTACATTGACATTCTTTAGCTAAACAAGGTTGCAATGAAGAATAAATACACATTTCTCAGAATATATGATTTGTTTGGCCAACATAGGGGAGATAAGGTATATTCTAATATTTATCTAGGCTAGAGTATCATTAGGGAAGGATTAAGGAAGAGGAAACCAATAAGACACATTTCAAAATTGATATGGGAATTATGAATTTGTAGCATTCCTCCTTAAGTTATCCAATGCACTTTTTGTTTTTGTGTGCCTCGTGAACGGTACCTTTTCGAATAATTTATATAATTTTGTTGTTTTTTTTTTTGGATGATAATCTCATATATTCCAAATCTAAGGAAGAGTATGAGAAACATTTAAAGATGGTACTTAGGTACCTAGAGAACATCATTTACATGCGAAACTGAGTAAGTGCTCATTTTGTCAAACAAAAATTCATTATTTGTGTCATATTACTTTAGAAGAAGGGATAGCAGTAGACCTAGCAAATATTAAAACAATTAAAGAGTTTCTTAGACCCAAAAAATGTGATAGAGGAAAGTTGTTTATTGGGTTTAAGAAGTTATTATAGAATATTTATTGGAGGTTTCTTTGGGATAGCCCATTCTATTACTTCCTTGCAAAGGAAAGGTGTAAAATTTGACTGGTCTCATAAATGTGAAGAGCACTTTATGGATTTAAAGGTGTTGGTAACAAGTCCACCTATATTGAAGATAACTAACCTAGATGAAGGCTTTCTCATATCCACATATGGATTTAAAGTCCAAGGACTTGGAGGAGTCTCATGGAGAATGAGAATGTGACATGATATGAATCCAAGAATCTCTAGGAGGATGAAAATAATATGCCAGTCAAGATTTCGATTTGGAAACCATTATACAAGACTTGGGGTGTGGAGAAACTTTCTCATAGGAAAGAGATTTAGGTTACAAACTAATGATAATGGGTTAAATAATTTGTTTGGACAAGCACATTTAAATTCCAAACAAATTATATGGGTAGAATTTTTGGATGATTAAGACTTAGGTTGGCTTGGTTGATTAACTCGGTAGGATGGGTCATGCAATGCTACAAACATAAGCACATGAAAACGTAAATTAAAAATAAAAAATTTAGAGGCTCGGAAGTGGGAATAACAATACATGGAAATAAGAAGTATCTTATAGAAAGTTGAAGTGCAACCTAATTGTAGGTATTATAAAATGGAAGGCAATGGGGTTTCTTTGTATAAAGGCACGATTCATGTAGTGAACTCCAACGGGCTAGAAAATTTAGTGTTGAGTGAAATCCAAAGAGAGCCTTCTCTTGGGGACCAAGTGTATCAAATTCCAATATCAATAGTGATAAAATAGTACTTTTAGTTAGGTATGAAGAGAGAAGTGGTTGATTATATTGCCAGGAGTTTGGAACAGAAAATATTAAAAACTTGACATAGGCACCCAATGGGGTTAATATAGCCACTACCCATTCCTGAGTGGAAATGGGAATTTTTTTCATCAATTTCATTACAAATCTACCAAAAATAGCAAATAAACATGATTCTAGCATCATTATGGTTGATAGACTCAACAAGGTTACACACTCCATTTGAATGATGTCAACACATAAGGCAACCAATGTTGTTAACATTAACATGTGGGAAATTGTCAACCTATATGGTGTTTAGAGATACCAAGTTTAAATCTAGTTTTTGGATAGGTTTGTTTAATGGATTTAGAAGTGATTTAAATTTTAGTACAACCTACCATCTACATTTATATGGTTGAATTGAAAGAGTAAATTAGCTTACTAAATAGATGTTAAGGATGTATGTGATGGAAAAATCATCAAAATGGGAAGAATATTTTCACCCGGTGGAGTTTGCGTATAATGATGTGTACCATCATATTTTAAGATGATCATGTTTGAAGCCTTATATGCTAGGAAATGCAATAAACCAATGAGTTAGGATAGTACAGATTCTAGGGCCATTATTGGTGTCAATTTACTAAGTGAAATGGAAAAGTGGGTAACAAAAAATTAATATAACTAGAAGGCTTCCCAAGACATAAAAAAAGTTATGAAAATAAGAATATGTCAAAAAGGGAATTCAAAATTAGAAACCATGTATTCTTGCAAGTGAAGTAAAGGAAAAGTTCCTTGAAATTGAGTAGTTGTGCAAATTTTGGATATTCCATTTCAACTTCTATATCCAATTTTGACATACTAATTTATGTAATGAAGTGTATGTTGTATTTTATGTTATGGATGTGAATATGTATACATGATAGTACATGTTATTTTCCTCCTCTTTCTTCTTAAAATACTTCTTGAGAACTCAAGAGAGATTTTGGGGTTCTCGTGCATTGTGTTATAGAGCACACATTTGTAATTAGATCCTAAAGTTATGCCTCATGTTGTATGATGTTCTACATTACGATTTTGTTCTGATTGACAGGTCTTGCAACTAGTACCCATGGATTATTTCAAATTATTTTGTACATACAAACATTCATGAACAAACTTCTATTATGGTCACCAGATTATTTAATAAAGGTTATTCATGGAAAGGTTCATTTCTCTATGGTGGATTTTCATCTAGTTGTTCATTACTTCTCGCAACCCTTTACTCGAGACACTATCTTTACACATGGATGCTTACAACTTCATGCGTAATATTTCTTGGAGAACACTAGTCACTATGTGTGATTGTGCTATTTTCCTAATTTTCCACTAACATGGAGTGTTCTAGAATGTCCCCTTTTGACAAGTGTTTGGTGGGAATATACTTGAGCTAGAATTTTTCTTATGTCTCTTTCCTATGTTCTTTTATGCCATGTAGTGTGGGGCTAGGCATTTTTCTAATTTGATTTCCTAGGTGATTTATGATTGTAACATTATAACATTGCTAGATATCACATTGAAGGAAGTTGAATTTTATGATGTAAGTACCATCCTCGATGTGCGTTATTTCTTATGTTTGATCTTTCATTATGGGCATTAAATAGGCTTTCATGGTAAACTAAGACTTTGTAAATCTTAATTATATAGTAATCGTGTATTAGATTCTTGGCGATGATGCATCCTAGTTACATGTCTAGTTTAAGCCTAATTTTTTAATATTATCCTAGTACCATGGTGGCGCTATTCTAGGAGATATGAAAAATTTTACATGGTATATCACTTTAATGGAGTGCACTAACGCATTTGCACATATGTTGAGCTAGATCATCTTATTTTTTGTTATTTTTCTTAAGTGTAGAGACAATTGCCTTAGATTTCGGAACTGGTTTGGTTCTGTAAATTTTGTTAGTGATATATGTATTTGAACAATATTTGAGGAATTGTAGCCACCTTCCATCGTATATCATAATTTATTTTTGAGGTCCTCCTACAATGGACAGAAACCATCAATAATCATGTACTTTGAGAACTGATTGAAGATCCCAAGGTTGACCAAGCTTTGCATATGGAAGATCTACCTTAAATCACATGTGTGGGGAGGTTGGTACACTTTTTTAGGGCATACCTATGATGATATTTGATCATTGATTATAATATTGTTAAACTAACTATTTCCTTACACAATGTTAGAAAGTTGTTTAGTGTTAGAAATTGAGCATGGAGTTTTTCAAGAAAATGTCATATTTATAATTACAATCTTTAATATATGATTAAATCATTATGAAACGTTATATACACATTACCCATCCATAAATCGAAGTAATTCTCTTAAAACACTTACACATATAGTACAAACACATTTCGTAGAAAGATTTTATCATTACACATATATTCATGTACCTCTTAATGTAATTTAGAATTTTTTTAATAAAAAAATATTATAATATTTTGTTTTTATTAGGTCAATCTGATACATCGATCTAACTATTATCTTCTTATAATTTAATATCATATAAGAAAACTATTCAACAGAAAAAACTATGAAGACGTAATAAACCATAATTTCCCTTGCAAAACATAATGCCCCCCATATTAATTGAATCTTCTCCTTCTATGAGCCGGTGGAAGGATGATAAATATTAAATATTTTGCGGAAATGAAAATTATGAATTAAACTTTTATAATTCAATCATGTTCTGTCAATCATATAGAAAGCTTCCGAATGTTGGAATATTTGCCTTTTCGATAACACGATAGGCTTCGTTTGCTACATACGGTGACTTTGACTCTTGAGTTGAATTCACCTGCTGAGAATTTTTATCATGTATCACTCAACGTGTCTTTGACAAATGTCTTTCGCGAGCACGGGGCAGTAAGCGGGACAGACCTATTTACAGATTCCAATCTTCGACGACATCCCAGATACATTTTAGATAAAAAAATAGCCGTAGTCTAAGAAGCGGAGAAATTCCTTTGAAAGTAATGGAAATTTTGGTTATATTTAGAAAAAATCCAGTAAAGATTTTTGTAAATCAAAGTTATAGTTGTTAAACTTTAAAATTTTAGGTGTTTTAGAAGTTTTTGATGGCAGGCACTGAATCTATTTCTACCATCAAAAACAAGATTCAAACACTACCTATATAAGTATTTTTGAAATTTTTTATGCAGATTCCAACCACTTTTGACCGTCTACAAAATTCCTCTGGCTCCATAGACGATTCTAAAAAAAAATATATAATATAGATATCAATATGAACATGTTTTTCCATATGGATGGGTAAGGCTTTTCAAAATGTTTGCCCCCTATTATGGACTAGTTAAGGTGTCTAACACAGGCTATTTTCGAATCACATGTTATTCAAATTTATATAATTTTAAATATATATATTTTTTAAATAAAAAGATATTTACTAAAATAATATATATTTTGTATAAGAGAAATTATATTTTATAATATTATAAAAATATTTTATAAAAAATATATATGTGATAGTAATACAAATTTATATCTATGGGTGGAAACATAATTCGGAAAAAAATATATTTGTAAGCCCTTGTGTATCGAAGTGATTGGAAGTCCAATCTCCGTGGACATTTCTCAACAACCAAAAAAAAGACAGGAGTAGTGTAAATCCATGAATATTGTTTTTCTGTATAAAATGTTTTTAAATTTATTTTTGTATTTATAATTTTTGTTTTTTTTTTAACATTTCATAAAGAAATATATATATAGAAATAAAATTTGAAAACCCATTAGTTCAATTTGAATGATTAAATTTTATTGAACACTTAGACATTCATAAATTAAAATAAGTTATTTTTTTTTATGTAAAAAGAAAAGTTATTTAAAATTTTTATACATAAAATGATTGAGTTGAGATGCTCATTCTACAATTAAGTGTGAGGGGATCTCTAATTTTGGTTTGGAGTTGGCACAGAAAAACAAAAATAAAATATTCTCTAAATAGAAAAGCAATGTAAATTATAATAAAAAAACAAAAATGAATTTACTATGCATGCTTAGTTACTTGTCTACAATTTTATGTAAAGTAATTAGATATAAAAAAATGTGTGAGATGGATAAAAAGAATGAAATTTCTTTTCAAATTTTGCACTAAAAAAAAAGTTTGCATCGATTTCATCTTTTAAATTTATGCTTAAAATATATCTATACCAGTTATCTTATAAATGAATTGTGGAAACCACAATTCTTATCTTCTTATACTATAAACCTCAAAATATATATATATATATATATATAGAATGAAAAATGCGCCTTTTAATAATAATATAAAAAAAGTAATAATAATAATATAAATGTATTAATAATTATATGCTACATTACAATTAAAAAAAAATCATGTTTACAAGTTAATGCTTTAATATAAATACGATGATATGGGTTTTTTAAACAACAATTTTTTTTTATCAAATATATTTGAAAATAAATTTAAGGAAAATCATATATATATGTGATGTGAAAGTGAAAATAGTTTTATGCATGGAATGACCATATTGAGAATTTCAGGTAAATTTTTGAAATTCAAGCTTATTTGAAGATTGTGTAAATACTTTATTATTTTATTTATTTTAAAATAATTAAATTAACAAGTGAATAATATTAAGTGAGAATTACATAATTTGTAAACTATAACAAGTACAATAAATTTAAATAAACTATATGGATTTCTAATTTGTAAGATGAACATTATTTTTAATTTGCATTTCAAATTATCTCATAGAAAATAAATATCATAAATTTAATATTCGATGTTTACAATAAAAATGCCATATTCCACCTTCTGATAAGCAAATGATTTTTTTTATATGAATATTTTTGCTCGTTATATAAGTATGAAATCAAATTAATTAATTTCTTTTGTTAATGTCCAAAATATATTAAATTGTTTTCTGTCACTTATTAGTTCTTATATATTATATTATTTTTCTAATAAGATCAAGACTATTGATAAGTGTTGTTTATAAAGCCAAAGAGCAAGAGGATGGGGTTGATTCAAATTGCAATCATCTCTCTTATGAAGAGAATAAGATTTCACCACAACTTAGCATTTGCTTCACAATACCCACTACTAAATTGTAATTTTGATAAATTTGTAATATATACACATGAATTCAATGATCATAAAAATGCATTAAATTAAAATGGTAAACTTCTTTTATAAATTGATCTACCATAATTTTAATATTTTTAAATGATTATTATAATAAAAATCATATCAAAATAAGAATGATTGGAATATATTATTAAAAATTTCCTTACATTTTAAATTAAAAAAAGAAATGAAATTATTTTCAATTCAAATATGAAGTTGGACATGTAATTTTTTTATTTTTTATTTTAACTTAAATTTGTATAGAAATTAATTAGATTCCCTTTTAGTGTAGGTCAAAAGGTTGTTGGCCAAAGGATGAATCCCATTTTAAATCTTAGTAACAAAGTGATTAGAGATTAATGAAAGATAAAAATATTTGGATTTAAAGAAGAAAAAAAATGCCTAAAGTTGATGGCCAAAGGATGACTCCCATTTTAAATCTTAGTAACAAAGTGATTAGGAATTAATGAAAGATAAAAATATTTGGATTTGAAGAAGAAGAAAAAATGCCTTACATTTAAAAGTTGTTCCAAATTCTTATAGAAATTATAATTTTTAGATACATATAATTCTTGTTATACTTTACAATGAGATTTGATTTCCAAATCTCAGAATCAAGACATTTATGATAATGTTTTTATTATCCTTAACATTGCCAAAACTAGTGAAGCATGTATTTCAATGATAAAATATTTATTTGCATATTGGGAATTAGACATATATTAAAACCCTAATATCTCATTGGTGAAGGGGCTACCTAGATATGTGAAAATATGATTACATATAATTATTATTATCAAAACATGAAATTGTTTGTATTTTCTATACAGATAAGTTATAACAAACATACATTAAACTTTTGACATTGAGTGATTGCTAGAACAATTGGTTAATAACAAACACAAGTTAATATTTAATCCTCAATATGTAGGGGCATTATTCCTCCAAACTTTTACAAGATTCATTAGATCCAAACATATAGGGCATTAAATACTTCTAACATATTGAGGCTTTTACATTTAAAAGTTTCTTTAGATCCAAATATAGAGGGAATTCAATACTCGATAACATAGTCACGTGTTTATTGTTCCCTAAAAATTTTACAAGATCCTTATTTGAACGCAAGCTACAACCGACAAACTTCCCATTATTTCAAGGATGTTACATGAAATGTCCACCAATTAATGTTTGGGAAACCTAACTTAACCCATTTTGAATATGGAGTGAAATCAAATAATGCCACAAATGACCTAGCTAATTTGGATCAATGACATCTTCATGTATTTCAAAATAGTCAAAGACTCTAACTAAGTTCTCCTCATATTTCACATCACCAAATAACTTAAGGTAGCCCATTAAACTCTCTCTCTTGTCTTATTTCTCTAGGTTCAATGGTGAGTTATGGGGCTTCAATGTTGGTTGATTTTGTTGGTATAGTTATCATTTGGATAGGTTGTGAAAATTTTGTATTGCTATATATATCATATGTATTTAGAAAATGTCTATTATTTTTTCGTAGGAGTATTGGATAATGTTATAGGCCAATTCTGTCTTTGGCACATAATATGGGATGGAGTCTTTGTCTTTAGTTTTAATGGGATTCAAGATTCTTTTGGTCTAATTGACTTGTGTAGTTTGCTAAAAAGAGGATGCATCTTCTATAATTATTATTAAAATATATATAAATCCCTACAAATCTAGCTTTTGAATGATATAAAGCCTTAGTTTATTAAGGAAGAAAAACACTCTATATATGGGGAAATAAGCAGAAAAGAATTGTATTAATATTCAAACAAAAAAATCATCATTAACACATACAATTTTCAAATAGTAGAATTCAAATAAACAGCTATATTTCTAATTAATTTACATATTTATTTTTCATAAATTTTTTAAATTTACAATTCGTTTTATTAAAATTTATATATTAAATAGTTATATAAAACTTATGTGTTTGAAATTTTTATTTAATAGTATTCTACTAAGATTTTATATTAAATGGTTAAATTTCTATATTATTATTTATATATTTCTTCAATAGAAAAAATCCAAATATATTAATATTTTTTATAGTACATTATTAAATAGAAAACATTACAAATTTTTAACTAAAAGTTATAGTAGTTTCCTAGTATTATATTACTTTTTCCCTTTTGTTATAATAAAGGAATACACAACTTTTCTTCATTCAATAATAAATCTAAGTATCGAAAAATAGACTTTCCCCATAAATAAGGTATCAAAAAATAGACATTCCCCATAAATAATGATGGTATAATTTTAGGATTCTATAATTTGGAGAAAAATAAATAATTTAAGTTGTATTATTTTCTTTTCATAATAAGTTATGGTAACTATATGCAATGCAAATGTAATTTAAAATATCTTTTTCCTAATTCTATTAAAAATTATAAAAATATTTTTAAATATATATTTTTTTAAATATAATATGATGATGATAATGTTAATGATGAATGTTCACTGAGACCAAACTTTGGTCTTTAGAACTTAAAGAAACGAATTATTTAGTTTGATTTAAGATTTTATTCCTATGCTCAAAAAGCTTAAAGAGAAGCCTCCCGAGCTCACTGTAATTTTGACAACGTAAGTAAGAGGCTAGGAAGGTTAGTATTGCAACAAAGATTTTGAAACGGAGATCTAATGTGGTTGTACGCGGTGCACTCTAAGAGGAAGTGATTTTCATCCTTGATGTTCATATGCTCACAGAGATGGGAGAACCTTTCCATCCATGGTGTTTTAGGAACTGCTCAACTACCCATTTCACTATGGAGCTCATGACAGTGGTACGCGGTGCACTCTAAGAGGAAGTGATTTTCATCCTTGATGTTCATATTCTCACAGAGATGGGAGAACCTTTCCATCCATCGTGTTTTAGGAACTGCCCAACTACCCATTTCACTATGGAGCTCATGACAGTTCGTTCTAATCTTGGCTATACTAATTTTCTTCTTTGAGCTAGTTAAAACGGAGAGATATTTTGATCTTCTAGGGTGGGGTTGATGACCTCCTTATAATATCTTAATTTTCTTTTAGTTACTAAATCATTCTCACACCACATTTTTTCTTTCAACTTAGAAGTAACAATATTTTTAATGTTATTAATGTTTTGCAATGCAACATTCTCGTCGATCTCCCAATGGTTTAATCAGGCCCTGTGTCTTTATACCAACCTAGTTTGAGCCTTAGGTGGTTTTCGGTGGAATTTAAAGCTAGTTTAGGAAGTCTATGGTCTCCTATGTTATTGAGTTTGTGCTTGTACAACAAAAGCCTAGTCATAACTAGGCTCTAGATAGGGGAAAGACCCACTTCTATATAAATATCACATAAATATAATAATTTTATTTTATAAAATATATATTTTTAAAAACTAATTATTATTATTTTATAAATAAAGACCGTTCAGAAATTTTAAAATATCGTTTTTATTAAAAAAATATTCATTTCTGATGAGGATGATATATATATTCATTCTGCACCATCCATTTAGCTTTTTGCTTCTTTTATGAAAGTGTACATACCGATAAACAAAATAGTTTGTTTCTAAGATTCCAGATAGTGATCACAATATACAAAACCGCCAACGCCATCACGTTGGGGCAACTAACTATCTAAGGAGATGGCTTACATCAGTCATTATAAGGATTCTATGCGTGCCGAAGTATAGCCACTACAGGTTATGTATTACGGATGGTTCTAAACAAGGTTGGCCACAAATTCACATAAGTTGGTTAGAGGCACTTCAAATTGGCTGGATAGCTTTATTCCCTCGCTTTTCCATAATACGAACAGAGGTGATAACCATGGTTGGCCACAAATTCGCTTGAAGCACGCAAATTGGCTTGACGCACTTTAATCTCTCGCCTTTCCCATGCTCCAATTGGCCTCCCTGGGTGGCAGCGGCCTCGAATACAGAGTTCGCAGTTATACCTATGCGCGTTTACGGCATTATACTCTTTTCGGATGCCCGTTTTCATTTACGGAGCTTCCTCGTGCAGCGAAAAGCCTCGCTGTAATTTGACTTTTAGGATAATTCAAATTCAAACACTAAATATGGAAGTGGTTGTGGTGGAGATCTTTCTATGAGATGGAATTTATTTCGTGTTTTTCTTTTATTCAATAAAAACATGGAGGCCACCGTACTTCATTCTCCAATGTCCAGGTTGTCGTGCCACCGTTACGAATGTCTAGGTTGTTGTGCCACTGCCGATATAAACTAAGGATTGTTACGTTATCTTTGAATCATGTTTTTAGGTTGTTTTTTTAGAGGTCATTTTCTTCTGAATTTAATAATTGGGTTGGATTTTACTTTATCAGAGCTAGAATAGATTCTGCTAAAAAAAAAATACGAATACGATTTTCCAACCCTGTAAGTTATTATTTCCTTGAACGGAAAATAGTTACTCTGAAGAATATTTTTTATTTAACTAAATCACACATCATCCTTTAAAAGCCCAACTTCGTGAAAGGGAGTATTGAAAAAGGAAGTTGTTTTAACATTCTATTATATTTATAAACTGAATCCACCCAAAACCATTATAGTTAGAAAATGAATTGTTCTTAAGTACTAGTTTTTTGGAATGAATTTTTGATCATTCTCATCTACAATGAAACTTGGAAAAGTTATAATATTTTTATACTTCCTACTTCTTCACAAAGATTTTTATATATTTCAAACTTGCCCTTTTCTTTAAATCATGTAAAAGAGGTCCTTAGACAAGTGTTTTCAAAGTTTTCACGAAATAAGTGATTTAGGATCTAGTTAGCTAGATTAAGATTTTCTTCAACACATTTTTCCTCCTTTTGCTATGGTTTTCGTAGGAGGATTCCCCTCTCATAGCACCATTTTGTGTACAAAGTGAATGGCCAGATCCCACTCAAATATAGCAACCCCAAGTAGAACATAAAATGGTTCTCTCTTGGGGCTACAGAGACATCTACTCCTCATGTTTTAGTAATGACTTTTGTTTTAGCTCCTAGAGACAACCCTCAGGTTGAGAAAAAGGGTCAGTTCCTAGGACATCTTAGAGGAGTAGTTTGAGGATTTCATGAGATTGTGTTGCCCTCCATATTAAATATAATTGGAGAACTTGGTTCAATCACCCTTCACCAAGGTAGACTTAAACACACACACACACACACATATATATATATATATATATCACTCATCCCAAGGATAAATGTCCTGATATGGTGGCCGACGCACAACAAAATGTAGCTTAATAAATTTCGTTATAGTGAAAATGGAGAGATCCCAAGGATAAATGTCCTGATATGGTGGCCGATGCACGATAAAATGTAGCTTAATAATTATCGTTATAGTGAAAATGGAGAGAGAGAGAGAGAGAAAGTAAGGAAAGGAATTCAATGGAGAGGGATGGATAACTCGGAATCTTAAGCAACAAATCCCAACAGAACTATGGAAGAATAAGGAGATGAAATCCAAAAAGTGTGGAGTGAATTTTAAGGTTTCTAGCTCTATATTTCCATGGGTACATCCTGTCACAAAATAACATTGGTAGATGTGTGATCTCACAAGTATTGTTTGCTACAATATAAAACTAGTAAATTTGTAAGTTCACAGGTACCGTTGCTACCGTATAACATAAGTAAATATAAAATTTAGAGTGAAACCAACAACTTCTTTACACAATTTTAGAGGAATACAAACATACATGAAATGAAAAATAGAGGGGAACACATATTGCACATTACTCTGTTTGGAATCACAAAATCCACTTCATTAATCGTTTGAAAACAGAGTCCATATCATAGGCCCAATACATTTGACATTTGTATAAGCATTAACTCCTCGTGAACAAAACATTGAACCAAGAGTTGGAACATCTTCCTATACACGAAACTTGGAACACCTGCAAAAAAAAAATCAGACCTTTAGGAATAAGAATTTGGAACCTTTAAAATGAGTTCCTCCCCGTATTGATAAGGAGAGGGAAAACTTGAAACAATAGTTACAAAATATGTCAGCGATGCTCCAGTTATCTGATTGACTAACTTTCTAGGAATGTGGAGGTTCTGCTGCCCAAATGATTACAACATATTTGATTTCTTCTTTAAAATGTAGAAACTACTAAATAAAAAAACATGGGAAAAATGAATGATGGCCACGGAAAAATATCTCCTTGCCATTTCCTGTGATTGTCTTTGATCATGCCACATTTCTTCCAGAGTGTTCCTCCACAATTACGGGTCGATACACTTGTCACCTTCCCCCTTAAGTACTTGAATTCTACACTTTCTGGAGCTGGAAGTGATCACATGTGGTGGCATTAGTGGTGCTTTGTAAGATAAATGTCGACCCATCAATCTACATACACTTTAGACTAAACAATTAGAAACCAATACATCTCATAACTCTTATAAAAGATTGTTACAAAAATACAGAAATTTGATCGCCATAGTCTCCTCTTTTTGAACTCCTTTATCATTTCTCAACCATTGGATAACTCCCTATGAAATTAGGATCTACACTTGGGTGCTAAGGACTTTGGGCTCCCGTTGGTGAACTATCTCCCTTTGTAATTTGTGCTTTGAATTTAGTTTTATGGATGGTCATGACAAAGTGCCACCACATATCAGAACTCCTCTTCATCATAACTTTTCCAAATTTGAACTTACGTAGGAGTTACGATATTTGTATCTCGATATGGCCCATATTACTTAGGTTCTAGATATTCCCTACACCCTTGGTCCATTGTAGTTCCCATGACGGGGCACCATATAATATCAAAGCCCACTTCATAGGATGTTTTCAAAAAAAGGAATTAAAAAGAGTTATGATGCTACCACCCTCTGATATTCCACTTTAGCACTTAGGGGCTCCACTCAACTCTGCGTCGTTGGTCCTTCTAGGTATTTCTAACTAAGTACTAGAAAATATTGAAGCCCTCTTCATCGGAACTTTTTCTGAAAAAAGTTCTAATGCTTTCAATGTCTGATATACAAATATCTGAAGTGACATCATGCTAACATCCTCATCTCGATGTGGTACCTCTTCGGTAGTGAAACGTGTTGCCCAGGTTTGTCCCTTTGGTCCTCTAAAACGTTGAAATTGCTTGCAACATGTCCTTATCCTGTAGCTTCATACTTACGTAATATATCGTGTCAACCTCTCAAGACCAACTATCTATTGCCATGTGTCCATTTTTGAGGAGAAAGAAGGGGTCCTTAGGGTCCTTGGTTTTGTGCTAGTTTCCCTGTACTTTGGGACCAAGTGCCACCACATATCGGAGACCCTATTCATCGTAACTTTTACAATTTGGAATTACATAGGAGTTACTATATTTCTATCCCGATATGGTCCATATCGCTCAGGTGCTCAATCTTCCCCTGGCTCTAAGTTCTATGGATCTCTAAGAACCATGTGTGAGTTTTCATCGAAAGCTCTCTTCATCGAGATTTTTTCCAAAAGAGTTCGAATGCCTTCAACCTTCGTTATTCATTGTTAACACTTAAGTGCTCCAACTAGCTCTATGCCATTGATCCCTTTGGTTTTCCATGACCGGGTGCTAGTAAAGATTGAATCACCTCTCATCAGATTTTTTTCAAAAGAAATAATATGAGTTCTAATATGCATTCTTGCTAGTCTTCCTGATATCGGTCTCCGATGTTATTGGATCCTGAATTTTGGTACTCCTCTTTAAATCGCGACTTTCCTTTTCGCTTTGAAAATTAGGCTTTTGGTTTCGACCTCGTCATTGTGCTTTTGACCTCTAATATTGGTTCTCCTCTTTGTCCTTTGTTCACTTCAACTCCCCTTTCTTGGCCAACATTTGACATCACTTGACATGATTTGAAAAGGTGTATTAGGTGACAACATTGGCTCTAACTGGGGACAATGCCTTGCTGGAAATGTGTTGAGAACCTACAGGCTAGTAGCCTTCTACCCATTAGGCATGGAGTCAATTTTTTCAAGTATATAAAAAAAAAGAATCAAAAACTTACATAATTACTAGTATCTATAATGGCTCACCATTATGTATAGTGGGTAAAGGTGACCTTTTTTAGTGATGGAAGTAAATCTTGAGAAACTACCAATTCACAAACATCTCAAGCGTTTCACCATCCAAGTTTTTTAGCGAAAAAGTATTGTTCCCCTTTGCCTCAACAATATTGAATGGTACAACCCATAAGGGTATGAATTTTCAATGCTTTCCTTTATCTTCTTGTTTAACATCCCACCTAAGCACTAAATCCCCTCACTATAAAATTTTGTCTCTTGCTTTTCTGTCAAATAGAGCTTTCATTTTTTCCTGATATTGAATCAGATTCTGAGTCAACTCCCCCTTGATTTCTTGAAGTTCTACCAGCTTATTAATCCCACTGGTTAGAGAATTTGGTTCTTCTTTAACGTCCTGTAGAATTTTCGCCATTGGCATTCCTAGTTGTATAGGGAAAATTGCAACTTTCCTATACACTAATTGAAAAGGAGATTTTGCAATCGACCTCTTAGTAGTAACTCTATTTTAACATAACGAAAACTTCAGTTGTAAGTCACTATTCTTATGACTTTATGATATTGTTGTCTTAAGAATCCTTACCAAGGTTTTATTTGATGATTTGGCCAATCCATTTCCTAGTGGATAGTAGCTAGTGGAGTGAGCCACAATGATGTTATACTTATGGCATAAAATCAAAATCTTGGCAGATTTAAAAACCTAAGCATTATTAGTGATAATTTTTCTTGGGCAATTGAATGTATGAAAGATATTCTCCTCCGTGAATTTGATAACCATGACATCGGTTGCATTTATAGCTGGGACTACTTCCATCCACTTAGTGAAGTAATCGATGGCCATGAGAATCCATTTGTGTTGATCGATAGAGGATGGGTGGATTTACCTAATGAAGTCTAACCCCCACTGTCTAAAATGTTCTTCAACAAGAATAGGGATTAAAGGAAAAGGTGCTAATTTCTTCCTTTCAACAAATATTTAGCACTTCTCATAGGCCTAAACATATGCATGTACCTCACATACTAGCTTGGGCTAATAGAAACCTTCTTTGAGAACTTCATGAGTTGTAGCTCTCTAACTATAATGCGCCACAATCCCCCCCCCCACACACACAAAATTATGGAACTCATCCATCACTTTAAATATCTCTTCTTCAACCTGCCATAAAAGAAAAATCCCCACTATGTCTTTCTAATTAATTTGGTCATTCAAAATGACAAACTTCTCGACTTCTAACGTCAAAGCTCTATATTTAAATTTATCAAAATTGATTGGACAACTCAACAAATGTAAATAGTGGATTATATGTTTATACAAGTGAGATATGAAGTACTTCATTTGAATTTTCTATGTTCTGGTATTGACCTTATTCCACTCCTCTTGTCTTCGGCTTTCTTCTTCCTTTGTCATCAAATTTATGCCCAATGCTTGGAAATTTTCTTCAGATAGAATTTTAGCTATCCCTTGTCCCTTGATGAGCTTGGTAGACTTGATATCCATGCCATATTCCTGAATTTGAGCAATCCATTTTCCTCTTTCCCGTCATTATCACCATGAACTAAATTGTCTTTTACTGCGGCTTTAGGGACATAAGTTGTTATGCTTGATTGCAGAACAGAAATTATGAAACCATTTAGGGATCTAACTAAGGCATAAGCCTGCTTTTCCACAATTTTATATTTTAGCTCAGCATATTGCACCAACTCACTAAATAACGCTATAGGTTGCTCATGCCCCTTAGTATTTGTTTTCAACAAGACAACAACCAACGTATGAGGAAAAGCAAAAGAAAAGGTGAAAAAATATTTTATAATATGCACTCACTAACAAAGGAGCTTCTACAAAAGCCTTTTTAATTCTAGAGAATGATTCACGAGACCCAAGAATCCATTACACTTCTTTATCCTTCTTTAGCATTTGTATAATTTCTTTAATTATCTCAGCATAATTGGGTATGAAACTCAAAAAGTTGATTCTTCCCAAGAAAGTTTGGATTTCTTTCTTTTTTCTCGGTAATGGGATGTTGTTGATGGCTTCTACCCTTTTTGGATCTATCTTCACCCCCTCTTTTGCCATGATGTGTCCTCGCAACTTTCCCTCACTTAGAGAAAGATGAGACTTCTTAGGATTTAAAGACAAGCCATATTTTTTGCATTTCTCAAAAGTGAGAAATAGATGTTCGATATGGTCCTCATCTGTTTCTGAAAAAATAGTGATTTCGTCCAGGTAAATTACCACGAACTTATATTTTTCTCTAGCAAATGCTATATCCATTTCCCTATGAAAAGTCGCTCTTGCATTAGTGAGGCTGAAGGGAATTTTGACATATATAAATGTCCCCCAAGGCCCGATGAACACAATTTTCATTTGAACCTCAAGATGCATAGCTACTTCATTTTATCCATAGAAACCATCCATCATAGAAACATGAATAGAGCCTACCGCCTTTTTCAGAATGTATTCCATTTTAGGTAAAGGGTAATTATCATTTAGTGAGGCCTCGTTAAAATTCCTAAAGTTGATACACAACCTTATTTCACCATTCTTCTTCCTGACGAGAACTAGATTTTCCACCCAATTTGAATACCTCAGAGGTATGATAATTTTGGCTTGGAGCAACTTCCTCACCTCTTTCTCAATTGATGTTAGTAATAAAGGGTTAATCTTCCTAAGCTTCTGTTTGTATGGTTTGACCTCACTTTTAAAAGGAGTTTTATGTTGATGATATTAGTATCAAATGTTTTTAAAGCATCATAAGACCAATAAAACACTTCCATATACTCCTTAAAATCGTTCAGGTACTTTTGCTTGTATTCAGTGGGAACTCCATTGGCCAACTTCATTATCTCGGCATCTTGATCTGAACCAACGTTCCAGTCTTCCACCTGTTCTTCAAATTCTTGCTCAGTTGGCTTGACAACCATATCATTTGAGTTGAAGAATCTTTCCAAGGAAACAAATCCACTGAGGATAGTATTACCTTTCAATTGTAAAATCTTGTGTCATGCAATGGTTTCTTCCCACTTGGCCTGTTGTTCATCTACTACTTTCTCTTGCTCTTGATTAATCTTCGAGCCTGAGAATTGTCCAATGACCTCCATGAAGTGTTTGATATGTTCCTGATCTTCAAAAAACTACTAATAATTAACATTATCTGGTACATAAGGCATGTATCTAACTTCAATTTCATATCTGAGCAAGGGGTTTTGAGGTGGTTTGAAGTTACTGGTAACTACAACTAACGAATCTTCCATCCAAATTTCAACTCTGGGAAAAAATGAGATGTTGAAAGCTAAGAAAACATTCTCAATAAAATCCCATACCACATTTTGGTAGGCCTTCTGTCTTGGATGTTTGGTTTGGCATTGAAAATAGACTTTTTTCACCACCAGCTCTGAATCACCAAAAACTGCTAAGCACCCGATGTTGAGATTTCTAGAAACTTGTAGGCCTAGTAGAAAAGCTTCATATTCAACAACATTATTTGGGGCTTCAAAATCTATCTTGAAAGAGAGATGGATCAAGCTACCTTATGGGGATATGAACAACACACCTACCCCATTTCCTTCCCCAAGATAAGCACCATCAAAGTATAGCTTCCATACTTTGTCACACTCTAGTGATTGTTGGTCTAGCTGGATAGAGCATTCCACCTGTGTATCATCCATGATTTGATCATCTTCTTCTAGCATCAAACAAGAGAAATATTTATCTTTAACATATGTGGGGGCATTACTCGAAAAGTTGGTCATTGTAATTATCTTCACAAATCTCGTTTCTCTCTATAATCAGTGCTCTTCTCCACCAAAAATGGGAAAGGTAGCATATGTTAATGGATTCTCCAATTTTTGATCCCCATGATCTAGACAAGAGCATACCAAACCTCACAGGGATACCAGTCACTGCGATATCCATTACAACACTCTTCATAGGGATCTAAGAAAAAATTATCATCGGGTCTTTAATAAACCCTAGACATTTTACTATGTTGGAGTCAAAAGAATACAAATCTTTATATGGTCTTGCTATTTGTAGCCTTAATTGCTCCATAACAGAGAACAACATCAGATCGTGAGAAGCTCCTAAGTTAAGCATGTGGTTACATAAGAGAAGTTCATGAATGACCAAAGCGCCATAGAAAGTGGGAATAGAAGGGTCTTGTTCCTCGACATGAGGTCCAAATACAACCATGGGTATTGCTTCTTAGAGGTTGAGGCTGTCTTGCAGAGGTGCTATGGTGGATGGACACATAAACTGAGACACCTGGAATTTATAATTAGGCTATTTTAATAGTTCATTCAAAGGGACAAATATTTTGACCTTCTCTATCTCCTTTTGAAGATTAACAATGACATGGTTTCTATCATCTATGAAAACAACAATAGACACTTTATCGTTCTCAAAGACTAGTCTGGGTGGTAGAGGTTACTGCTTTGTTTTATAGACCTCGGGATTTTGGAGAATGGAATATGGAGGCTGTTTATTTTTGGGTGAGGCTTGGTCTAGAGGCTTCTTTCCTTTATCTTCTGGTTTTAAAGGATTTGGGGGAGAGGACTTCTCCTTTTGGTCCTGCATTCTATATCTTTTCTTGGAAGATATAAGATAATATTTCCTACGCAGTTGGGCCTGCATGAAGTTGAAAAACTATCTACAATAGTTGTCGATCTCATTTTCATCCAGCGGGGCCTCCCAATCATCCCCTTCTACTTTTTTGGCCTCCATTTCATTTTCTCCCTCTAAAAGAGAAAAAAACTGATTTTCTTGTACCTCTATTGTTTCTTTGACATTCTCCTCTCAGTCATATTCCAAGTATAATGGAGGATAAATTTGATCTTGTTTCTCCCTTCTCTCCCTTTGCAAGAGCTACAAAAAAGGTCTCCTATATTGAGGATTAAAACCTCAGTTAGGAGTTTGTTGGTTTTTTCAAGGAGGGTTTTTGTTCTCTATCTCTAGTTTCACAAGATTATTAAACAGTTTTCTTATCATCTTGTCCATTTCCTTGAGTTTCTCCTCTTGAGTTTCCTTTCCCTGGTTTAATGGACTAGCTTCCTCTTTTCCTCTTTTCCTTTCTCCATGATTAGTTCTACCTCTTGACTTCCTAGTAAAGGTAAAATTTGTCTCAACTTCTAACGTATCTATTTGGATTTGGTCTAAGGAGTGAGACTTCCCTTCCCTGAGAATGAAACCAAATTCTGGCTCAAAAGCCCCTATAAAAACCACTTTAGAAGTAGCTTGTGGAGGTTTGATTTTAGCAGGGAGACTTCGTTATGTTTCTTCTTCATAGCATTGAATTCAAAGAGGATATACCCATGGTTCCTTTTCTCTCCCCATTTGAGCATGAAATAATTCTCCATCTCCTCCCAGATAGTGATTTAAGCATTTGGTAAGGTTTTAAACCATTTCCTAGCATCCCTGTCAAGAGACTAGAAAAAATGCACTAACACCATCCAGGTGTTCTACATTAAGGTTATTTTAAATGTACAAAAAGATTTTGCATGCCTCTGTGTTGAAATGTCATTTTCCCCTGTGAATCTTGCCAAGAGGTTGAGATAGTCTTGTAGAATACCATTCAAGGGTTGTGGTAAGTCTAGTGGGACATATTTTTTCATGAGAAAGCCTATGGTATCCAAATCGAATAGGGGGGTCGTAGCATTTATTACAGTTCGTTGTTGAGGTGGTATCTGAGTCACGATTGGTTGGATCTAGTTTGGGAAGCCATTCACACTTTGGGTGGGGATGTTTATAATGATGTCATTAACTTCTTTAGTTTTGGGGAGGGATGGAATGAGAAAGATGGTGAACTAACAAAAGATTCTTCATTCTTTACTCTAGAAGGAAATGAGACAAACAATACACAACGTTCTACAGGGTATTCCAAGACTTTGGAGGTAGACTAGGCAATTTATCATAGCTTTTTTAGAGCTAGTTGATGATATTTCTTCAAAATATCTTGTGGAATTTGGAGTAATAGGGGTTAGCGCTTTCGAAATCCTCTAGGATATTCTTTTCTCACGATTGAATAAAGGTGGATTTTTCTACTTACTTGTATCAGAGCGAGTATGAGGTCTTGGAAAATCCAGGGTGAAAAAACTAAGATTCAGACTATGGATTCGCCAAGGTGAGACATCTTCAACCCAAACTTCCCTTGGAAACTTAATAGAGGGAATGTAAAACCTGTCACACCCATGGAAAAATATTCTGATTTGGTTCCTAGAAATTGTGTCAGAATATGTTGTAGTTCCTAGAGGCAAACCTTGGGCTTAGGAAAGGGTCAATGCCTAGGACATCTTAAAGGAGTTCTTTGAGGATTTTTTGATATTTGTGTTGCACTCCATATTAAATATAACCAAAAATAGATTGATTCAAAACTTGGTTCAATCACCCTTCACCAAGGTAGACTTAAACATATACATATGTATATGTAGGCAGGTATCACTCATCCCAAGGATACATGTCCTGATATAGTCGCCGACGCACAATAAAATGTAGCTTAATAAATGTTGTTGTAGTGACAATGGAGGGAGAGATAGAAAGTAACGAAAGGAATTCGATGCAAAGGGTTGGATAACACAAAATCTGAAGAAACGAATCCTAGTAGAACTATGCAAGAATAAGGAGATAAATGCATAAAGTGTGGAGCGCATTTTAAGGTTTCTAGATATATATTTTCATGGGTACATCCTATCACAAAATAACATTGGTAGAGTTTTGATCTCACAGGTATTGCTAGCTACAATATAACACTAGTAAATTTGTAAATGCACAGGTACCATTGCTACCATATAAAATAAGTAAGTGAAAAAAATTGAGAGTGAAACCAACAACTTCTCTACACAATTTAAGAGGAAGAGAAACATACATGAAATGAAAAATAGAGGGGAACACATACTGCACATTACTCTACCTAGAATCACCAAATATACTTCATTAATCCTTTCAAAATAGATTCCATATCATAGACCCAACCATTTCACATTTGTATAAGCATTAACTCATGAAAAAACCACTGAACCAAGAGTTGGAACCTCTTTATGTACAGAAAACTCGGAACACCTGCAAAAAACGAATTTTGGACCTCTAGGAACAAGAATTGGGAACATTTAAAATTATTTTCTTCCCCCTAGTTATCTAGGCGCGAGGAGGTTCTGCTGCCCAAATGATTACAACATATTTGATTTCTTCTTTAAAAAGCAGAAACTACTAAGTAAGAAAACATGGGAAAACTCAATGATGGTAATGATAAAATATCTCCTAATCACCTATTACTTTCCCCATTAAATACTTGAATTCCCCACCTTCTAGAGCTACAAGCAATCACATACGGTGGAATTAATGGTTCTCTAGAACATAACTATCAACCCATCAATCAGCATAAATTTTAGACTATACCACCAAAACCCAATACATATCGTAACTCTTATATTAAAAATATTGTTACTAAAACATAGAAATTATATCACGTGAGACTCCTCTTGCTTAAACTCCTTTATCATTTCTGAACCATGGGACCAATGCCTATGACCTTGGGCTATGCCCTTGGGTAATAAATCCTTTGGGATCTTGTTGGGGGCCTATATCCCTTTGTCTTTTATACTTCGCCTTTTGTTTTATGGATGGTCATGACCAATAGCCACCACATATTGGAACTCCTCTTGATTGTAAATTTTCCAAATTTGAACTTACGCAAGAGTTATGATATTTGTACCCCCCATATGACCCATAGTGCTTAGGTGCTAGATCTTGCTTATGGCCTTCATTAGAGTTTTCATGATCGGTCTTCATATAATATTGAAGCATCCTTCATCGAAAGTTTTCAAAAAAGGAATTAAAAAGAATTTTGATGCAACCATCCTTCGGTATTCTAACATAGCACTTAGGGGCTACGCCCAAATCTGTGCCCCTGGTCGTTTTAGGTATTTGTGAACAAGTGGTAGCAAATATCGAAGCCCTTTTCACTAGAACCTTTTTGGAAAGAGTTCTGATGCTTTCAACGTCTGATATGCAAACCTTTGAAGTGACATCATGCTGAAATCCTCATTTCCACATGGCACCTCCTGGGTAGTGACACGTGTTGCCTAGATTTGTCCCTTTGGCCCTCTAAAATGTTGAAATCTATTGCCACATTCCCTTATTCCACCACGTCATACTGACATAATGTATCTTGTCAACTTCTTGGGACCAACTATATGTTTCCATGCGTTCATCTTTTAGGAGAGAGAAATGGTCCTTATGGTCCTTTTTTTTTGCATTGGGTTCCTTCATACTTTCGTGACCAAGCACCACTACATATCAGAGCCCCTTTTCATCGTAAATTTTCCAAATTTGAACTTACGCGGTAGTTACGATATTTTTATTCACGATATGGCCCATAGCACTCAGGTGCTAAATCTTCCCCTAGCTCGAAGTCCTATGGATCTCTCATGACGATGTTCTAGTTTGTATCGGAAGCCCTCCTTGTTAGGACTTTTTCCAAAAGAGTTATGAGGATTTCAACCTTCTCTATTCCTTCTTAACACTTAGGCACTCCATCCAACTCTATGCCCTTGGTCCCTTTTGTTTTCAATGATTGGGTGCTAGTAAATATTGAAGCCCCTCTCATCAGAATTTTTTCAACAGAAATAAGAAGAGTTATGATATGCCTTCCTCCCATCCTTCTCGATATTCGGCTTCGATGTGACCCAGTCTTGAATTTGGGCACTCCTCTTTAAATCACAACTTTCCTTTTGGATTTAAAACTTAGGATTTTGTTTTTTACCTCCTCCTCATTCTTTCGGCCTCTCATATTTATTCTCATCTTTGCCCTTTTTTCACTTCGGCACCCATTTTTTGGCCAACATTTGACATCACTTGGCATGATTTGAAAATGTTGTTGTAGGGGACAACAACTTCAATGAGGCAATAATGGAGGTTTTGGTTTAACTGATATCAAACTTTTAAGCCAATATTTAGGAGCTAAAACATGGTGGAGATGGCTAGAAATCTCTAGTACATATGGAGCCTAACTTGGAGAAGAAATTTTTCCCTTAATATTGAGGAATCATAACTAATTTGAATGGAAGGAAATATAAAAGTTTTCATCTCTAGAATGCATCTTGGAAAACTTGTAATCTTATCCAAAGATCATAGATTTTGGAAATTGAGAATGGGAAAGCTACTCTCTTGTAGACAGATTTGTGGCAACAATGTTTTAAGTTCAACTAGCTATGTAACTCACAAAACTTATAGGAATTTTTGAGTGAAAACTATAGGTATCTTCATTGAATCATGGCCCCTAGAGGCAATGTTGGACCCCCTGTAAATGAGTCAGAAACACTAACCTTACCATTCCTCAATCCTTAGAATATGATCTTCAGAATAAAAACTAAAAGATTCAAGTAAGACTTGTATTCTAGCAGGAGGACATGATCAGGAACCCTTTCATTGAAAGACACTTATAAGATAATATCAGGATTAGATGATCAAAAAATTAGTAGCAATTGGGTGAAATATGGTAGTTGCATTTGTGCTCTAAAATCAAAATTTCCCTTTCATTTTTATTTTGAAACAAAACATTTGCTCAGGATAGATTACAACTAAGAGGACTAAAGGGGCCCTCAATTTCCAAGCTCTAGTCTTCTCAGATAGAAATAATTAAGCAAATATTTAATGATTTCCATTTTACTGATGATATTATGGAAATAATGGCAACACTCATTAGATAATATGGCCATTCTAGAGTAAGATTGAAGCCAACCATAGAAGAAAGGAGATATTTCCCTATATCTAATCTGATACTCAACAGAGCATGAAAATTATTAGAAGGTTTCACTTAATGGGTTATGTGGATAAAACATAATAAAAAGACTTTTAAAAATTCGTCGACCTCCCTAGATCGAGTTTGGCACTGGATCCTTAAACTTGTTCATGAAGCAATCTCGATCTTTCCTTGGACAACTCAATATTGGATCTACAATGCTCAAGAAAGAAAGATGCTTGACTTACTATGGATTTAAACATCCTCCTTTATTGCTCCTTCTATTTTTCTAAATCGTGGTTTCGTTAGCCTACCCATTTTGTCCCTACCTCCCCATAGTTTTATTAAGCTTAATTTGATGCTTCCTCAAAAGGAAACTCAAGCCAGCCCAAGCTCATTGGAGCTTTCAGAAATTCTGAAGGAAAATTCTTCATAATTATGTTGTCTTGTTGTCGAAAGATAAAAATAATGGGATAAAGCTATTTTCCTTGGAATAAGGTCTACATATGGTTGAAAAAAATGGATTTAATAAATTTATCATAGAAGGAAACTTCTCCACCATGACTCATATGGAAAAAAACGTCAATTCAGAATCGCCCAGTCTAAGGTATTAGATAGACTAAGATTGGAGGGTAGTCTCTATATACTCTATCAAATATTGCCTAGAAATTTAACACCTATCATGTCTCTTGTTAGAAGGAATGGAAACAAATTTGTAGATAGGTTACCTAACTTGGGGATGCAACATATGAAAAAAATGTTGAATGAGCATCGGTCATAAGTTGAATCAAGCTCTGTAAGAACCTTGCATGATGAGATAAATATTTAGGATATTACTTGGAATGGTGGGCTTCCATTGAGGGAAGCCTATCCCTCACATTGGGATGTAGGGGAGAAGATAATGAAGAGGGGATTCACCCCTCCCCATAGATAGCATATATCATTTCATTATGGTGTGATGTGGGAATTAATCATGATCTTAAAAGTGGGTTGTCTTTTCTAGAAATCCCAAATCTTAGTTTCTTCCTCTGCTACACAGAAGGGAAGGATGGAAACTAAGAGCAAGGTAGGGATGTATTGAGAAATGAAGTGGTAGAACCTTGAGTACAATAATTGAAATCGCTACATGTTTTTTATTTGATGAGGCAATGGTTTTGTTCATAGATGCCATTTTGATCTGTTAGTTCATTCACTTCACTTCCTCTAATATCTATTTTGCTAAGCTTCTTTTGTATCATATACATCTAGCATATCATTTTTCAACCTCTTCTATCCCCATGACAATAATTTGTGGGATTTTCTGTATACCTAGAATTTTTCAAATTTGGGGTTGTATTCTACTTATTTGTAGAAATACAAGGTTCTTCATAGTAGTCTAGGCCAAAACTCAAGGGATGTTTTTAAATTTTACTCGCTCTGAATTTTCCTTAGGAATTTGCTTTGGTATTGCCTAGATCTATCTCAAAACCCTTAGTTCATATAAGTGTGGCTCTATTATGGATTTGAAAAAATCAACCTCTCTGAGCAGACCTCACATGCTTTTAATTTAGCAACTCCTTATGGTGACAAAATCCCCTTTCAACATTTGACCTCTTCAAGCTATAAGATTAGTTCTCCCTAGAAGGGTAAGGAATTTCGTGCTTTTGTTGCGTGGAAGGTGTGGATCTGTATTATCTTTATTTATATGAGGAACCTTCCTTTCTCTATTCAAAATTATTATTTATTTTTAAGTGGTGGATTCACTCTTCTAGATGACCATAGGGACTTGTTGTGGTATAATACCATATATTATGTTTACCCTAGTGGTTGATTTATTCAACATAATTAGCTATATTTTCCTATTCAAGTTAGAATAATAATTTATATTCCTCTTCTTTGTAATATTCTGCATATTGGGATATAATCAATTATTCAATGGAAAAATATCTTTCTTTTAAAGTAGGTTGGGAAAATCAACATCGTATAAGTTTTTAGTATTGGGGATATTTATAGTATAGATAATTTGAGTTACATTTCTCCTCGTTGTGTAATTTTATCAGTCTATTTTCCACTCTACATTGCCAGCTCATCAGCTCCATAAAGTAGGTGAGACACTAATAAGGGTTGTCCTCCTATGCAACAGAGAGATAAGATGTATGATATAGGATCTATTGTAAGATATAAGGAAATCACTTCTATAGAAAATCACAATATCATCTTTAACATGGACGATGAATTGTGCTTCAATCACTTCTACATTCAATCTCATCGTATTGAAGTGAAAACTAGGAGTTGTATTCCACATACAAGAATTACCAAGACGCGGTAGACATGGTAAGTGAAAATTACTTATTTAGATTGGCATATCAAAATATTATTTGAAAATATTCTAGTGGAATGTTCATTAAAAAGGGGAGCTCCTATTGTGTACTCATGATATACTAGAGAAAGTGTGCAAACTGGAAATCCAAATTTACAATATTATTAGCAAGATAGTTGTTCCTTAGCCCACACATTAAGGCCCTATATAGGTGGACTTCGTGTATCATTAATACATCACATGTCTTTATTTTTATATTTGATATTGTTAACCAAGAATTTTCTTTCTCTTCTAAGCACATTACGACCATGCTTCAAATAGGGTTTTTATCATTTTATAGTATATCCTAGCTCAGAAGTAGAACACTTTTATTTTTGATATGTAATCTTATAACATTGCACCATGTCTATTGATTTTGTTTCCCTTGTGGAAATCAAATAGTAAAAGGATGATGCTTATGTATCTCTTCTTTATCTTAACATAACTTACTACCATTGCAAAACATGATTACGGGGAAAAAATGGTTTTCTTAGTACAAAATTTATACTAAATCCTTATCTAACACCATATCAAAAAATATTTTCTTCCAATATGAAATAATATTTTCTTCCAATATTAAATAAATTTAAAAATAACCGTGTTATGAAGTATAGTGTAAACTAAGAGATCCAAGGTTCAAATCCACTAGAGTAGCATGGTCTAAGGAGAAGAGGATAAGTCATATTTCCAAGAGGTATAGTGGTAGTGGTCGAAATGGATCCCAAAAGAATAAAAATGACTTATTTTTAATTATTCTTTATAAAAATGTTTATTTTCTTGGTCACTCTACTTCGCAAGTACCACAAGTAAGAACACAAAATATAATGCAAAAGAACTACTATATTATTAATGCTTATTTTTATAATTCTCCTCTAGCATCATTATAAAATATTCCCTGAATTTTTACGTAAAATGTTTTAGTTAATAATTAATATTATTAATTATCACATAATATATAATAATATTCGATGAACCAATATAAAATTTGTTTATTTATGTGTAATTATTACATTTTTCAGGTTAATATTTAACTTATAATATTAAGTTTTAAAAGTTAATATTAAATTGTTTTATTTCCAAAAAAAACATAACATCTTATTCATAAAAGATTATATGATATAGATGTTATCAGGCCTTTCATTGGAATTCATCTACAAACATACTAATATGAAATAACTTTTCTTTTAAATTTAAAATATTAAATGTAAAAAATTATTAATACACAACATCATTATATTTCAAGGTATCTATTAATTAACTCAAATCCTTATAAAACATAAACTTAGAAGAAGACACCCCTTATGCTCATTTTTTCACAGCTTATGGAGAAGACACCCCTTTCGAAAAGGGAATTTTTTGAAGACACCCCTTTCGAAAAGGGAATTTTTTCATGAATATGTTCAAGGTGTTGAAAATCACTACGATGGAAAACAATATTTTTATAGTTTAATAGTTGCATTTTTTTCCAGCTTGGAGAAGATATCCCTTTCAAAAAAGATCTTTCCATGAATATGTCCAAGGTGTTGGTGTTGAAAATCACTGCAATGGAAAACAATATTTTCATAATCCAATAGTTGCGGAAAAGATTTACTCTGCATTTAAATAGGATTTTATAAAACAACTCTTTACTAAAGTCTATTTCAACACACATACAAACAAATGTGAAAATTTGTTTTAAATCTATTTTGATGAAACCTATCAAATTTCCCATCTCTACTAATATATTTAGACATGTCAAATTGATAGGAAAGTTACGAATCTGTAGCCACATAGGAGTTTCCCTAAATGTCATTACAAAATAATTAAATTCCAAAAACCATAATTGTATTGGTAAACTAGATCAATAACAAAACCAAGGACTCCCCTCTCTTCTAATATATTTAGAGATGTCAAATGGATGGGTAAATTACGGATCTGTACCCAGATAGGAGTTTCCATAAATGTCATTGCAAAGGGATTAAATTCCAGAAAACATAGTTGATAGGAGTTTCCATAAATGTCATTGCAAAGGGATTAAATTCCAGAAACCATAGCTGTATTGGTAGACGAGATCAGCACCAAAACCAGGGACCGACCGATAATTTAAGGCATGTCTTGTTCGACCTCTCTTCCAGGAGACTCTTTCCCGAGCATGGTGCAGTAATGGGACAGGAAACGAACTCTAATCTTCCACGCTTTTAGCTCATGATACATTTTAAACCAAAAAATATATATTATGCGTACGAATATCGTGTATTCCAAAAGAGTGCGATAATTGTTTTCGAAATGTTTTCCAATACTCCAGGGAAGAGCTAAAGTTGCCAACACATTTCAGGCCAACCAATGTATTTTCGTCGGTATATTTTCTAAATTCAGATAATTTTAAATGGAGATTTTTTATAATATAAAGACATATACAGAAACAAAATAAAATGATTTATAAAATAAATTAAATATATATTATTATAAATATAATTTATATGAAAGGAAAAATTATTTTCACACTAAAAATAATCATTATATGAAATAAAAAAAATTATTATCATGAAATAAAAAAAAAAATTATTTTCACAATAAAAAAATTCAGATGTGTAACATGTTATATGAAATATATATGTAATAATATTATAAATTAATTTATAAATATTATTATTTTGATATAATTTTTTTTGATATTGGTTATTTTTCTTCAATGAAGTTTTGATAAAATATTTAAATAATTATTTTTGGAAAGTTATATTGTATTTTAAATTGAATGATTAACGGTTGGTTAACACTTTTACATTTACAAATTAACATAACTTTTTATGAGAGATTTTTTGGCTTAAATCACATGATATTTCATTTGTCCACGTGTTTCAAACCAACCTGTGTGGTTTATTGTCAGGACAAGTTGAAAAAACAATCAAGCTATGCATGTTAAATTGATAGAGCAGACCTCCAACGCCTATAATTCATGACCTGGCAACGGCTATATTGACTAATAGCTAAACTTGACTTGGAACAGTTAGATAGACTAGGACTAGGGGCCTAAAAATAAGTTAATTTAATTTATTAAATAGGAAGTTAGTTATATTATCAATAAATTAAAAGTCAAAGGGACATATGAATATATATATATATATATATATATATATATATATATATATATATAAAGTAATATTTTAAATGATTTTTTTTTTTTGCTAAGTAAAATTAAACTATTATTTACAAAAAAGAGATTATTGTTACATCGTTTGAGTCTTGATGTGCTTCGTGCCTGAGAGCCAGGCCGAATGACAGTCTATTCCAAAACTGTAAAACTGGATATGGGTATCCCACGCAGGGGAATCAGTAGGAACTATTTGGAGCCTAACCATTGCATCGATACATGACACATGAACATAACACTTGTACATGAACAAACCACTGAGACACTGAACATTCCAGTAGATTCGACACATGAACAAACCACTGAGACACATGAACAAATACAAATAAGCTGACCGACAGAGCCAAAACTGAAGAGGAATTGAGAATTGGGATGAGCATCATGGGGGTTCTTCGACAATCCTACAGCCTCCTTCATCCTCAGGGAGCTCTTCAACGATCCTGCAGCCTCCGTAATCATCTTTCGTGCCTTCCATCCCTTCCATCTGAGCCTGAGCGCTGGCAGTCTTTGAGATTCCATGGTGCATTGCAGCAGGGGGTTCAGCAAAGTGGGACAAGATGCAACTGGGCTCGCCCTCATCTTGAGTTTCTTCCAGGAAAGGAACTAAGACATGAGCTGTGATTCGGGGGCGGCTGAGAGTGCAATTGAAAGTGAATGTAGCAAAGCCAAAGGACGGCGAACCAGTAGACCCTGGTGAGCTAGGATTTAGAAATTGACCCGGATTAATGACATTTTCAGGTCTCAGGGAATCTGGAGCCTGCTCCTTGTGTCCCTGCCCAGCAGAGGGGCGTGATGGGTTTCCCCTGCCGGAGCCTCTCCGGCTTAACAGATGCTGGCGGGGTCTAGTCATATCTTTCCCAAGATTATACACAGCAAGATGAAATAAGACCAATGCAAGCAGTAATTCCCAATTTACCTTAAGAGAATTACCTGCGTCCTCCGGAGTTCCGCTACCATCCGAGAACTCAGCTGGAGTCACTCTTCGGTCCCCTCCACAGCAGCTTCCTTCAGCAGCAAAGGATTTCTTCTCCTCAGACCCAATTCGATTGCAACATTCAGAACCAGTCCCTCCTAAAACTTCATCAGAACCGATTCCCAGAATGAATCTAAACCTCAGGAGGCATAGTAGCAATACGCTACAGCCTGTGCACCTATATAAATGAGTGCCTCTACCTCTGTTCGCCCTCTCCATTAACTTCGCCATTTGAGCAGTTGCAGACAGATTATCGTCAATGCGTGCGAAGCCAACCCTCTGATAAATACTGTGATTGATAATCCCTTCAACCATAACTTCTACCGCGCTTGAAGTCCAATCTTCCCACCTAGAGAACCGTCCGTCGCGCATGTTGGACATGTGCCACTCCCTTTTCACCGTCCACCATCCCATCGCTTTAAATGTCACGCAGAGCACCCGCATCTGGGGAATATTTTAAATGATTATTAAGTTATTAGTTATAAATATATAAAATATAAAAGTCAAGTGTGTTAGAATCATATATAAATAAAATAATTGTTTATCTAATTATCTTAGAGATTTGACCGATTTATTAAATTATCTAGATTAATTTACATAAAGGTTTTAACTAGTTTACAAAAATATTATTTATAAACAAATATATAAAAATAACAAATTAATATTTATTCAGGTAATATTTAGTTATAAAAGGTATTAAAAATAATATCAGAATAAGTTAAGAGAAGAAAGGAATACAAATATTTTAAATATTTATAAATAATTAATCGTATATCTAATTGTTAAATTAATTTATTATTATATAATGATACACGTAATATCATGTGATTTACGTCGAAAAATCTCTCATAAACTTGATATGGATCACACAAGTCTCAATTCAATAACATAATTTTTTTAATATAAAAATATAAATTATTTAAAATTTATATATATAAAAATTATTTTGTAATTTATTAATTGTGAATAAATCCGGTGTTTTTTAATAGTTTTCTAAACAAAATTACTATCAAAATATATAAATCTATCTTTTAAATAATTAATAAGTACATCATTTAATAATAATAATATGAAAAGTTAATATTTATATGCTATGAATCATGTCGACAAAAGAATAATTTAATATAAATGTAAATACAACTATGTATGTAGAAATAAAAATGGGGAGGTTGGGGCTTAAAAAATCTCTCTGTTTTTGCACAAGCAATTGCGACAAAACTAGGTTGGCTACTCCTCAAACCCAAGAGATTTTTGTCGGAGGTGGTCACCTACAAATACATATGGCCGAGCACAGTCCTAGATTGGTTAAGATTACCCACATGGAATAGGAAAGGTGTATCAGTGATCCAGAGGGCTGTATTAAATACCCTTCCCATCATAAGAATGCGTCTTACATTGGTGGGTTTGTCCACATTAGGATCGATCCATGGATTGATAGTGGCAACTCCTATGAGCTTCCACTGAACTTGATTACTTTCCTCAATCACTATGGAGTGCACAACATTGCTCATCTTGGGGACCCTCACAATACAACTATTTATCAACAAGTGTGGAAATCTCGGGAGGCCTTGGATATCCCAGTTCAATGGAAAATTGAGTGGAGGACTTACTTGCAGCCATTAATTGAATTCCATTTTTGATTAAGGGATGAGGACGATGCCCTGATCTGGGGATTTGCACAGAAAGGGAACTATACCCCAAGGGATGGATATGCTATCATTCATGCTGGCCACAGGCCAAATTTCCTTGAAAGTTGGTGGAGAAATATCTGGAAGTTAAATGGTCCAATGCGCACTCGATTATTGGTGTGGATCATCATCATGGATAAAAAACCTACTGGATCTAATATCAGGGAACGAGCATATCTGGGGCCTTCATGGTGTGTTTTATGTTGCACAGAGGAGGAATCAAATCAACATATCTTCCTCTCATGTCCCACTACAAAACAGATCTGGGCACGGGTATTACACACATTAAGCATACCATATACATGGAATGGTGATGATATACTAATTTCCTGCAACAGGTTGTGGGAAACAACAATAATCCTGAGAGCACGAAACATGCCTTTATTGGCTTGCTATTACATTTCGATGTGCTAGAACAACATTATATTTTGGGAGAAAAATATTTTCTAGACACAGATTATACCTAAGATCTGTATGAGCTATATGGAATTCCTGGTTGAGGAACAATTAACCCAGACACAGAACATCACTCCTGATGTCAATAAAAAAGAGCATCCTTGGGCCTATTTTGACGAAGCAACACAAGAACAGGGTTTTGGAGGAGGTATTATCCTACATTTTACTGAAACACATTTTTTTCACATCTATTTGTGATATATGAAAAACCACGTATACCCACAGTATGTATGTAAAATGCATATATCCATATTTCCCCAAGAATTTCAACTCTCTGCTGAATTAAATCTTCAACTGTTAATGGTCTAAGGCCCCCTTTATTAAATCTCGGCGGAAACAAGTTATAAAAAACCATAGCCTGACCCTTCATTCATCCATTCTATTGGGACTTAGTTACCTTCATAAACCTTTATTAATCTTTATGCGCCCTCAAGAACTTTCACTATTCTTAGTTTTGCACATTAAACCTTCTTATACTTATTACCGCATATATATAACCTTCCCCACTCTTATACTATGGTTATATTGGACTTAACCACAAAACCTTCATATCACTTTATTTCTATTATAAATCTCATACAATAGAAATATTCACAAAAACATGCGTAACCATACCTTTTTCGCTTATTCCACGCCTCTGCACATTTCTCGAGGCTACCTTTATCACAATCACAATCACGAGGTTTCAAAGACTTAAGAACTTGGCATTGGAACTCCTTGATCTGTAGGATGGTATCATACCCTCCACCATTCATGACCTTTTATATATTTATTCCCCTACCATTGATTTACTCTGTCAATCCATCGCTATCGCAATTCTCATGAATCACACTAACATGCCTTCCCTTTGCATGGGAGATGCGATAACACAGTCGGATTCCAAAATACAACACAATTGCACTTATAACCTTCTTGGGTCCCCTCTTAAATCGTACCTCGTAATGTCGCATATCGAAATTGCTTAGGGCCTCATACATCACCCATGGATATTTGTGATGTGGGATTCAATAGTGATCCTCCAACATTGATCAGAGCATCTGATCCAATGGTCAAAGATGATCTTGCATATCGCAATCGCTTCAGTCTGGGGTTTATTCACTTCTATGATATCTTGCGATGCAATATTAATAGCTCCACTCCTCGTGACTTGATCTCATCTGCTAATCTGTTAGATCCAATGGCTCCTGTTCATCAATGCTTTACTTCTCCTCCATCTCTTTACTTGGGTTTTATGATGTTTCTTCAATGTTTTCTATGTGGTTCGGGTTACTTCAGGGTTCTTCATCCTTTGTCGTTCCACTGCGCGACTCCCTCCTGAGCTTAATTCTACTGATTCCTTAATCACCATCATTCCAGTCATTACTTTGATCCTTTGAATGGTTTCAAAGATGCATTACGATCCTCTGTCTCGTTCTTCCCCTCTATGTTTCACTTGGACTCCACCTGCATACATATATTGTACAGAATATCTGATACACAGATGATTTATCATTCCATACTCGCATTACACACTTCTATAGTTTTAGAATCAATCTTTGTATATATAAACATGCATTTACACAATTTCACTATATTTGGCTTGAACTTCTAATGTCAATGGCCTCTGTTTACAACCTACCGGTAGGCTTACAATCAAACCTATCTATCCAACTAACCAGCTAGTTATCTAACTTATCTAACCTATCCAACCTCTGATTTTTCCTTTTAGGCTTAGATTTATACAAAAGGATTCTAAAACCAGTTCCTGGTTTAGATCCATAAACCTCTCAACGAAATCCTAAAATCTCTTCCTCATCCCTAAGGATCCTCTCTAATCCAGAAAATCATGAACTAACTCCTAATCTCAGTTTTATAATTAATTTTCAAGTCCCTCAATCTCTCAGCTATCCTAAATCTCTCATATTCTCCTACATTTGGGAACATTTACAAATATGTCTCACAATATTCAATTAAATCCTTTTCTCATTAAATCACTCAAAAGTCTAAATAATTACATTAATTCACACTTAGGAAACCAACTTCCTTGGAAATACAATACCCCTATCTCTACTAAAATACAATGATATTTTTGGGCTGACTGCTCTTGCATCATGCTCCCAAAGTAGAAAATATTCATGATCTCCTGACCATGTGTGTTCATATGTTGATAGAAAACCTCCAAGGTCCCAAACTTTAGTTTGTAGCTGCCCAAACACTTTGCCCCTTTGCTGATGTTGTATGTTTGTTGTCTTTTGTGTCATCTTCCTCTCCTTTTCAATCAGGTTCATACTCTGACTGATCATCCTTCCAGCTACTATCAATCTCCTCCATACGAACTATTTCATCATTAGCTGCCATAATTCTTCAATCTTCATTTCTAGCACATCCTTCGACTGGTCGATACTCTGCCACTTACTTCTACCTCTTTCTTTTTGTTTCAGGTTGTTTTTGTTGTCCACTAACTCTTCAATCTACTGTTCTACTCTTTGAAGTTTTCGAACGCTGTCACTTACTCTTTTTCCGTTGATTCTTTCTTGTTCTTCGCTTATTCTGATTGCCTCCCTTTCATCCTTACCCTCTTTCATGGTTATTTCCTTCTGTATTGAATCATGAATATCTAGCATTATTTCCAGCAATTGAACATCTCTGTTCCATGGATTAAATTCTTCCACAAAATCCCCTTCAACCATTGTTACTTCACTGCTCATTTGTACTAAATTTCCTCCAGCATCTGCAACTAAACTTGCACTCATAAAAAAATTATTAAAATAAGAAATATAAGGCCTCAGTGCCTCTTCTTCCTTTGGCAACACTTCATTATGCTGCTCTAGTTCTTCCTCCTCTGTCAGCACATCAGAATGTTGTTTTGAATTCTTAGCAGAACTCATGAGACTGTCAGCTAATCTCTCCTGCACATCATCTGCTCTAATGATGTCTTTCTAATTTGATGCACTGTAATGAACTCCTTCCTCTGCAATCACACTGTCATATGTTGAATTTCCCAGCAAATACTCCAACAATTCAATTTCTCTATGACACTTTGTAAGTAATTCATCATTACTTATGATTCCTTCATTTATACACAAATTATCAATTTGAAAATTACATGGTTCAATAGCCTCAACTATTGCTTCACCTATCAGTTCTTCAGATTGAATTTCATCTCCTTTCAAAAGAAATTTTTCCTGTGTTGTCACAGCGTCAAACATAAATGTATTACTAAGTTCTTTCTACTGCAATAAATCACTACTTTCCTCATTGACGAGACATTCTCCATCATTCTTTATCAAAGGTTTTACCTTCTGAAAGATACTCTTCCATACTTTTGACAACTTCAAAAGATTTCTGATCCTATGCAAAACCTGTAATCACATCAAAATTATTAGATTAAAAAATACAAGGTTTTACATTCAACTGTTAATTTGCATTTGTCCAATAGTTCATAAATTCAGCAATAATTCCTTCTTCTTCACCCAGAACTTCACCCTGCTCTGGTTCACAAATAGACACTTCCATTTCCAACTCAGCTTCTCTGAGTTTTCCCATCAGCCACCTTACTTGCCTTCACTATAGCTTTCTATGTCATTTATGCCACCTTACTAGCTTCTTCTTTAAGACCCAACCTTGTCTCTCACTTTCCACTAGTATCATCATCAATACATCGAGGTGTTCTTTCATCTCAACAATCTCTTTGTCAAATCCCTCTTGACTCATTCTCTTTCCATTTGTCTTGGTATCCTCCTTCTTCATCTTTCTTCTGTTGTGGTCTTCTTCAAAACCTCCACTATGACTATCAGTAGTCATCTTCTTCTCCATCTCTATCTCATGAGCTCCTCACTCACTCACTATGAGCTACACTAAAGCCTCTACAATAGCAAGTCCTCCATGTTGCCACTTACCTCACCAAGCTCTCCTCTATACTTGGTCTTTTGGCACGCCCTTGGTTCTCTATCTCTACAACCTCCTTTTCATCACTTCTCTCTACTCCTTCTAGGCTTCAACTCATCTTCACCTCTTAAGAACACAACTTTTCTCTTGTATTTCAATCGCCATGAAATACTTGGTTATGACCACCTCTTCTTTCACTTCGAAATTCTTACTAGCTTCCTTCATTACTTAGCAATTCTACCCACATCCTTTGTGGAATTGCCTTTGTGATCTGCAACAATACCTCTACAGTAACAAGTGTCCTCCTTGCTACATATGCCTCACTAAGCTTCTCTCCTTGGAGCTCAGTCTGTTAGCATTTCTTTGGTTCTTTCCTCTTGAACCAATTCGAGCACTCCTCGCTCTAGATTGTTGCAACCTTCTCACCTCCTTATGTTGCTACCTGTGTATCAATATAAAAGCCACACATTCTCCAATTTTCAAATCAAATTGAAAAATAAAAACATTTCATCTCACCTTCAAGATCTCTGCATGATCTTGTTCCACAATTTCCTGTACCTTGAATAGATTGTACTTTGTCTCTTGCATCTGCAATTCTCCCAATATTCTATTATACCTTACCTCTGTGTGTTTATTGTTTGTCAGATTAGAATCTAATCTACTATTTCCTGCATACACATCTTAACACATAACTCTGTTCTAAATTCTTTTTAAAGAAATTGTCACAAAGAATTTCTGTGCACTGCCTTAATACCAAATGTTTCAATTACAATGATGCTTTGATACCTCTTTGAGGAAGGAAAACCCACGTATACCCACAATACGCATGTAAAATGCATATATCCATCTTTCCCCAAGAATTTCAACAGTCTACCGAGTCAAATCTTCAACTCTTAATGTTTTAAGGACCCCTTTATTAAATCTTTGCGGAAACGACTTATAAACAACCATAGTCTAACCCTTCATTCATCCTTCCTATCAGGACATAGTTACCTTCATAAAACTTTATTAATATTTATGGGTCCTCAAGAACTTTCACAATTCTTATTGTTTCACATTAAACCTTCTTAACCTTATTACCACATATATATAACCTTCCCCACTCTTATACTATGGTTATATTGGACTTAACCACAAAACCTTCATATCGCTTTATTTCTATTATAAATCTCATACAATAGAAATATTCACAAAACATGTGTAACCATACCTTTTCCACTTATTCCTCACCTCTGCACATTTCTCGAGGCTCCCTTTATCGCAATCACAATCACGAGGTTTCAAAGACTTAAGAACTTGGCATTAGAACTCCCCGATCTGTGGGATGCGATCATACCCTCCACCATTCAAGACCTTTTATATATTGATTCCCCTACCATTAATTTACTCCGTTAATCCATCACTATCACAATTCTCACGAATCACAGTAACATGCCTTCCCTTCACATCCGAGATGCGATAACACATTCAGATTCCAAAATACAACAAAACTGCACCTATAACCTTCTTGGGTCCACTCTTACATTGCACTTCGTAATGTCGCATATCGCAGTTGCTTAGGGACCGGTACATCAGCCATGGATATTTGCGATGTAGGATTCAACAGCGATCCTCCACCATTGATTAGAGTATCCAATCCAATGGTCAGTGATGATCTCGCATATCACAATCGCTTCAAGTTTGGTTTTATTCACTTCTATGATATCTTGCGATGCGATATTAATAGCTCTATTCCATGCGACTTGATCTCATCCACTGATCTGTTATATCCAATAGCTTCTGTGCATCAATGCTTTACTTCTCGTCCATCTCTTTACTTGGGTTTTATGACATTTCTTCAATGTTTTCTCTGCGGCTCAGGTTACTTCAGGGTTCTTTGTCCTTTGTTGTTCCATTGCGTGACTCCATCATGAGCTTAACTCTGCCTGATTCTTTAATCACTGTTATTCGAGGCATTACTTTGATTCTTCAAATGCTTTCAAAGATCCATTACGATCCATTGTATTGTTCTTCCCCTTTGTGTTTCGCCTGGACTCTACTTGCATACATATATTGTACAAAATATTTGATACACACATGATTTGTCATTCCATATTCGAATCACACACTTATACAGTTTTAGAATCAATCTTTGTATACATAAACACACATTTACACAATTTCTCTCTTTGGCCTGATCTTCTAATGTCAGTCGCCTCTGTTTACAACCTGCCCATGGGCTTACAGTCAAACCTATCTAACCAGCTAACTAGCTAATTATCTTACTTATCTAACCTATCCAACCTCTAATTTTGCCTTTTAGGCTTACATTTATACAGAATGATTCTAAAACCAATTCCTGGTTTAGATCCATAAACCTCTCAAAAAATCTTAAAATCTCTTCCTCATCCCTAAGGATCCTCTATAATCCATAAAATCATCAACTAACTCCTAATCTCAGTTTTATAATTAATTCTCAAATCCCTCAATCTCTCAACTATCCTAAATCTGTCATATTCTCCTACATTCGAGAACATTTACAAATATGTCTCACAATATTCAATTAAATCCTATTCTCATTAAAATCACTCAAATGCCTAAATAATTACATTAATTCACACTTAAGAAACCAACTTCCTTAGAAGCACAATACAACGTTGGTCCAGATGTAGGTCTAATATGCATAGCCGGTAGATTGCATTTTTATGATATGTTACCAGAACGAAACTAGAGGCAAGGAAGAGTGTTTGTCCCAATATGAAAATCTTGGGTCTCAAAAACCATGTGATGATCTTAGGTGGCCTATGTCTACTAAAATACGATGATATTATTGGGCTGAATGATGCTGCATCAGTTTGTGGTTGGGAGATGGCACAAATAATTTCACAAAGCTCCTCACACTCTGTCTTCTTCTTCTTCTTCTTCTTTCTTTCTTTTTTTTTCAGGGTGGTTCATGGACACCTGTGGTCACTGTGCGGCCGCTACGTCCATTGGAAATATCTGAGCTTCATCAAGGGTATCAAGCCCACGGCCAATAGTTAGGCCTAACCCCAAGGGCTTTGGGGAGAATTGACCCTGTGACCTCCCCAATGGCGAGTCATTTATTTGACCAATTGAGCTAACCATTGGGGATTCTCCTCACACTCTTTCATCTCTTATATTTTGTTTTATACAAAAATTGTAGACAGTTACAAATATATGGAGACTCCAAGATACTTATAAACTAGTTCGAAGACATATCAGCATGTGTTTCATATACACTCAGAACCATATTGGATGATCTTTTGATCTTGTTTCATGTACTCATATCTACAGGGAGCATAATGAACCCACGTACCGTTTATCGAAAGAGGCAACGAATTATCCTCCAGGGGAATGGCTGATCATGGAGCATACACCTGAGCAGATCTATCAGTTCTTCCAAAAACCTTACATAGAATAGGATCTACAGAGGGTTGAGATGCCCTAACTTATCAATATTTTTTGTGTTTATATATTGGCATACAAAAAAATAATCATCAATGGTGAAATTTTAAATTTATGTAACTAAAATCTATATGATTAGTTACTATTAGTATACCCTTCACATGATCATTTTGTAGTTCTTTTTGCAGTTACAAACAGTCCACAGCTGAGCATGGTCACTTTCATGCATATGCCTATGGCATTTACAATATGTAATGAAAATTATGATATTTTCTCCCAAAAAAGACTATTTATGTAGAAAGTGAAATAGAAAGTGACTATGTTTATATTGTTTAACAATCAAATTATCAAGTAATACTTCAAAATAAATTTGAAAGAAATCTAAAAATTATTGTATTCATGTAGTAATCACATTGAAATATTAGATAATTTTTTAAAAATACAAATTCATTTCATTATTGTAAAAATAACACATAACACTATTTATTTTATATTAATTGAATTAAAAATTTAAAAAATTACATGTCAATTGCATAATTTGTAAATTTTAACATGACTATAATTAATATTATTAAGGGACATCCATCTCCAATTTGTAAAATGAACCTTTCTTTTAGTTTCGTATTTTAAAATTTATAAATATTTTAATAAGACATGAAAACTTTAAAAGATAATAATTTCCCGCATACAAATTAGACATCATAAATCTAACCATTAATTTTATAATAAAAATGTCACATTCCATCTTTTAATAAAAAAATATAATATTTATAATATAGAGTTTTTATATTCATTATATGAATATGAAATCACAATGTTCAGTTTTTGGAAATTATATTATTGTGCTCATATAAGAAATTAGTTAAATTGCATTATCTCTTAGCATAGGATGTCTATACATTAAGCACACAAAATATGTATATAACTAAGACCTATAAACATGTAATTTATTAAATAAAATAATGTAAAATAATTACATTGCAGTAGAGATGAAGAATATTGGTATGTATTATTCAAAAATCCAAGGAACGGGAGGATTGAGATGGATGCAAATTGAAATTATCACTCCGGTATGAGAAATGAGAGAATTAACCACAACTTGATATTTGTTTCTCAATACCTACTGTAAAATTGTAGTTACAATAAATAGGTAATGTATGCCTAAATCGTTTAGTGATAATAGGATTGTATTGGATGAAGGGTTAAGCCTTTTGTATAAAGTGGTATGTAATAATTTTAATATTTATAAATATTAATAAAATAAAAATCATATTAAAGAAATGACTATAGAATATATTATAAGAATTTTTTTTACTTTTTATTTGAAAAAATAAAATGAAAGAGTTTTCATTTTTAATTTAAATTTAAATTTTTTATTTTCATTTCGATTTGTATAGAAATTAATTATATGACTTTATGTTTGGGGTGGTTTTAGGTTAGAAGGTTTCTATGAAAAATAACGACTCTAATTTTGACTCTTAAGTACGAACAAATAAAAAATAAATGATTTTAGATTTAATGAAAAAAAATCTTAGGCCTAAATGTTATACCAAATATTTATAGAATCATAAGTTTTTTATTTATAGATTTTCATTATTTCTTAGTATAATACTTTATTTATAAATTTGAAAGGCAAATCATTTATGATAAGGTTTTTATTTGCATTAATATATGTGAAAACAGTGAAATATCTAATTATGTGATAAAAAATTGTATGTACAAAATGAGAACTAGTCACATATTAAAACCCTAATATGTTATTGGTTAAGGGGATTCTTACATATGCACATATATAATTACGGATAACTAATATTATGAAATCATTGAAATATGTGTACTACAATGCATCTGAGTTATAAAAAACCTATTTTAAAAAGTGATGTTAAATGTACATTATTGAATAATAAAATTTGGTTATAAAATATTTAATGTTAAATATAGGTTGATGTTGTTGCTCCTTAAATGTTTACAATATTCTAAGAATACAATGTAACATGGTAATTGTTGATTGTGTATTAAAATATTTACAAGATTCATATTTTCATGTATGCTACATCTGATGCACTTTTGAATATTTCAATAATGTTAAGTAGGATAATGAGCAATTAAGTTTTCGGTCAACTAACTGAACCCAATGGGAATATGAAGTGAGTTATTATAATATTGAGAAGGACAATGTTTATTTTTCACTGAAACATTTACAAGATTCTCATTTTCATGTAGGCTACATCTTATATATGCTAGATTGGATACACTTCTCATTATCTCAACAAGGTTAAGTGGGATAATGACCAATTAAATTTTTTTGGTCAACTGACCCAACCCAATGGGTATATGAAGTGATTTATTATAATATTCACAAGGACAATGTTTATTGTTCACTATTTACAAGATTCTTATTTTCATGTACACTACATCTTACGTATGCTACATCTGACACACTTCTCATTATTTCAACAATATACGCTACATCTTATGTATGCTACTTGTAACGCACTTCTCATTATTTCAACAACCTTAAGTGGGATGATGACCAATTAAATTTTTGGTCAACTAACCCAACCCAATGGGGATATGAAGTGAGTTATTATAATATTCACAAGGAAATCGTTTATTGGTCATTGAAACATTTACAAGATCCTTATTTTCATGTACGCTACATCTTCTCATCATCTCAAGGACGTTAAGTGAGATAATGACCAATTAAAATTTTGGCTACCCTAACCCTATGGGCATATGGAGTGAGCTATTATAATATCTACAAATGCAATCATCTCAAGCACTTGGCCTAGCCAATTTGACTTAGTGATCTCTGGCATGTATTTTCAAACACACAATGTCTCTAGGTGGTCCGTTTATTTCGCAACACCCAATAACTCTAAATAATTCACTAGACTATATAAATATATATATGTATGAAAAGCTTTTTGCAAATTTTTATTATTAGTGTTTATAAATTTAAAACAATTATTAACCCCTATAATTCTCATCATAGAATTTAGATAATCAATTATATTTCAAATTATCCTAAACATTTTTTTTACAATTTTTTTAAAATTTTATATATTCACATCATTTTTAATTAATATTTATATATTAAATCATTTAAATAATTACATAAAATTTGTAACTTTTTAAAATTTATATTAAATTTTTTTATAATATATCATTGAATAAAAAAAACTATATAACTTTAAAAAAATATAAAATAGAAAAGATACATATACACTAAAATATAAAGAGTAGAGAAACCTATACCCTTTTATAAAATAAATTTAGCTTAATTTAGTGGAAAAATACATAGTTAAAGTTGTATTATTTTTCCTAGGTCATTATAATGCTATAAAAAAATATAATAAAAATATTTGTAATTTTTTTTCAAATTACACAATAATAATTATATTTAAAAATTATAAAATATTCTAGAACACTTTAAGAATTATAAAATACTTTTAAATATTCGTTCGTTTAAATTGCTAGTTCGCTTTAATCTCTCTCATTTCAGATGCTCCAGTTGGCCTCCCTGGACTGCTGCGCCCTCGAACACCGAATTGTGCGCGTTTACGGAATGATTCTCTTCTTTGGATACCCCTCCTTGGATATCCCTTTTCATTGGACAAGATCAAGGTCGAGGAATTTTTTGGATGGTTATTTTTTTTTGGAATTTGGATAAAAAATTTAACAAATTTTGGGAAGTAATGTTAAATCATATTTTTGAAAGTAACAACAAATTAGAAACCATTAAAAATTTCTGAACTACCAAAAATGTTAAAATTTAACAACTTTAATTTAAATTTACAAAATCTATCAACATAATACGAAAATCTTCATAATTTTCAAAGAAGAAAAAGAACAATCGGATTAAACTGCTGGCCTTTTCTTTTGCAGCGCTGAATCTTTTAGCCAAAGGCCTCGCTGTAATTTGACTTTTTGGACAACCAAATTCAAACATTTAATAACCCCGGAACCGCTGACGCCCTAAATACCACTCGGACAAGTTATGGATACTCTAGATTGCAGGCATATACCGGCTCCTGTGTCATAAGTTAAACTGTTTTGTGTTTTTTATTTTATTCAATAAAAACGTGGAGATCACCACACTTCATTCTACAATTGTTATAAATATCTAAGTGGTTGGGCCTGGATGTAGTTGTGTTATATTTGAATCATGATTTTTGGTTTCTATAGCCTGAAGATTGTTATCTTATATTTGTTTCATGTTTTTAGTGATTGCTTGTTTGTTTTATTCTTTATTTAAATTTAATAATTTTATTGGATTATACTGTATGATAACTGGAAAAACTTCCGTTAAAAATAACAATTTCCAACTCTATCACATACCATCCAGCCTGGTTAATAGCTATCATCGGAAATATTTTTTATTCAACCAAATCACATATTCTTCCTTTGAAACTTAAGATTCTGAAAGGGAGAATATTCAAACAAGAAAGCTGCTTTAATTTTGTACTAAATTTATAGATCAAATTAAATGGAAATATGTATGTAAAATGGTTAACATAAAATGTATAATTTTGGTTTTTTTTTTTTATATATTATATTTTTAACTTATTCATATTTTACTTAAAGTATATGTAGAGTGAGATATTTTATTTTTTCAAATAAAATAGTTAAAAAATAGCTTATTAAATATAGAATAATTTATGAGTGAGTGTACTTTTAAGGCTATGAATGTTCCCAACATGTAATATTGGTGGTGTAAATCCATCCAAACTCAATATAGTTAGAAAATAAATTACTTTTCAAAAATTATTTGGAATAAATTTGTGATCATCTTCATCCACAACAAATCATGAAAAAGTTATAATATTTAGATACTTCACAATGACAAATATGATTAAGGAATTATTGATTTCTTATTTTCTATAATTTTCCAATTTAACCAGGAGTTGTTTCTTACACTTTGATGTATTAATCACTCAATCGAAGATATAATCTTCTTCTAAAACCCTTTAAGCTAAATTTTAATAATTACACCGTAAGGCGTTCGCCTTGAAATCAACTCCCCTCTTGTCATCATTATGAGCCATAGGATTATATGTTAGACGATTGAAAAAGTTTCAACCATTAGATCTAGAAAAAGTAGTTACTAATTCATTGCAAAGTGGTATTCTATATCAATGCATATGTAATGACATAGGTCATAATATCAAGTGGCAGTGTCATGGACACCATCACACACTGTCTCCTGTGGACTCACCGTCGGGCAGAGCCTGGAGGTCAAGCAAAACATTGCGGCCACCATATTCAACCTTTTCGTGGTGGAAAGCTACAGGGCCATAATAGGCGACCGCCCAGACGTTATCATAGGTCTATTAGATTTAATTTATGAGGGGATCCCCAAGTGCACCTGCACCAAGGATGCCCTAAAAACCTTATTTCTTTTGGTTCTTTATCTATTGAATAAGTCAAAATTGGTGTTCAGGTGAGTCGTTCTGGTGATCTTTTCACTGCTGATGAATGAGGGGTTGGGAATCGTTAAGGATGTGACCACTGTTATAGCCCAGGTAGCTGGCTACCATGAGATGTATACTTCCGCAATGACTAGATTTTTTTTCTCATGCATTCATATCATATTCAAATTCATATGAATGTTGCAACTATGTTTTGAACATCAATATCCCATGATATAAGTGAAAATACTTTTGCCATGTCAAAATTTGGTGTCTTCTCTTTAAATTTTTTTTTTTTCTCCAGAGTGAGGTTTGTATTATTGAAGTAGGTCTATGTATTGTGCCTTTAGTTCTTGCATGGTTGATTCTCTTGTTGGTGAATGGATTGATTGGAATGATTGTGATTGCAGAGGTTCTTCATACCCTGCAATTGTAGAAGAAATTAAAGATGTTGCAAGAAAGGACCCTCCTCATCGAAAGTTATTTGTGCATGGATTGGCTTGGGATACTTCTTCACAGACCCTATGTGATGTGATGTGATGTGAGTGAATGATATTTAACTGATGTTGGGGAGACACCAAAATTTAACTTTAATACAAAACCCCAAAATTGTTTGAAGAAAAATGAAAGCAATCCAACTATTGTTGCTAAAAGTGGTATTCCATTTATATATTATTTTTTTTTTCTAAACCTTGAGACTTCTCAAATTCTATGGTACTACATTGTTACATAGGGTGATTCAATCCACAAAATATACATTATTAACTGGCCTCAGAAAAATGCATGGAAGAAACCCTTCGATTGTTGTCATGCGGAATCCCAAGGTACAGGAATGACTTATGGAACTCAAGCTACAAAAACCATATCTAAGAATCTGTAATTCATTATAAAATGCACACATTTGATATGCCAAGTTACCCTTAAATATAAAATATATTTGCTGTGTAATAGTAGAAACCGTAGTTTTTGTCATAGATCCGCTTCCATCAAGTGAAATCTGTTGTGTCGTTACTTCATTATGAAAAATCTAGGGTTTGCAGATCATAATTTATATGGCGAAAGAATCTTACAACAATAATTTAAATAATACTCCTCCTAGAAATGAAAGATTAGAGTGCAAAGAAAATGAAGAATTGTTTCTCTCGATATTCATACCCATTCTAGGCCTTATTACATGACAGAGGTTTTCCCTCTCTCTAATAGCAACAATAGATGAGTTTTCTGTTGGGTCACATCAGCTTTGCTTCTGCACCTTCTTCTACAACATTTGGCTTTCCACAACTACCTCATTCTGATCAGGCTACTCTTCAAAGTAAAAACCCTCTTTGATCTTCTTAGCAACCTCCATTTATAGAAAGAAAGAGATGAAGCCTCTAGCTGCCACATTTTAACTTAATACATGTCATATTTTAACTTAATACCAAATGCATATATGACAAAATCCTTTATTGGCATTACATAAGAAAATTATATCAAGAAATCTACAAACTCCTATGATTTGGAAATAACTTCAAAACCTCATTGAATAAAATTGGCATAATAAGATGAACTACTCTCATGTAGTGTTAGAATGCATCGTTGTCACTCTATCAATCTTGTAACATCCTTTGATAGGCATAGCTACCACCTCCATGCTCCAAAAGTCTAACTATTATCAAAATTTTCATTTCCGGCTTAAAAAACCAGAGTGCAAACTAGTGTCAGTGGTCTCAGAAAAATGCAATGAACACAACCTTCGATTTTTGTCATGTGGAACCCCAAGTTACAGGAATGACTTTTGGAACTCAAGCTACAAAACCCATAACTAAGTATCTTTAATTCATTATAAAATGCATGCATTTGGTCTGCCAAGTTATCTTTGGATAGATATTTAACCACTTTTGCCTTGATTCACTTAAATGCATGTCCCAGGATTTGTTTTAGGTGAAAATCAAGTTTTTCAAGTTGATCATGAGTCATCATTTAGGGATGGCCCACCTTTCCACATGCAGCGGAAAAAAATTGTTGTTAAAAATACCATAAAACTGCCAATATTGACACATTAACAAATATAGAGCTCAATTTCTAAAGTTCTATTGCATGAAGAAGAAATTTGTTATCATATATGTTACCAATGGAGTTTTCCAACCTATGTACACTCACAGAGTAGTTTTTCTTTTATTTGAATGTAAGTTCGTAGCATGCTATGATGTAAAACTACTAGTTAGAAAAAATATGTTTATTTTCTTGTAGACATGTTGGAAAAGATTATGTTTGATTTCATAAAGCATTTCTCTGTTCCATACATTTAAATATAAAATATATTTGTTGTAAAGCAATAGAAAACGTAGTTTTTGTCATAGATCCGCTGTCATCAAGTGAAACCTATTGTGTCATTACTTCCTTGTGAAAACCCTGGGGTTTGCAGATCATAATTTATATGGAAAAAGCAGCTTACATCAATAATTTGAAGAATGATCCTCTCAGAAATTAAGGATTAGAATGAAAAGAAAATGAAAAATTGTTTCTCTCGATATTCATACCCACTCTAGGCCTTATTACATGATAGGGGGTTTCCCCCTCTCTAATAGCAACATCAGATGAGTTTTCTGTTGGGACACTTCAACTTCCCTTTTGCACCTTCTTCTACAACATTTGGCTTTCCACAACTGCCTCATTTTGATCAGGCTCATATTGAAAGCAAAAACCCTAATTGATATTCTTAGCAACCTCCATATATAGAAAGAAAGAGATGAACTCCTCTAGCTACCATATTTTAACTTAATACCAAACGCACATATGAAAAAATCCTTTATTGGAATTACATAAGAAAATTATATCAAGAAATATACAAACTCCTATGATTTGGAAATAATTTCAAACCCCCATTGAATAAAATTAGCATAATAAGATGAAATATACTCATGTAGCATTAGAATGCATCGTTGAAAATCTATAAATATTGCAACATCCTTTGATAGGCTTAGTTGCTACGTCCATGCCTCAAAAGTCTAACTGTTATCCAAATTTTCATTTCTGGCTTAAAAAACATAGTGCAAACCAATCTCAGTGGCCTCAAAAAATGCACTAAAGACACCCTTCGATTGTCGTCATGTGGAATCCCAAGGTACAAGAATGACGTCTGGGACTCAAGCTACAAAACCCATATCTAAGAATCTTTAATTTATTATAAAATGCAAACATTTGGTCTGCCAAGTTACCCTTGGACACAGATTTAATCACTTTTTCCTTTATCCACCTAAAATGCATGCCCCAAGGTTCATTTTAGGTCCAAATCAAGTTTTCAATTTTATGAGTCATCATTGAGGGATGGCCCACCTTTCCAGATGCAATTGAAAAAAAAATTCTATTAAAAAATACCATAAAACTCCCAATATTGACACATCGACAAATATAGCCATGAGTGCATGTTCACATGCCTGAAGCACTAGTCTAAAAGTATGCCAAAGGAGAATTAAATGTAGAAATCTATATTCTGGAATTTCGTCTACAACACCCAGATGTTAGAATCATCCAACACACCACGAGTTACACACAGGTAATTTTCCAACATGGCACTTTGGTTGTTTTCAACATTTTTTCTAGTTAGATAAAAAAATAGAGAGGCTTAAAGAAATGCAAGCATGCGCTAAAATATTCATGGAATAAATGACTTGGAAGTTGTAAAAGACTCCTATTCATGTTCACTACCATCAACTTTCCGTGAGATTAAGTTTTATGATTCAATCCAAACAATATACTTTATTGTTAATGGAAGACAAATCTACTTAAATTATGGAAAACATGCATAGACCGGTACATCTAACTTATAACAAATTATTTTTTTGGTGTTGTTGAAGATTGTTTACTTGACAAGAGACGTGTTGTGTCAGACTTTCTTGGTTGGAAACTTTTGAGCATATTTCTCAAAACATTGCTGCACAAATATTACAAGTGGGCATGCTTCCTCTCTCAATCTCTGCCACAAGAATCCACCACATCTCTTTCATTTTCTTTCCACTTATTTGTTATCTATTCTTCATTTTCATAGATTTATTCTTCTTTATATTAACCACTTTACCAATAGATGCTTGCAACTCCCAATTAGTGAACAATGTGTCCTTACCAACCTCCCACTCTGCTTGCTGCTCAATCTATTCTCTATCTTCTTCTTTGCCATCACTGTTTTTCATTCATCTCCGTTGGTGACTATTTTTCATAGTCACATCTGACACCTTCATTGTAATGACATCTCTTTTCTAGTCTGTTCCATAATTTTTTTCACCTATAAGAGTATGAACACATAAAACATTATGTGAATTGAACTTCACTTCAACTGTACTGCTTCTTCCACATTATTCCTTGCTTTTGCAACATCTTCTTCCATCAAAGAGGCCAACAACATATTCAACATCACTCATTTTGTATCCTCTTCATCTTCAAAGGATTCGATGTATTTCCTTAAGCATATTCACCTAGGACATTAGGCTCAGTAGGCTATCAACAAGTGCCTTGCAATACAAGTGGCTTATCTAGGTAAGCTTATTAACAAGTGTCTTGCAATACTTGGTGGAGGGAATCTTATCAACAGGTGCCTTGCAATACCTTTACAATTACTTCTGAATTTATATTTTCTTTTATTTTCTCCTTTTCAATCTCTATCATAGAGACTGCATATATATTCTTGAGCTTATAGCATAGTTTCTTTTATGCTATAAATATTCCTGAGGTCTCTCATACATTGTGTCCATATCATAGAAACAACCACTCTCCATATCAATGAAGGTATTCTGATTTTGTCCTCGCCCAGCAACCTAGAATTAAAGATCATGATTGAATTAGACTTTTTCAACCATAAATATCATAAAGATCATAATTTTACTTCAGAAATTTTTGACCAATTATAAATTAATTTTCCCTCTTAGTTTACATTTTACATTTCCTGGTTGCTTATTAATTTATTTTATTTCAATAAACACAATTTAAACTTCATTTAAAATCTTCTGAATATTTGCAAATAATATTAAATTTATTTTAAACATAATTTATATTTGATTTATGTCTGGGATGTCTTAGGATATTATGGACATAATTAACATCCAATAGCTCTCTGTAAACATTTTCAAATAATGCCAAGATATTCTTGAATGCCATTTAAAGCTACATTCTCTATCAACTAATGGGGATTCATTTCATAATATTGTAGTCTACGATAAATAACCAGTTTGTGAAATTCTATAAGTTCGTTTAATGTCCTCTTTTCATGAACAAAAAACCTGCCATCTCAGAGTCTCTGGGATTTTACTAACAAACCCACAAAAGAGTCCATGGGCATGGTTTCCATAAAGAAGAAAAGGAAATTTAAATGGTGGATGCAATCATAAATAAGCATCTGGTTGTCTAGTATTATGTGTAATATGGAATGGTGTGTGTGTGTGTGTGTGTGTATTCTCTCCAAGGTGATTTCTATTCTCAATCTATTAATTTGAAGCTGAGACCTGGTTAAGACTAAACTCTACCTAAATCAATTTATGTAGACAAATATTGGGGATTGTGTATATGTATTGGATTACATGATTCCAGGCAAGCCAGTCCTATCAATTAGATGAGAATAATATGAAATTTAATGAATAGGATGGAAATACAGTGAGACCATCATGGTTAACATTTTCTATGTCAACATTGGCCGGCACATATCGCTTATTGATTACCTTCACACATAGTCCAATCTATACCAAAATTAATGGTGAGAGGAGGTTTTTATTTTTGGACCAGGGAAATAGATTCATTTTCAACATTAGTCAACATCAATCCATATTATAATTAAGGAATTTAGCTTTAATTTGCAACTTATGAAGGCATATTACAATTTAGGTTGGGGTTTTGTTTGCATGGCATATTGAGGTTTGCCTAATCTATGCCTCATATTTTGTTGTGCAAGATGCTGACATAATGTGGCTACGAAATCCCTTTGCAAAACTAGTAGAAGATGCAAATATCCAGATGACATGTGACAAATACAATGGTGACCCTTTGGATGTCCTGAATGATGCTAACATAGGGTTCATGTACATCCATTCCAATGAATGAACAATCAAATTTTACAGAGATTGGTATCTGTCAAGATGCTTTTTCCTAAGCCAGAAAGAGAAACATGTCTTAAATATTTTGAAACTCACAACCGGATTTGTTGCAACGAACATGAAATTTATGTTCTTGGAAACCAAGTATTTTTGGGGTTTCTATGAGAGGAGCCTAAGTTTGAATGATGTTTACACCATGCATGAAAACTACTAGAAAGGCCTGAAGGCCAAGCTCATTGATCTGAGGAATGTACTTGATGACTGGTTGGATTATAGAAAAGCCAATATCAATTCATTATTTCCGAATCTAGGAGAATGGAGCCCTGCTAATGCATGTATAAAAGCTTGGTTGCTTTAAACTATTTGTTTTGATCAACATATGTATCGAGTGATAGAGTATATACTACAATACAAAGGTTGTATACAATATTTTTTCATAAATATCGATTATATACTAGATTTCCAAAATCATATAATTTTTACCGTAGATCTATAGAGATACAATGAAATATTGCGTGTAAGTTTCATCACCAACTCAGCCCTCTAAAATTTTGAGATTTGGTACCTCCACCATGTTCTCCATCTCATTTCCTAAGCCTACTCCCACTTCTCAATTTGTCTTCCTTATCCTACTCCCACTATCACCATTTATTGATGGAATTGCTGAGTCACTTTGAACTCTATGGAATTGGTAATCATGTTCATGATTGGATATACAAATTATGTTGTGAGAAATCAGTGAATACATGCCATAGTAGAGAATTTGCGAGGAATGAAAAGTTGCTTGAATGACATTTACAAAAACTCTTTCACGGTTATTGTTGTTAATCTTTCAAATGATGCACACACTTTTTTTATTGTGACTATTTTTTTTGCATTGTGCCGTAATTTCAATTTTTGAATAAGCTTTAAATTACATGATTTTATATTTTAAAATAGAATATTTAAATTATATTTAAAACAATATATTTATTCTATTTAATTTGTATTTGGGTTAGAGATAGTGAGAGTGAGGGAGAGTGAGATGGAGGGGGAGAGGGAGGAATGAAGGAGGGGGGAGAGAGTTAGAGGAAGAAGAAGAAATAACATGTGATGGAGAGGATATAGAGAAAAAGAGAGAGACAGAGTTAGATAGAGAGCGAGTGTGAGTCAGAGAGAGAGAGAGAGAGAGAGAGAGAGAGAGAGAGAGAGGAGTTGAGGGGGTAGGAGAGGGGAGGATAGAGGGCACGAGAGGGGGAGAGAGAGAGGAAGTGAGAGTGGGAGAGATAATGAGAGAGGGGATATAATGGAGAGAGTGTGGGAGAGGCAAAGGGAGAGGGAGAGATAGAGAGAACTAGAGCGAGAGTGGGTGGCGAAGGGTTTCATAGAATGAGAAGGGGAGTGAGAGAGATGGGGTGAGAGAAAAAATGTGTGTTTCTTATTCCATTTCCTTATGACTTTTCCTTTGAAACATGTGGTGCAACTACTACTACATCTACTTGTAGTCTTATAATATCAAAAAGATGAAAAAGGAAAGTCTTGATTTCTTATCTAGTTTATGTAAATGTAAAAGAGACAATATTGCTACCATCCTTTATAAATTATTTATGTTGTGAAGAATCCTTGAATTTGAAACAAATGATGTTCTGAAATAATGTCAGAAATATCAAAGTGGTCATGTAGCTTGCCAATATCTTTAAATATTATAAATTATCTATATAAGCAAATGTTTATTAGAACATCACTGCAAATGAAATATATGTAGAATATAGAGTACACTTGGTTTCTAATATCTTAACCTTCACATTTTTTTTTTACAAATTTGAAAGTGACCCTTTTCTTTAAATCATAAGAAGAGATTTAATCTCTAGTAGGCTAGATTAAGGTTTTGTTCAATATATTTCCTCTCCTAGTATGATTTCCTTAGGTGGTTTCCCCTCTTATAGCATAGTTGTGTGAACAAAGTGAATGGCTATATCCCACTCAAATCTAGCAATCCCAAGTATAACTTGTAAGGGGTATCTCCCTAGGGATAGAGAGAAAACTACTCTTATTGTAGTAGTGACTTCAATGAGCCAATAATGGAGGTTTTGGTATACGATATATCATCATTTTAAGCCAAGCATTAGGAGCTAAAACATGGTATATATGGCTCTAAAACCTAACTACATATGGAGCCTAACTTATAGAATAAAATTCTCTTAATATTTAGGAATCACAACAAATCTGAATTGATGGAAATATCAAAGGTTTTCATGTCTATCACGTAGCTTGGAAAAATAGTATAATATCCAAGATGATAGCTTTTGTTGAATCAAAGATGGGAAAATTACTCTCTTCTAGAGGGGTTGGTGGCAATAATGGCCTATGTTCAATTAGGTAAGTAACTCACAAAAACTATAGGTTTTTTTGAGTTCACACTATTGGGAACCCTCATTCAATCATTGCCCCTACAGGGAATGGTTCCCCCCCTCTAAATGTGTCACAAACATTGACATTACCATTCCTTTATCTTTAGAATATGAATTTGATATTAAAAAATAAAAGAAATACTTGATATTCTCAAAGGGGGTCACAATCCAAAGGGAACCTTTTCATTGAAATAATCTTATAATATAATATCACGATCAAATCATTAATCAATTAGTACCAATTAAATGGATTGTTGCAGTTGCATTTATGGCCTAAAATCACTCTTTTCATTCATTTTTATTTCGAAACATAACTCTTTCTTGGGATAAATTACAACAAACAGGATTGGAGGGATCCCCAATTTCCAAGCTCTATTTGAGAGTTTAGATACAATTGAGAATAGCCTCAATGATTTCCTTTTTCCTTTTAAAATTATGGATCTAATGGCTTCACCCGTTAGATAATATCGGCATTATAGAGTAAGCTTGAAATCAACCATAGAAGAAAGTAGATCTTTCCTTCTATCCAATTTAATTCTCAACAGAGCATAGTTATTAACAACAGGTTTGAATTTATGGATAATGTGGAAAAAACTTATTGGGAACCCTCATTCAATCATTTCCCCTAGAGAGAATGGTTCCCCCCCTCTAAATGGGTCACAAACATTGACATTACCATTCCTTTATCCTTAGAATATGAGTTTGATACTAAAAAATAAAAGAAATACTTGATATTCTCAGAGGGGGTCACAATCCAAAGGGAACCTTTTCATTGAAATAATCTTATAATATAATATCATGATCAAATCATTAATAAATTAGTACCAATTAAATGGATTGTGACAATTGCATTTATGGCATAAAATCACTCTTTTCATTAATTTTTATTTCGAAACATAACTCTTTCTTGGGATAAATTACAACAAACAGGATTGGAGGGATCCCCAATTTCCAAGCTCTATTTGAGAGTCTAGATACAATTGAGAATAGCCTCAATGATTTCCTTTTTTCTTTTAAAATTATGGATCTAATGGCTTCACCCATTAGATAATATCGTCATTATAGAGTAAGCTTGAAATCAACCATAGAAGAAAGTAGATCTTTCCGTCTATCCAATTTGATTCTAAACAAAGCATAGTTATTAACAACAGGTTTGAATTTATGTATAATGTGGAGAAAACTTAATAAAAGGACTTTCAAAAATTCTTCCACCTACCTAGATTTAATTTGGCACTAGATCCTTCAACATGTTCCTGAAACTGTCCCAATTTCCCCTAGACCCCAAATATTGGATTTGGAATCCTTAGGAAAGAAGGTTAACCTACATGGTGTTTAAACCCCCTCAGTTATTTCTCTTTCTGTCTCAGCACCTCCTCCATGTGTTATCCAATCCATTAGCTAGGCTCTCTCTCCATAGTTTTCTTACTCTTACTTTGATGGTTCCTCAAAAGGAGAATAAAGCCAACACAAAATTTGTGGAACTTTAAGAAATTATCAATGGAAAATTATTCACATTTACGCTAGATTCTTGGGGATAAATAACAATGACGGGAACATTTTCCTTGGAAGATGGGATACATATTGGAGAAAAAGATTCCTTTCATAAATTTATCATTCCTTTGCCATGATTTAGATGGAAAAGAAACTTCAATATGGAATAGCTTAGTATAGAGTATTGGATATATTGAGATTGAACGTTATTATTTATAGAGTCGGTCAACTTTTGGCCTGAAATGTAGCAAATATCCTATCTCTTGTAAAGACTAGAAACAAATTGGTAGATTTCTTATCTAACTAGGGTATGCAACATATGAAAATGATATTAGATAAGCGTTAGTCACAAGTTGAATCAAGCTCACTAAGAACATCCTATGTTGAGATCATTATTTAGGATATTTCTTTGCACGGTGGATTTCCATTGAAGGAAGCCCATCTGTCACCTTGGGATGGAGGGGAGAAGATAATTCATAGTTGGCTCACTCATCCCCATTAATGACGTACTTATTTTAATTGTGGTATTATGTGGGAATTAATCATGAGCACTAGAGGTGGCTTATATTTACATGAATACCCACCTCTTAGTATCTTCTTATACTTTATGTATAGGTAAATATGATAGGTAAGAGGAAGGTAAGTAGGTATGAAGAAATGAAGTGGTGGAAACTTAAGTACAGTAGTGGAAATTGCCATAGATTTTCTATTTGGTGATATAATGGCTTGGCTCAGATCTCTCATTTTCCTCTCTTCGTTTATTCACTTAACTTCCTCAAATGAAGGTTTTAAAAATATTTTCTTGTATCATCCACTTCTACCATGTATTTTTTCTACCTCCTGTATCAAGATACCATTACTCTATGGGTTTTTCTCCTTACATGGAATTTTTAAATTTTGGTGTTGGCTTCTATTTGTTTCTGAAATATTGATGGTCATCATAGTGGAGGTTGAAAATTACGATATTGGTTTAATTTTCATTGACTCTTAATCTGACTTAGCCCTTTGGATGGTTATTACCTAGCTCTATCTCAAGACCTTTGTTTCATATAAGTGTGGCTACATTGTGGATTTTGGAAAATAAACCTCGGTTAGTAGATTTCACCCACTTCTAACTAAGAAACTCTCTATTGTGAGAATTTTCACTTACAACATTTGAAATGTTCAAGCTATAATACCAATGCTCACTAGAACGGTAAGGAATTTCCTACTTCTATTGGACACTTTGAGAGGAAGGTGGGAGGAATATTATACTCATTTTTGTGTGGGTTCTTTTCCTTACTCTACATTATTATTTCTTTTTATGTGTAGGTTCCCTCTTACCATAGGGACTTAGTGCGGTCCAATCCCTTCTCTTTTGTTCAACCTAGTGGTTCAAATTTTCCACACAATAAGCTATATTTTCCTATTCAAGTTGGAAGATACCTGGTGGTTCCTCTTCTTTGTGATATTCTTCATATTTGGATTATTCAATTATTCAATGGAAAATAGTCAGGATTTTCAAGTAGGTTAGGAAAGTCTTTGTTGCCTCAATATTTTCCTTGGGGATATTTGTAGTATAAATAATATGGGTTAGATCTTTCCCAAGTGTGGAAATATATCAGTCTACTTTCTGCTCTACATGGCTAGTTGACGAGATCCATCAAATATTCAAGGATGTAATAGAGGTTATCCTCATATGCATGCTATAGTATATATGGAAAGATATAATGACATCAATTCTACATAAATTTCCATCACCATCATGAACATGGAGGATGAATTGCACTTCAATCACCGCTAAATCTTGGTTCAACATATTGAAGTGAAAACTAGGAGTTATAATCCACATAGGAAATATGAAAACATTCAAAACATGCTACTTGCAAACTAATAATTTATATTGGAATATCATGACTTTCTTGGAAAATGATCTAGTGGAATGTTAAATTTCACAAAGGGATATCCTATTTTGTATTCATGATATATTGGACAAGGTGTGCATATTATAAATCAAAGCCTCCAATACTATTATCAATACAATTCTTCCTTCTCTAATATATCAATGGCCTCTATTGGTGGACTCCTTGTATAATTAACACATCCTTTGTCTCTATGTTTATTTTTTATATTCTTAGTGAAGAAGTTTCTTTATATTCTAAGCAAAATAGGATCATGGTTCAAATAGGATTTTTATCATTTTATATTATGGCCTAGCTCATAATTAAAAGACCGATTTTATTTTTTATATGTATTCTTAAGACATTGAACATTTTTTATTGATTTTTTTCCCTTTTGGAAATCCAATAGTAAAATGAAGATGCATATGTATCTCTTTTTTATCTTAATCTGACTAACTATATTTACAGAAAATAAATATCTAAAAAGATCAATTTTTACTACAAAATTTATACTAAAGCCTTACCTAACACCATCTCAAAAAATATTGTATTCCACTCTCAAATAAGCTTAATAATTACTTCTATAGCAAGGTTTTGATTGACGATTGTAGTGATATGAATTGTTTTTTATACTAAGAGATCTAAGGTGCAAATGACTGACAATAGACAAGTCTAAGGGGATGAGGATATTTCTTAGGCCACAAAGGTATAACAATATCAAGTGGAATCAACTAGATGTCTCAAAAAGCCAATTTTCAATTCCCTTGATTACAAAAAAAATTACTTTATTTTGCTTCTATTCTCTAAAATATGGTTATCTTTCTCTCTTCTCTCTAGTAAGAAAAGACAAAAAAGTGTAACAAAAATAACTAATATATCATAAATGTTTAATAAATTGCTAGAAAATATACACCAATACTATCACATATTAGCATGAACGACCATAAATAATAATAATAATAATTATTATAATTATAATTATAATTATCATTAGTGATATTCTCATAACAGTTTTGGTACACTATAAAGTTTCTTCATATATGTGTGAGATTAACACATTTTCCATATGAGTCTTTGGCTTTTAACATGAGTTTTTGGAATCTAATATTAAATTATTTTAGTTGAAAAAATAAATAACTTCCCATTCATAAATAATTACATGATATAGACGTTGCTATCTCATTCATTAAAATTCATATAAAATGACTAATATGAAGGGTGCTCTTCATATTATTTTTTTAAATTGGAATGTTAAATATAATAAATTATTAATACACAATATGATTTTATTTCACGGTATCTATTAATCAATTAAATTCTCTCACCCTCGATGTAATTGATTTTATAGACATTATTCTTTATACTTATTTGTAAATACTATGGAAATGTTGGTTATATAGAAGGAATATATTTGGCTAATTTACATAAATAAATTTGATAATAAATTAATCTATTCATTTTCTTGGAATGATATGGGAAATAACATATGAGTATTTTGGACTTCTTACTATGCAAGGATTTTTTAAGTGGTTAACTATGGATGGTGGACAGATTTTGGACTTCTTACTATGCAAGGATTTTTTAAGTGGTTAACTGTGGATGGTGGACAGATTAGAGGAAAGTGATAGAGGTCATTATTGCAACTTTCCCAAATTCTCCCAAATTTCTTGCACAGAGGAATCCCATTGAAAAAGATAATAATTGGCAAGAATTGTTATCTTGGATGAAAATATAAGCTTAATGGAGAAAAATGTTAAGCTAGGTGAAAATATAATAATAAGCATAGATGGAGAGACATACTCTCTTTGGTAGAGTTTCCAAGAAATAGGACAAGGATTTTCATCTTAAGAAAATGGATAGATATTTTAGAGGAGAAGAGAGGTGAATGTAAGAAAAGAGAGAGAATTATCAAAGGGGATGTGTCAAGGGATTTACACTACATTTTCTAACTCTATTTTCTATAGTGGAATTGTTAGAGGTGTTGGAGAATGTAGTAGGGTAGTTATTAATTCAAAGCCTCCTCAACCTTAATAAATTCTTGTGAAATTTAGTTTCCTTCTTATGGTGCTTTATGAGATATTTTAATCAAACAATTATCAAGAGGAAAAACATTAAGGACAATGGACACAAGTATTAGGCTTAAAGCCAAGGAAAAACCCCTCCAAGGGGAAAGTTAGAAAGAATCTCTTCTCTTCTTATATAATCTACTTCAAATGAAAAAACAAAGACCCAAAACCCTAAACCAAGTCCTCCTCCAAGCCCCAAGTCAAACTTCCAACAAAACCCTTGCAATAGATCAAAGTCTTCCAATGTCAACAAGACTCAACGTCCTTCAAATCAACTCTAATCCAACTTTCTACCCTACAACTTTTCGATCTTGCAGAAAACTAATGCCACACCTGGGGGTAAATGTTAGATCTCCTTCCTTTTTTCTAGATTGCTTCTTCTGTTGGAGACTTTAGGCTCCAATTCTTATCCTTCCTGCAACATAATTTTGGACCTACAATTAGCTATACAATTTTAGACTTGCTGTGTCACCTAGAACGCTAGATCCTTCACACATTTGAGAGTATATGACCCAAAAACATATTTTCCTTTTTCTTCTTGACTTCTTCTTGCTTCCTTCACCTTCTCTTTAGTTTTCTTGATGTTTCTTACTGCAGATCAAACTTCTTGCTTGCGATGATCCAATTAGTGATGAAGGAGGACGATGCTTCTTGTATATATATTCTTTTCATGAGGTCAAATACCTTTGTCTAGGACAACTTGTCACTGAAAGGGTTGACTTGTCCTTGGAGGCTCATAGGACTTTCGAGGCTTAAGATTAATATTTTTTTAATGTTAGAACTTTCCCAATAGGGTCTTATATAATTGACAAGGACTCTTCCAACTCGAGAAAAACATTCTTTGAACATGAAAAACCAAAGAAGCAGGAAGAACATGCTTGACCTACATGACCATCAAAATGGACCATGAAACCCATGCTTAAGTTAAAAAATTTCTTTCTTATTTCCCTTGTAACATAAGATATACATAATGCTTTGAGTACATTGACAATTATAAAGACTAAAACTAGTTACATTATTCAACATTCCCTCTTCCCTCGAGATGTATTCATAAGCGTACAACTTGTACAATGTTATTCTCAAATTAAAGAGTTATCATAAGAAGATTCAGATTGGTATGACATAATTAAGAATCAATGATCGTGATGAGGATTTGTCTGAAATACCACACTATCTCTACAAGGAATATACCTCATCTAGACATTCAATAGGTATATCCTTTTCTGGATAGTTTTTATCTTAGATCCCGAATCCTCAAAGAGTATCAATCCTCTTTGACCACTCTTGTCTTAGATACCTATGAAATCCTCAAAGAGTGTTGGTCCATTTCCAATATTGGATTTTTTTATCCATATTCTAATCCAATCCTCTATTCTCCACCCTCCCTGCATGGCCTTCACTTGGACGTACAATTGTTAGTCCTATCTTAGTGCATTTTGTTATGCCTCTATACCAATAGGTGTCATATATCATGATTGACTTGGTTTAACTCTTAAATATGTTCATACCTTTGCTTGTTGCAAATGTTTTCCATATTTGTTAAAAAATAAAAAATATTAAAAAAACGTAAAGAGGGTATGTCCTAAAAGAAAGTTCAAAGGGAAAAAAGAATAAAGAAAAGGTCAAAAAATGAAAGAAAATGAAGCCCGAGAAAAAAATAAAAAAGACCATGAAAGTGAGCAAGTCAAAATGCGACTCCTATTTACCTTTTATGCATACTAGTGATTCTGTGCAACTTGTTACTTAGGTGACAATCCATGGTAACCAAATGGTGTAATCTTGGTTAATCCATGTTTCAATTTCATGTTTATAGAGATAGAGAATAAAATCTGACCAAACTGTTTAATCCTGGTAGATAAGTAGATAGGTAGAGTGAATAAAAGGAGCTCAACAATTTAATATGAGCCCTTGGATGTAATAAGTGTAGATTTAGATAGATTTCTATATTTAAAATAAAAGAAAGTGTGATAAGGGTTTGCCAGTTTAAGTGCACCCTAATAAGAGAAGAAAAAATGGTACGATGTTTAGATAGGGTAAGTAGATGATGGTTGTAGAATTATGTATGATGAATGATTAAGTTAAAAGCTTAAATATTTTTCTTTCATCACTTGGACAAAACATGGATAACAGTAAAGAGAGAATATCAATAATTCAAAGTCAAATTAATTAACTTCCTCACTCATTTTCCCCTAATTTTTATTAATTTCCCCTAAGTACTAAAGGCACCTACAACAAGTTAGAGGGGCTTAGAGTATTTCTCTGACTTTTGGAGGGACCGGACCGTCATCCCACTAATTTGAAATGCCGAAAGTACTTAAGCACCGTACATCAATATTTCCCCTTCATAAAGTCATTCATCCCCTTTATAATGTTTTTCCTAAGTAAAATCCCTATTTTAACTTAGGAAAATTAAAACATTCTATATATAACAACCCTCATATTCATTTAGCCTAATTCATAAATTTTATATGATGAAAATGCTTTCAGAAATGTTTAAATTAGCGCATTTCATATCCTACAAGGTCACATTAACTTTAACTCATATTATTATTTAACTCCCAAGAAAATAAATCACCCCTTTCCTGTATTACTATTAAAAATCCAAAAAATATGTATTCCACCCCAATGGTTTGCAAAATAACCATATTAAAGTTTGATAAATGGGATTAATTAGTAAACCCGTGATTAATTAAGAGCCCAAACCCCCTGCCATACTAATAAAGGATTAAGTAATCATCCAGATTAATTACTAACTTATCGTCCAATCACATCACCCCCGATATGATTAAAGCATTTAATTATGGTCGGGCCCCTCCATTTAACTCCCACCACTTTCCAATGCTGAGTACCATCTGATCAGATCTCCTAGATCCAATAGCCATTGCTCATATCACGCGGGCCCTTTAGTTGAACGTTAAGCACACAATATGGGTGGTTTTCCAAAACTCGTCGATGAAACATGTCAATCAATCAATGGAATCGCGTGACCCTCCTCCAAAACCACTCGCCTCCCAGAAGCGATGCAATGAAACCCACTTATTGCCTCCCATAAACGACAAAAGGTCCTGTCATTCAATTGATACCAATTGTCACTGTCATTAACCTGAAAAAATATTGACTTATGCATAAAAACAAAAAAGATCATTGTTTTCCCTTTTTGTCCGAGAAAACGACCTCTGCCTCCCATACACACACAAAGTATGTCCCAATCCAGAAATTGAATTTCAACCTTCAACCACCAAAAGTTGTTGAACTCCAAAACTACTCTAGTCTACTATGCGCACTCGCAGAGTCGTCACCATAGCCAATTGTCCCTTCGACCATCTAAAAACAACTATTTACCTTACTTTATTCTCGGAAACCTTGTTGTGAACTGAACTTCCTCTAAATTGGTTTAGAAACCCAAAGTTTCAGTACAATTTAGTCGCTAGCTTAGTCTCATTGCTTCCTAGGACCTCTGTGTCAGCAATTTATTGAAAATCCCCATTTTCATCCCTGAATACACAAGAACCAGGGATGGAAACCAAAGTTGCCCTAAACGTTGCTCCAATCATTACTCCTCATAGGGATTTGGACCACCTTCACTTAGCTGATAAGGATTTCCAAATTAAAGACCTTACATTTGGTGACCCCTGAAGCTATACTGCAAATACCGAGACAATATTATCTAAATAAAGCCGATAAAATTGGTCTTTGGGAATCAAACCTCCCTAAATACCAATTTCCCACTGTCCATATCTTCCTAGATATTTTCCATCAATGCCATGCAAACTATAATCCCAATTTGAGAGCTGTGATGTCCCCCGTCCAGCAAATCCTTTTCATCATTACAACAGAATCTATCAACAACATGTTGCAACTATAACCTAGCCAAGACCTTACCCCCCTATCCATTGTTGATTTACTTGAGAAATCCTCAAAACTATCCAGCCCAGAGATCACTCAAGTCTGTCAGACCTTCATGGAAGAGAGATACATAATAAAAGACTCCCCTTCTTACATGACATGTGCTTTTACTGGCCTGGGTAGGGACATTATCTCCATGATTGCTTGAATTCTAGGTTTTACAACTGATGAGTATGTAGATGAACTGACCTTTGCCTACATGACCATCTTCACCCCTGGTCAGCCTCCTACTACCAAATATGACTATGCTACAATCATATTTGACAAGATGCATGACCAATTTAATTTGTCCTTGAATTAAAGTGTGAATTAAAATGGAATTTAGTTTTAACAGCTACTTGGAGATAATTGATTAATTTATTTTAAATTATTAGTTGGAGAAATTCAAGTTAGAAGTCTTTCTGAAGTCATGCAAGAGTTATCCCTTAAATTAAGGAGATAATATTGAGTTATATTTGAGTTGTAATTAATTAACTCAGTTTACTAAGTTAAGTCCAATTAAATTAGTTCCAAACTTTTTGAGGAACTAATAGAGAGTTAACAGTCAGTTGATGCATTTATGCACTCAACTAGTGCTACTCCACTTAACTGAAAATTACCTCATTAGAAACTCATGCATGTTTGTTCTGAGAAAGACCCAGTTGAGATTAAAGTCAAGGACAATGTACTATTAGTTGCATGTGTTTTCTCAAAGAGAACACTCATATTGTAGTAAACGATCATTCCTTAAGGATTATGTAGTTCCCACAGTGTGTGAGATCAGAGATCATCCACTTGGTTGAAGGTGAATCATCCCAAAGGAACAACGCTAGGAAATAGGAGCTTGGAGGACAGAGAGGAAGTCTTGAGAGAAGCCAAGATTGCCTGTGAGCATCTGTGAGGATTGTATTGAAAGCTGGCTAGCTATGAGAGCTAAGGCTTTGTATAATTCTTTTGTATTTCCACCATGTGTGATAATACAAATATTGGGGTTTTGAGATGAGGCTTTCAACAAAGTATATTCATGTGTATTTTGCATTGATTCTTCTTCTTCTGGCTATATTGTTCAACTCGATCTTTAAGATTTTGCAAATTGATAGTAGAAATAGGTTATAGTATTATGCTTTGATTTATATTTCATTATCGGGTTAACCTACATCAGCTTTTCTACACAAAATTGATATGGGAATTATGAGTTTTTAGTGTTGCTCCTTAAGTTATCGAATGAAATTTTTGATTTTGTGTGCCTCGTGAATGGTATATTTTAAAATTATTTATATGAGTTTTTTTTTTGGATGGTATCCTCATATATTCCAAATCTAAGGAAGAGTATGAGCAACATTTAAGGATTGTGCTTAGGTACCTAGAGGACATAATTTGCATGCCAAACTGAGTAAGTGCTCATCTTTTCAAAGAAAAACTCATTATTTGGGTCATATTACTTTAGAACAAGGCCTAGCAGTAGACCTATCGAATATTAAAACAATTAAAGAGTTTCTTAGACCCAAAAAATGTGATAAAAGAAATCTCTTTATTGGGTTTCACAATTAATATATAATATTTATTAGAGGTTTCTTTGGGATAACCCATTCTATTACTTCCTTTCAAAGGAAAAGTGTAAAATTTGACTGGTCTCATAAATGTGAAAAGGTCGTTAGGGATTTAAATGTGTTGGTAACAAGTCCACCTATATTGAAGATATATAACCTAGATGAAGGCTTTCTCATGTCCACATATGCATTTAAACTCAAAGGACTTGGAGCAGTCTCATGCAGAACGATCATGTGACTTGATATGAATCCGAAAAGCTCTAGGAAGATGAAAATAATTATGCTAGTCAATATTTCTACTTGGAAACCATTATACATGCTTTTGGGTGTGGACAAATTTGCTCATGGGAAAGAGATTTAGGTTACAAACTAAATATAATGGGTTCAAGAATTATTTTGGACAACCACATTTAAATTCCAAACAAATTAGATGAATGAAATTTTTGGATGATTATGACTTAGTTTGGCTTGGTTGATTCACTCGGTAGGATGGGGCATACAGTGTATGCTACAAACATAAGCACATGAAAATGTAAATCAAAAATAAAAATTTTCGAGGCTCAGAAGATACAATAATGATACATGGAAATAAAAAGAATCTTATAGCAAGGTGAAGTGCAACCCAATTATAGGTATTATAAAATGGAAGACAATGGATTTGCTTTGTATAAAGGAAATATTTATGTACTGAATTGCAAGGGCCTAGAAAATTTAGTGTTGAGTGAAATGCAAAGAGAGACTTATCTTGGGAACCTAGTGTATCAAATTCCAATATCAGTAGTCATAAAATAATACTTTTAGTTAGGTTTGAAGAGGGAAATGGATGATTATATAGCCAGGAGATTGGAATGGAACAATATTAAAAACTCAGCATAGGCACCCAATGGGGCTAATAAAACCGCTACCCATTCCTAAGTGGAAATGGGAAATTGTTTCCATCAATTTCATTACAAATCTGCCAAAAACAGTAACTAAACATGATTCTGTCATGGTTATGGTGGATAGAATCAACAAGGTTCCACACTCAATTTAAATGATGTCAACACATAAGGCAACCAATGTTGTTAAGATTAACATGTGGGAAATTGTCAACCTATATCATGTTTCCAAGGCAATAATTTGAGATAGAAATACCAAGTTTACATCTAATTTTTGGATAGGTTTATTTAAGGGATTTAGGAGTGGTTTAAATTTTAGTACAACCTACCATTTAAATTTATATGGTCAAATGGAAAGCATAAATTAGGTTACTAAATATATGTTAAAGATGTATGTGATGGAAAAATCATCAAAATGGGAAAAATATCTTCACCTAGTGGAGTTTGCGTATAATGAGGTGTACCATCATATTTGAAGATGATCATATTCGAAGCCTTATATGGGAGGAAACGAAGAAGCCAACGAGTTAGGACAGTACAATTTCTAGGGCCATTATTGGTCTAGATTTACTGAGTGAAATGGAAGAGTGATGTTGGCTTCAGGGCCTGACCCAGGTTGAACATTAATTAGCCAAACAAATACCTACACTACTGGCTCTTTCAGCATCAGCCTCCGCAACACGGACCAAAGTCTCACCTGAAGCCATATTAGGGGATGTTGGAACCAAGTTTCCGCACCCTTGAGATGGTTGTGATGTCATTTGATCTCTTTTATCCCTACCTTCGCGCAACCCTAACCTGGGGCTAAGGTACTTTTGCGCTACTATGGCAGTGTTTTGTGTAGATTCCTCCATTATCCTAAGTGTTTTCTTATCTTGTAAAATACCTAAAGTTATCACCACGTAAGCAGATATTTGTGATTGCATTCAATTATTCAATGTAATTGCATTCATTCGTGCACCATTTATAATAGAGGAACTTCATACACAAAAATATCCAAAACCATCAATAGAACAAATACACGGAGATTGTAGAATAACTCCTTTTATTAAGATCTTTCAAGTATTACAGACCTTGTTCACCCTGTGAACATAGCTGCAGGGGTCTGCACACTCAGCTACGGACTTATAGCCTCAGCCTCTGTGCACTTAGTTGCAGAGCCTCTACCTACGCTACAACCCAAGACTTAGACTTCCTGCTCTATTCTATGACTCTCTTCTTCCTGTTGTCGTTCCTCTAACTACTTAGAGCTTAGCTATATTTATACAATCCCATGGTCTGCGGACCATGGCTGGATATTATATAGCCGACATTACATTTCCAAAATAAGGGTGGACAACCCTATGACTCTTTAACACCTGTGTGTTCCATGATCACAAAATGTAGAGAATTTACACTTGGATTACAAAATTTGACCAAAATATGGGATTTTAGCCCCAAAAAACTATCCTTGGGAGATCCTGTGCCCAACAGGTCCCCAACACAAACATCGTGACTCACCCTCAAGTTACGCTGCAAGTGCAGATATCTTAGTGCAAAGACCTCCCAGCTCTGTTTGGATGACCACAACCTCAGTAGCGCACTAAGCAGTCGCCTGCTGGACTTCTTACACTCTCCGCTTTGTGACTGCCGCTGAACTGCCACCCTAAATTTTCTGTTGAGTTGCCTGCAGTTTCATAAGCTTTCCTTCAATGGAAGTTGTGATCATATATGCCTCGTCTATCCATGGCTGTAGGTGCGCTTTTAGGACCACTTCTTTGTGTCGAGCGACATTCACCTGTTCCTTAAGCGCCTTTGCCTCCTGCATCCATGCGAGCCCCTATGTAAGGGTGACCATTTGCACGGTCCCCTTGACCTTGTAATATCTTTGTTGTAGCTTGAGCGCCTCTATCTCCAAGCGCTCTACATTTGGGTCCTCCTGTAGGGTGGTCAAGACCTCGAATGACCGTTCAAAAATTCAAGTGCAATCTACTACTACACTATTGACCATCGCTATTGTTGTTGTAACAGCGGTGGCACACTGTTCCCTAACTTCTGGCAGAGTTGAAGACTGATCCCTTAGCTGCAATTCTGCGATTTGCAGGCTCAGCTCCAGCTATATCATGTCCATCTCTGTTCGAGCATCACGCACCCCAGTGGCCAACTTGCAGACGTGCATGTCAACCAGTTCTTTTGCTTGAGTGTCCAACTCTAGGACCATTCAACAGGCTTCCTCCACTACCTACATTATTTTCTTATTCTTCTTTGGTCTCGGTGTCCTATGTGATTTAGGGACTTTGACTAACACTTCGGCACTCTTTGGGGCAACTTCTACTACCTCAATTTCTTGCGCGACTTCCTTAGCTGTTACAACTTCTATGTCCATGGCTTCTATGGGTGTTGACATCATTCTATTTAGGAGGTCCTCCGTCTCCTTTGGCAATCTCTCAAACGGTGAACTTGCTCTCGAAGCCTCAAAATTTGCACGGTCCATACACACATGATAGCACGACAACTGAATTTTCAAAATGCTAAGTGCTTTCCACTAGATAGCCACTTGTAATTTATAGGGCCTTTTGAATTCAAATCTACCTTATTCCCCTATATTCGCCCCATTAATGCTAGATTGGTGGTAGATTTACAAGAATCTAATCCATAAATTTCACCCTAAGTGCCTGCCACCCACTCCATTTGGTTATAATACGACCATCAAATCGTGACCAGTGAATTTAACCGACACTTTCCGAAAGACCTGCACGCTGTTTACATGAGTAGCGCAGCCACCTTCGCGCTATCGCAAACCCAGTGACACATCCTTGCTTCGCACACAATTCTAATCATGCAGCTCCCTAACTCAGGCAGTGTAGTTTATAGTCCCGCGCCTCCTTTCAGCTTCCTAGAGCACTAAGACTGTGCTATTCTAATCTAGTCACCTAGCCAGATTGCTGGTGTGTGGCTTCAAGCAAATTCCATTCACCTTTCCTGGGGCATTACTGCTTCCACCCCATAGACAAGCCTAAAATCGGTTTGTCCCATCAACTTCTTGTATGTTGTTCGATAATCCCACAATACTGCAGGTATGTGTAGGTCCCAATCACTTCGCTGAGCATTGCAAAGCTTGGTCAGCGCATTTTAAAGCACTTTGTTGAACGCCTCCACTGTCCTGTTAGTCTGTGGGTGATAAGGTGTTCTCTTCTAGTGATATACCTGAAATTCTTCTATCAATGCGCTAATCGTTTCGTTCAGAAAGTGCATACCTCGAACACTCATCAAAATATTTGGACATCCAAATCGCCTCAATACATGCTCAAACAATAAATTTGTAGCCATCGCACCTATGCAATCCTTCATAGGTTGTGCCTCCACCCATCGTGTCAAATACTCCATCACAGTGATGATATACCGTGCACCTGTCTTATTTCCTTGCGGTTGAATGGTTCCCACAAAATCTATTATCCATTTCTCGAATGGTTGTAACGCCATTTGCAGATTCAAAGGCAGTTCATCCCTACACGATGCCCTACCAATTCTCTGACATACATCACATGCTTTGCAGTAGGCTTTTGAATCCTGATGGAGGGTCGACCACCACAACCCTATGCATAGAATATTATGTGCAATTTCTCTTCCTACATAATATCCTCCCACAGAACCTCCATGAGTGTCCATGAGGATGCTGCTTCTCTCAAACTCCGGTACATATCTTTGCCATATCTCATCAAACCCCATTTTGTATAGATGCCCAACAATGACGGAAAAATCTACCGTGCACACCACTAATTCCTTCTTTTGCTGGATAGAGTATCCTTCTGGTGTAGTTCATATTGTTAGGAACTGTATTATATCCTCAAAATGACCATCCATGACATGCACTGCAAATAGATGTGCATCATGCAATCCTACTTCCAAGTTAGTAGGTTACTCCCCTGTTTCGATGCGCGATAGATGGTCTAGTCCCATGTTCAATTTTCCAGGCTTCACAACAACTTCAAAATCATACTCTTGGAAAATAAGATCCATCTACAAATTTACCCCCTCAACACAGGCTTACTGACCAGGTACTTCAGCAAGGAGTGATTCATATACATCTTAAAATGGCCTCCTAGCAAGTAGTGTCGGTACATTTAGAGCACATACACCATAGATTGCCCCTCACGTTCAGTGGTAGAATAGGTCTTCTCGACTTTGGATAATTTGTAGCTTGCGAACGTGATAGGATGGTCCAAGCCTTCTCCCCCATCCTGTGTCAATAATGCCCCCAACACTATACATGATGCGTCAACATGTAGATGAAACTCTTTCTTCCAATTCGAGAATATTAGAATCACGTGGTAACCATCTTTTCTTTCAATATATCCAAGCTTTTCTTACAGTCATCGTTTGAGTAGAATGTGACATCCTTCTTCAACAATTTTTTCATTGGCGTGGTGATCTGGACATAGATTTTTATAAACTTTCTGTAATATCCCATATGTCCCACAATAGCGCACAACTATTTCACACTCCTTAGTGCTTCCAAGTTTAGTATCACCACGATCTTCGCAAGGTCTACCATCAGTCCTTGTCTGCAAACCACATGCCCCAATAGGTTACCAAAAGTAATGAAAAATAGACACTTCTTGAGATTAAGCATGATATGGTATCTGCGACGGGTATCTAACATCAGGTGCAAGCTTGCTACGTGGTAGTTAACCAGCCTAAATACAGTCTAGTCATCAAAATATACCTCCAGGAACTTATGAATAAATTCCTTGAATGCTGAAATAACCATGTGCAAAAATATGGTAGGCGCATTCTTCAATCCAAATGGCATTATAGTTTATTGAAAACAACCCCACTCAGTCGTGAAGGTTGTGTTGCTCCTATCCTCCAGTGCAATTTTGATTTGGTGGTACCTAGAGAACACATCAGTGAAGGAATGTGCTTCCTGGCCACCTACATTGTCCAACACTTCATTCGTAAATGGAGTCGGGAAAGGATCATGCACACAAGCATCATTCAGTTTTCTGGGATCCACGCATATCCTTATCTCATCTTTCTACATTTCCTCTTACACCACCATAGGGCTTACCCAATTGGATTCTTCCATAGGCTCAATGATGCCTTCCACTAGCATATTTTCTAGCTCTAAGCTGAGCTTCCCCTTGTATTTCGGATTCAGGCAGTAAGGCGTCTACATAACTGGCTTTACGTGGGGCTTTAATGTGATCTTCATCACTCCTAGATCTCCGATTATTCCTTTCAAATCAGTAAACTTGGTAGGGAATAAGTCTTGGTATTCGCGGAGCAATTCAATGACATTATCCACTGTCGTGTCATCCTAGTAGTCTCCAATCTTCATGAATTTGGGTTCTTCCTCTGTACCAATGTTAACTTGTTTTGTTTTCAGTAGCGCAGTTATATCAAGGTTCTCAATCTATGGTCCTTGAACCTCACAGTGGCCTTTTGTTTCCGGAATGTTAATCTTCCATGGATCTTCATCCTCATATTCAGCAGTTACATTATAAAATTCAAGCACGTGACTCGGCTGAGTAGCCCATTCAAGCTGAATTAGGTCTGAAGGATCCTGCGGTATCCTAAAGATGGCTTCTTTCACCTCTTGTAACACTTCATCAATACTGTCAAACTCGTCATCAAAACTAAATGTCATCATGAATCCTTTGCGTAGGATATCCCAATGGCTTGTCCCATGGTGTAGCTCTATTTATATATACCAATCCATTGGGATAACATCCAGGGTATGATAGAATATGTGCACCCACTTAGGCTGGGGCTTTTCTCCCTAATTCTACATCAATTTGGTGAGATGCGCACGCGGATCATTCTACCCATCGTACTTGTCTATTAGTCACATCTTAGGCTTCCCAAATAATTTTCTCATCATCCTCCTACATTCACACCAATCATCAAAGCTTCCCTTGTATGTACCCCACCATCTTGCAGGAATAGTACACAGTGCCCAGTCCAAGGCCTAGAAGTACTTCTTTTCTGGTATCTCCCTTTCAAATGCATCCAAAAAGATATCTATCTCATTTAGACCATCATAAATAGGTAGATGTATTGCCTTTGATGACACACAGTGCAGCGACTGGGTCATCATGTTGCAATTCAGCGTAGCTACTTTGTGTAACTGGTTCTGCCAACATTCTATTTCTTCATCGCAATGTGAGGTGCAAGAACTTTAGCGATCCCATGTAATCCATCCATCCACGGTGGGATTCACTGAGTCTTGGTCTCACACTGTTATCTTATAGATGCAGTCCAGATCATCATCACTCTCATAATCAGAGAATGGTTCTGTATAGCGCAATCCTTCAGTAGGATCTAAGGGTATTATTACACACAGTGATGTCTTCTCAAAGATCATCTTTCGCTTCTTTAGATTGATTACCCCATTTATATCAGTAGCCGAGTCGATTCCCAGGAGCGCGGGGTAGGGATTGATATCATTCACTATCTCTATAACTTCAAAATCCACCAGCGTGCTTGCTCCCTTAATGTCCATGGTCACCACTTGCAGCCGACCCATGGGGATGATTTTCTGCTGATTCGCCATCCTTAGCTGAATCAGAGACATTTGTAGCACAGGTCTCCCCATTCGCTCCCAAGTTTTCTTTGCCATAACATTCTCATGTGACCCAAAGTCCAAAATGACCTGATCCATTTCATACTCTCTTATTTGTGCGATCAGTCTCATCTCTCGTCCTGTCCTCATTTTATGCTTGCCAATTTCTTGTACTACGCACAACTCAGCTAGCACGGTCCCAACACATCTATTAATGAGTTCTTGTAACCCTTTCACAGCCTTACTGTCGTGCAGTAACTTCATACAAGTTTCCAGGAATGTTGTGAGCATAGAAGGGTCCATCTGTGGCTCAGGTTTGTCCTTGCTTCCTGAGGTGGAGGCCTCAACGAAGCTCTTATTAGCTTACATGAATGTTTCACGAGTGCACTCCAAATCAAACTCAACCTCTTTCGTCGAGGTTTGATGAACCCATGTACTGTTTTTTGGCTATTTCCCCTTGTCATCGCCTGTCGCGATCCCACTCTTGAGCACTATATTTATGTTAAGATCCTCCTCCCATGGCTCAGGCCTCATCATCTACAGGTTTTGAGTTGTTGGAGGTGGTAGCGCCCCTTTGTCTCATATCCTAGCTATTAGTGTAGGACAATCCTCCATTTCGTGATAAAAAAAAGTGCAATGTTTACACGATGGATGCATGGGATTGGTGAACTCCTGAGCATAATGCCCCAATCCCCCAAAGTTATAACATATCAGCTATCCCTGACCTCTACCAGGTCCTCCTCTACCTCGGCCTTGTCCTAGCCCTTGAAATATTCTTCGCACCAACCTCACGCCATGGTTAGGGACTAGCATTTTAGCCTAAACCATATAGGCCAGAGTTCTATCCATCATCAATTCATAGCTCCTGCAAGTATGCTAATCATGTCCTACCAACCTACAAAAATTGCAGAGAAATTCTTGCGATGCTTGTACATACTTCTATAGCAAGTGATAGTTATCTGTGGCATGTGTTCCGGTTATCTGACAGATAGCACACCATAATGCAGGCCTCATGCTAGGTCCTGCTTGGGCTTCCAGGCTTAAAGGCATCAGTCCTCCCCTCCAGTTAATTCGCAAAGACCAGGCAATCGTCTTTGTCATGACCCTGACTCTTGCATTTCAAGCACCATACTTCCTCGTGTACCTCTAGTCAAACCATCCTTTCCTGCTTTAGGCCTTGCATCTGAAGGCACAGATTCTTCAACTATATAAGGATCTGCTAAAATCCTAGATTATGATCTTGCATCAGAGTCTCATGTAGTCTCATGGCAATATCTAAGGCCTCTTCCTAAGTTGCTATATTATTTTGCGACAACACACTCCTTAAGTGCGGTAGTAGCGAAGCCACAAACCACTCGCAATGTTGTCTATCTTTCAAATTCATGTTGGCTTTATGGATTATACATTTCAACCTCTGATCTACTTCCCAAGGCTTCTTGCCTAGCCGTATCACGATCTGTTTGAATCCCACAATCGACTGCATCTTAGATTTAGGCATGCTAAATTCCCTATTTAGTGTTGCCTAGGTGTTTTCTACTCCAGCATTCGGGTCTTATTAGATTACTTAATATACCAGGTTAGCGCGCAATATAGCCGACCACTAACCAGTGTTGCCTTCTTTATGTGATCATATGTAATGCCTTGAGCTTCCCATACAACCCTCACAATGAACCAGAATTCGTCTGGGTCCTCATTTCCTAAGCCTTTGAACAATGGAAACTTCACTGTATTTGCCATAGTGAACCATGGTGGAGTTGGAGGTGGTATAGGTGAAGTTGGAGGCGATGGTGGTGAAGTCGGAGGTGGTGTGGCCAGAGGTCATATTCACGGGAATCCTTGTCTTATTAACTGAATAGTGCTTCGCAGAGAAACCTTCCCTATCGCTTTTTCATCCCTTCGCTGAGGTGAAATCAAGGGGCTATACTTTGGACCATTATTTCCTTTGTTTCTGTAAATTTTTTTGCTTGACGTAGTCCCGAACATCAAGGTAGCTGCATAACCCATTTTTCACACAACAACATTTTAATCCAAGTATTCAAAAATTTTACGTACTTACCTCGCGGTCCTTTGAAAAAGCATCACTTTGCCTCGCTATAACTAACTGAGGTGTCAACCGCGAATTTTGTAAAAAATCCTCCTATGACACAATCGAGCCAATGATCGATAGCGCAGGTGATCTTATCCTTTGATGCTTCCAAGCTTCGCACTAGCTTTGGGGTCCACACAGTAGGACCATCAAGTTTCCACCTTCCTTGGCAATTTGCTGGTTTTGTGATCCATTGGTATAGCTCAATAGAGAAAGAGCAGAAAAAGATCTCATCGATCTCTATATATAGGTACCATTCTAACCACTGTTCCTTTGTCAGTCGCAGGTTTCTGTTCTCATGTGCCGTGAATTCATGGATTTTTCTATCCAACTAGTCTCCAATCTCCTTCTCAGTTGGATTCGAGTGGTATGACATCACACATCTCTTATTCAGATTCTGGTATCGGCAGCGAAACCATTTGTTGGCTTGAGGGGGCCTGAAACAGGTTTAGCGTTAATTAGCTAAACAAATCCCTACACTACCAGCCCTTTCGGCATCAGCCCGCAGAGCACGAACCGAAGTCTCACCCGAAGTAGTATGGGGGGATATCGGAACCAAGTTTTCGTACCCTTGAGATAGTTTTGATGTTTTTTGATCTCTTCTATCCCTACCTTCATGCAACCCTAACCCGGGGCTGAGGTACTTTCGCGCCGCTATGGCAGTGTGTCATGCAGATTCCTCAATTATCCTAAGTGTTTTCTTATCTGGTCAAATACTTAAAGTTATCATCACGTAAGAAGATATTCATGATTGCATTCAATTATTTAACTGTAATTTCATTCATTCGTGAACCATATAAGAGCAATAGAGGAACTTCATACACAAAAATATCCAAACCCATCAATAGAACAAATACAAAGAAATTGTAGAATAACTCATTTTATTAAGATCTTTCAATTATTACAGACCCTATTCGCCCTGCGCAGACAGCTGCAGAGGTCCGCGTACTCAGTTGCAGACTTTTATCCTAAGCCTCTGTGCACTCAGCTACGGACTTCTATACTAGGCCTCTGCACACTCAGCTATAGAGCCTCTACCTACACTACCACCCAAGACTTAGAATTCCTGCTCTAAGCTATGACTCTCTTCTTCCTATTTTCGTTCATCTAACTACTTAGAGCTTAGCTCTATTTATACAATCCATTGGTCCGTGGACCATGGGTGGATCTTTTACAACTGACATTAGATTTCCGAAATAAGGGCAGACAACCCTATGACTCTTTAACACCTACGCACTCCGCGATCACAAAATGTGGAGACTTTACACTTGGATTACAAAATTTGACCAATATATGGGCTTTTAGCCCCAAAGCTATCATTGGGGGATCCCGCACCCAACAAGAGGGCAACAGAAAATAAATAGAATTTGAAGGCTTCCCAAGATATACATAAAATTTATGCAAATAAGAATAGGTCAAAAAGGGAATTTAAAATTGGAAACCATGTATTCTTGCAAGTGAAGTAAAGGAAAAACTCCTTGAAATTGGGTAGTTGTGAAAAGTTTGGATATGCCATTTCAACTTCTATATCCAATTTTTAGATACTTATTTATGTAACGAAGTGTATTTTGTATTTGATGTTATGGATGTGAATATGTATACATGATACTACATGGTTTTTCCTCCTCTTTCTTCTTAAAATACTTCTTGAGAAGTCAAGAGAGATTTTGGGGTTCTAATGCATTGTGTTATAAAGCACACATTTGTAATTAGATCCTAAATTTATGCCTCATATTGTATGATGTTCCACATTATGATTTTGTTCTCATTGACAGGTCTTGCAACTAATGCCCATGGATTATTTGAAATTATTTTTTACTTACAAACATATGAAAAAACTTCTATTATGGTCACCAAATTATTTGATAAAGGTTATTCATGGAAAGGTTCACTTCTCTATGATGAATCCTCATTTAGTTGTTTATTGCTTCTCTCAATGCTTTACATGATAGACTATCTTTACACATGGATGCTAACAACTTCATGTGTAATGTTTCTCGGAGAATAATAGTCACTATGTGTGATTGTATTATTTTCCTGAGTTTCCACTAACATGGGGTGTTCTAAAATGTCCCCTTTTGACAAGTTTTTCGTGGGATTATACTTGAGCTAGAGTTTTTCGTGTGTCTCTTTCCTATGTTATTTTATGTCATGTAGTGTGGGGATAAACATTTTGCTAATTGATTTCCTCAGTGATTTGTCATTGTAACATTATAACATTGCTAGATATCACATTGGAGGATGTTGTATTTTATGATGTAAGTACAATCATCGATGTGTGTTATTTCTCATGTTTGAGATTACATTAGGGGCATTAAATAGCCTTTCATGGTAAACTAACCCTTTTTAAGATTAATTATATAATAATCATGTATTATATTCTTGGTGGTGATGCATCCTCGTTACATGCTTCGGTTAAGCATAAATTTTTAATATTATCATAATACCTTGGCGGGGCTATTCTAGGAGATATGACAAATTTTACATGGTATGTCACTTTAATGGAGTGAACTAACCCATTGGTACATATGTTGAGATAGATCATATTATTTTTTTGTTATTTTTCTTGAGTGTAGAGACCATTACCTTAGATTTTAGAATTGGTTTGGTTCTACAAATTTTGTTAGTGATATATGTATTTGAACAATATTTAAGGAATTGTAGCCACCTTCCATCATATTTCATAATTTAGTTTGAGGTCATCCCACAATGGACAAAAAACCATCGATAATATTGTACTTTGAGAACTTATAGAAGATCACAAGGTTGACCAAGCTTTGCATGTGGAACATCTACTTTAAGTCACGTGTCGGGAGGTTGGCACACTCTACGGCATACCTATAATAATATTTGAGCATTGATTATAATATTGTTGAACTAGCTATTTCCTTACAATGTTAAAAGGTTATCAAGTATTTGAAATTTAACATAAATTTTTTCAAAAAAATGTCATTGATATAGTCACAATTATATCACAATATTTAATATATAATTAAACCGTTATGGAGAGTTATATATACATTACCTATGCATAAATCAAAATAATTCTTTTAAAAAACATACACCTATAATACAATCACATTTCATACAAAATTTTTATCATTACACATATATTCATGTACCTCTTAATGTAATTTATAATTTTTTAATTAAAGAAATGTTATAATATTTTGTTTTTATTAACTTAATTTGACACATCGATCTAACTATTATCTTCTTACAATTTAATATCATATAAAAAAAATATTTAATAGAAAAAACTATGAAGAGGTAATAAACCAGAATTTCCAATCACAAAACATAATGGCCCCATATTAATTGAATCTTCTCCTTCTATGAGCGGTTGGAAGGATGATTAATAATAAATATTTTGCGGAAATGACAATTATCAATTATACTTTTATAATTCAATCATGTTCTGTCAATCATATAGAAAGCTTCCGAATGTTGGAATATTTACCTTTTGGAATGTTGGAAGCTTCAAAATGTTTCCCCCTATTATGGACGAGTTGAGGTTTGTGACATATCACGAGTTTTTCAAATTTATATAATTTTAAATATATATTTTTTTAAATATAAAGATATTGATTAAATTAATATAATTTTTTATATGAGAGAAATTATATTTTATAATATTATAAAAATATTTTATAAAATATATATATGTGTTAGTAGTGTAAATTTATGTTTATGGGTTAAAGTTTAATTGGAAAAAAAATATATGGGCAAATCCTTGTGTATCCAAATAATTGGAAGTTCAATATCTCTGGTCATTTTCCACTAGCCAAAACAAAAGATAGTAGTAATATATATGCATGAATATTGTTTTTCTATTTTCATACAAAATGTTTTTAAATTAATTTTTGTATTTATAATTTTTTTTTAACATTTTATAAAGAAAGATATATATATGAATGAAATTTGAAAAGACATTACTTTAATTTGAATGATTAAATTTTATTGAACACTAAGACATTGATAAATTAAAATAAGTTATTCTTTTATGTAAAAGAGAAGTTATTTAAAATTTTCATACATAAAATGATTGAGTTGAGATGCTTATTCTACGATTCAGTATGAGGGAATGTGTAATTTCAGTTTGGAGTTGACAAAAAAACAAAAATAAAATATTCTCTAAATAGAAAAGCAATGTAAACTATAATAAAAAAGTAAAAATGAATATGCTATGCATGCTTAGTTACTTGTCTATAATTTGATCTAAGGAAATTAGATGTAAAAAAATCTATGTGAGATGCATAAGAGAAATGCAATTCTTTTTCAAATTTTGCACACTAAAAAAAGTTTGCATCTAAATAAATTTGATCCTTTAGATTTGTGCTTAAGATAAATCTATACTAATCATTTTACAAATAAATTGTGAAAAATCAATTCTTATCTTATGATTCTCTAAACCTTAATATTATTAAAGTAAGTATATATATTCCTTAAATAATGAAAAATGTATCTTTTAATAATAATATAAATAATAATAATAATAATAATAATATAAATGTATTAATAATTATATGGTGGATTAAATTCAAAAATATAATGTTAACAACCCATTGGTTTAATATAAATATATATGTTTTTTTTAAACCATATTTTTTGAAAATAAATTTAAAGAAAATCTTATATATGATGGGAAAGTGAAAACAATTTTGTGCATGCAATGACCCATTGAGAATTACAGTTAAATTTTTAAAATTCAAGCTTATTGGAAGATTGTGAAAATACTTCATTATTTTATTTATTTTAAAATAATTAAATTAACAAGTGAATAATATTCGGTGAGAATTACATAATTTGTAAACTATAACAACAACAATAAAAGTAATTATACTATATGAATCTCTAATTTGTAAAATGAACATTATTTTTAATTTGCATTTCAATTTTTCTAATAGAAAATAAACATCATAAATTTAATGTTTCGTTTTTACAATAAAAATGTCATATTCCACCTTCTAATAACCAAATGATTTTTTTTTATATGAAATTTTTTTGCTCGTTATATAAGTATGAAATCAAATCAATTAAGTTCTTTTGTTAATGTCTTTATATCAATTATTAGTTCTTATAGATTATATTATTTTGCTCATAAGATAAGGAATATTGATAAGTGTTGTTTATAAATCCAAAGAGCAAGCGAATGGGGTTGATTCAAATTGCAATCATCTCTCTTATGGAGAGAATATAAATCCACTACAACTTTCACAATACACACTACTGAATCTTAATTTTGATAAATATGTAATATATGCACCAATGAATTCAGTGACCATAAAAATGCATTAAAAAAAAATGATAAGCTTCTTTTATAAACCGATCTACCATAATTTTAATATTTTTAAATAATTATTAAAATAAAAATCATATCAAAATAATAATGATTAGAATATATTATTAAAATTTTCCTTACATTTTAAATTAAAAGAAAAAATGACATTCTTTTTATTTCAAATTTAATAAAGCTGGACATGTAATTTTTTATTTAAACTTAAATTGGTATAGAAATTATTATATTCCCTTCTAGTGCAAGTCAAAGGGTTGACAGCCAAATGATGACTCCCATTTAAAATATTAGTAAAGAAGTGATTAGGGATTAATGAAAGATAAAAATTTGTATAAAAATTAATTATATATTTGGTGGCCAAATGATGGCTCCCATTTTAAATCATAGTAGCAAAGTGATTAGGGATTAATGAAAGATAAAAAAATTTAGATTTGAAGAATAAAACAAATGTCTTGCATTTAAAAGTTGTTCCAAATTCTTATAGAAATTATAATTTTTAGATACATATAATTCTTGTTATACTTTACAATGCAGTTGATTTCCAAATATGAGAATCAAGACATTTATGATAATGTTTTTATTAACCTTAACATTGTCGAAAATAGTGAAATATGTATTTAGATGATAAAATATTTATTTACATGATGGGAACCCTAATATTTCATTGGGGAAGGGTCTACGTAGAGATGTGCAAATATGATTACATATAATTATTATTATCAAAACATGAAATTGTTTGTATTTTTCATCAGGATAATTTATAACAAACATATATTAAACTTTTGACATTCAATGATTGTTAAAGCAATTGATAAATAATAAACACAAGCTAATATTTAATGCTAAATATGTAGCGGCATTATTTCTCCTCAAAACTTTTACAACATTGCTTAGATCCAAACATGTAAGGCATTAAATACTTGCAACATAGTTAGCATTTTATTATTCCATAAAAACTTTACATTTACAAGTTTCTTTAGATCCAAACATTGAGGGCATTCAATACTCTATAACATAGTCACGCGTTTATTGTTCTGTACAACTTTTACAAGATCCTTATTTTCAGGCAAGGTACGATGTTACATGAGATATCCATCAATTAAATTTTCAGCAACCTAACTTAACAAAATTTGAATATGGAGTGAAGTCGAATAATGCAACAAATTTGGCTCAATGACATCTTACATGCATTTCAAAATAGTCAATGACTCTAAGTAAGTTCTCCTCATATTTCACATCACCAAATAGCACATTAAACTTAAATAGCCCATTAAACTCTCTCTCTCTCTCGTCCTCTTTCTCTAAGTTCAATGGTGAGCTGTGGGGCTTAAGTATTGGTTGATTTTGTTGGTATAGTTATCATGTGGATAGGCTGTGAAAAAATTGTATTTCTATATGTAATTTGGGTACCCTCTCCATGGTTGTATGGTTGTCGGGATCATATGTATTTAGCAAATGTCTGTTATGTTTTTGCAGGACTATTGAATAATGTTATACACAAATTTTGTCTTTGGCACGCAATATGGGATGAAGTCTTTGTCTTTGGCTTTAATGGGATTCAAGATTGTGTTGGTGTGATTGACCTGTGTAGTTTGTTAAAAAGAGAATGCATCTTCTATGGTTACTATTAAAATCTATGTAAATTCATATAAACAGAAAATTATGTAATAGAATTTTATAAATATTTATAATACTAAAAAAAATCATGATGAGCACTTACAATTTTCAAATATTAGAATTCAAATAAACAACTATATTTCTAATTAATTTACATATTTATTTTCATAACTTTTTAAATTTTATATATTTACATAATTTTTTTATTAAAAATTATATATTAAATAATTATATAAAACTTATGTACTTGAAATTTTTATTTAATAATATTTTACTAAAATTTTATATTAAATAACTAAATTTCTGTATTATCATTTATATATTCCTTCATTATGAAATCTAAATATATTAATATTTTTTATAATAGATTATTAAATAAAAAATATTACAAATTTTCAATGTAAAATTTATAACAATTTCTTAGAATTATGTTACTTTTTTTTTCTCGGTAAAGCTAGCTATTCTATTAAATTATGTACAGGTAAACATTACAATCAAAAGGACAGGTTGCCCAGGGCCGACTGTGGCACTTTGGGTGGCTTTTCTTGACTAAGAATTTGCCCTCGCAGGGGCAGCGCTTCCCACATGACATAACACAGAGTTGTTTTCAGATCATACCAAAACAGCCCGCGGAGGGGCTTCAAACAAAAAGACTCGTAATAGACCTTGCAAGGCCTACTGCCCAGATATGAACAAGAACAAGAACTAAAGAGACATGAACATGGGCATGAAAGAGAAGAAGTAAACGTGAACATGAACAGGAACTAAAGAGACACGAACATAGATACATAGCCTAATCCAGGCCCCAGCAGAGACCAAAAACCTATACCAGACCTGAGAGAGAAAAATGTATGCCAGAGTGGGTTGTTGGAGACTATTCCTCTGGCTTTTCCTCAATAATTCTGCACCACCCGTGGCCTTCTGGGTAGCCTTCCCACATTGCCATGGGGTCCTGCGAGGAGGCTGGCGTCTCCTGCTCTTGAAGTCGGGTGGGGGTCTGCTTAGGCTCCTCCGCTGGATTATCCTCTGCAATTGCCGTCTGCACATCCAAGCGTTTCTCCCCACTGCCCTCTGGATGTTCCTCTGCAGTGTCCGATTGCGTTCCTTCGGCCTCCTCCTCAGGAACCTTTGTGAAGAGAACCGATATGTGTGCGTTAATGCCAGGATTGGCCCGCGAGCTGCCAAGGGTGAATATGACTGAGCCAAACGCTGGAAGCAGGGGCGCTCCATCATTGGAACTGCCGGCCTCCATGAATTGACTGGCTGGTATAGGGGTGGCTCCTGCCCTCCTATGGCAGTAGCAGCAGCAACAGTGATGGTGGGCATCCGCTGCAGGGCGACGTGAGGAACCTCCTCGCCCAGAACCTCTTCTACATGGCATTCTTTCCCGGGGACGAGCCATGGTTGCAGAGACGCCATCAACTTGTGACCGAACAACTCTTGAGTGCCCCCTAACTGAATTTCGTCCCCCCACTGTTCTGTGACAGAGTTCAGCCTCACAGAAGTAGTGGTACCCCGGATAAACAAGCAGGAAGTCTTCTTCGTCAATATGAATGCCGTCGCTCCCAGCAAGAACAAAAGCTTGAAAGAGACAATTTCCCTCAGAGATCTGAGCTGCTTGCTCTGCACTCTGAGTCCAAAACCGCAACATTCCTTCATTCTTAAAACAACAGACATTCCCTCGATTTTTGCCCGCTTTGATTACTCTCTGCAAGCTCGTCATCGTACTCTGCTTCCGCATTAAGGTTTCTGCTCTGCGCCTCCCGTCTTAACTCCTCGGCGGCGAGGGGCATTAAACTCCCTTGGCGATCACGAGGTGGCACATGTTGGGCATGTGGCTCCTCACTGCCTGGCATGTTGACACCCGCATCCGGGGAGAATTATGTTACTTTACCTTTGTTATAATAAAAAAATACACAAATTTTCCTTCTTTCAATAATAAATCAAGTATGGAAAAATACACTAATTTTCCTTCTTTCAATAATAAATCAAGTATGGAAAAATACACTTTTCCACATGAATAGGGATTATGTAATTTTAAGATTCTCAATAATAAATCAAGTATAGAAAAATACACTTTTCCACATGAATAGGGATTATGTAATTTTAAGATTCTCTAATTTTGGAGAAAAATAAAAATAAATAATTTAAGTTGTATGATTTTTTTCATAATTTAAAATATTTTGTTCATAATTGTATTAGAAATTATCAAAAATAAAAATTAAATATATATTCTTTTAAATATAAATATATTTAAAAAAATTATGTAAATTTTATATAAATATAATGAATATTTTATAAATATAACAATTTTATTTAATAAAATATATATATTTGAAAAATAATAATAATTATTTTATAAATAAAAACCGTTCAAAAATCTTAATATATCGTTTCTATTAAAAAAATCTTGATTTCTTATCAGGATAATATATATATATATATATATATATATATATATTCATTCTGCACAATCCATTTAACTTTTTGTTTCGTTTATGAAATTGTACATAGAGGTAAACAAAATAGTTTTGTTTCTGAGATTCCAGGTAGTGATCACAATATAGCACAAAACCGTGAGGAACTAACGATGTAAGAAGATCGCTTACATCAGTCATTATAAGGATTCTATCCTTGGCGAAGTATAGCCACTACATGTTATGTACTACGGATGGTTCTAAACAAGGTTGGCCACAAATTCACATAAATTGGTTAGAGGCACTTGGTTAGATAGCTTTATTCTCTCGCTTTTCCATAATACGAACAGAGTTATAACCATGGTTGGCCACAAATTCGCTCGAAACACGTAAATTGGCTTCACGCTCTTTAATCTCTCGCCTTTCCCATGCTCCAACTGGCCTCCGTGGGTGGCAGCGGCCTCGAAGACAGAGTTCGTATTTATACCCATGCGCGTTTAAGGCATGATACTCCCTTTGGATGCCCGTTTTCATTTACGGAGCTTCCTCGTGCAGCCAAAAGCCTCGCTGTAATTTGACCTTGGAACAACTCACGCCCTAAAAAGAAAACTTGTTGAACAAGTTATGAATTATCTAGTTTCCAGGCATATTCCGGCTTCTGCCATTTGTCATTACAGATAGCTATTACGTGGTATCGCTATTTCTGCTATATAATATATAGATTTGTGCTTCTCACAAATTAGGAATTGTGATAAGCATGATTGATTTTGAGTGACGCTTCTGAAACCTGCTTTGAGGTTCTTGTGATTTGTAGGTATTTCAGTTTCAATTGTTGAAGGTGGAAGAGTCCTCCTTCCGGTCAATATGAATCCGAACATCGCTTGGCCCAGTATGTTCAAGGCAAATCCCTCAAGATCTCAGAGTCAATGGGGTGAAGCTTCAAATCCTTCAGCGATTTCCGGCCAGAGACAATCTTGTGAAGGTAACCATGCAGTGTAACTCTAACCTCTCCTTCTATGTTTGTTATAGCATCATTGTGAAAACAATAATCAAAAGATTATTGTTGTGGCCGAAATCTTTCGAGATTAAAGCGCCCGCTCTTTCCTTTTCCACATCCTATAAATGGAGATCAAATATGGAGCCGAAAGAATACGACTTCAGCGAATGATAAATGCAGTATAACGTTTTATGTCCCATATTCAGTAATAGAGTTCGAACATTCTTTAGATGAATAAGAGAATCCCGTTGTAGCTATACACAAATCCTTTTATAGCAACCGGGTTATGGTGGAATGAAATTTGATTTTTAGCTTCGAATAGGGAAATTTCAGGGTCAAACTAAACTCTGGATACGCATTTTGATCAAGGATAACTTGCTTTCGTGGTTTAAGTCTGCCAGTCAATAGAATTTCGCACTTCTTTCAAGGGTGAGCCGAATTGACGGGCCGACAAAACGCTCAATAATATGTGTTCACCTGAACATTGTTTTAAATCTGATTAGAATGTGTGGAACAAGTTCTGAAAGCTGTATTTTGTGCAGGCATATCATCAGAGAATAAGGAAAGGAGTCAGCAGGAATCAAAGCCCAGATGGAATCCAAAACCAGAACAGATCCGGGTTTTACAGTCCATCTTTAACTCTGGGGTGACAAACCCTACCCCAGAGGAAATAAAAAGAATCAGAGATCAGCTGCAAGAATTTGGAGAAATTCGGGACGCTAGTGTCTTCTACTGGTTTCAGAACAAAAAAGCCAGAACCAAGCAACGACAACGCCATCTTCACTCTGCAGAGACCTCTAAATCTGGCTCAGAAAATAGTAAGACTGATAAAGAAATCATCAGAGTTTCTGACACGACAGCCAATTCGTTAGGCAACGCGGGTGAAACCTACTCTTCTGTTGTGCGAACTGCCCAGTTTTCCTATCATCAAGACGATTATCATTTACAAATGAATGGAGGAATAAGTAATGATCAATGCAGTTACACTAACGCAGTAGCAACTACAGCAGCAAGAGGAGGAATATTTAATGAAGGTACATGTATTGAAACCACCAAAACACTATTTTCATATGTACATTTGAATATGTCTCTCGCGTCAGCTTTTGAACAAACTTTGAAATCCTATATATATATAACTTTGAAAGGCCTTTCAATTTTGTAGATTGGTTCCCTGATTATTTCTGTGACTACATATTTGTTTCTCGATACCATAACAAACACCTAAAAGTTACTTGACAAATGCCATTTAGACAATTAATATTGTTCCTGTGATGTAATATATATACGTCTCAGAATATTTCTCTGCAGCGACTGGCGAGGAGTTGATGTACGGTCGCTCAATAACTGTAGTCATAAATAATGTACCAGGTCAGGTTCCCGTGGGACCGATAAACGTTAAGGCTATGTTCGGGGAAAATGCAGTTTTGCTTCATTCCACAGGCCAGCCGATTTTAGTGAATGAATGGGGGTTCACCATGGAATGTCTGCAGAATGGAGCTATGTATTACCTGGTATGCATAATGCCATACAGATTTTCATACTGCTATATTTTGAGAAGTTTTCAAAATATTTAACTTCACTGCTGTGCTTTTAACATTGTTTATTCACTTTTCCAGGTATGAAACGGTATTCATCAATGTTGGTGTTGGTGTTGTTATCTTGGTTCGACTTGGAGTTGCGTATCGATACTCGTCAATGCTGGATTTCCATTCTTGATTCGATTTTGAATTGCATACTGTCCGTTATCTGGGATATAGCAAATTCTAGGTTGACTCCTGGTATCATATTTGCATACATTGCATCTATAGGATTTGTCAAACTCTATGTCGGAGCTGGGTTTGTTTTAATATTCCTTGTTAATGTGTGGCCTTGTTATATTGTCCTTCGTTAGTCTGTTTATGATCACTGCACTTTTATCACCCCCTTCATTTCAATATATATTATTATTGAAATTAATTGAAATGATTATAATTATTTTTAATTATAATTATTAATATCATAATTAGTATTTAGAAAAATTAATTGTAATGATCAAAATTAAGGATTATTATTACTTTGATTATTATTATTAATATAATACCTAGTAATTAGTAATACTTATAATATCAAATCAATAATATATATTATTATTAAAATTAATTGAAATGATTATAATTATTATTATTAATATAATAATTAATTATATTAATTACTATTAATATAATAATTAATTATATTAAAATAATAATTAATTAATTATTATTAATTATTCTTATTAATTAATTAATTAATAATTATTATTAATAAAATAATAATTATTATTATTAATTAAAATTAATTATTATTAATTAATATAATATTATTTAATTGAAATGATTATAATTACTTTAATTATTATTATTAATATAATAATTAGTAATTAGTAATGCTTATAATTTTGGTTTGCAGATTACTGTGGTGTGATTTTTGAATGGAGTTCGGATTTTCCACAGTGTTCATGTTTTTTGGTCGACTTTTTGTCCTGATGATGAGTTTAGTTTCAGACTCGAAACGTCGACCAAAAAACATGAACACTGTGGAAAATCTGAACTCCATTAAAAAATGCTTATAATATTAAATCAATAATATATATTATTATTAAAATTAATTGAAATGATTATAGTTATTATAATTATTATTATTAATATAATAATTAATTATATTAATTATTATTAATATAATAATTAATATAATTATTAATTATTAATATAATAATTAATATACTAATTAATTATATTAATATAATAATTAATTATATAATATTATTGATTATTATTAAATTTTATAATTATTTGAAAGAATAAATATTAATGATTATTATTATTATATTAAAATAGATATTATTTTCATAATAGGAAATTAATAAGGGTGATTAGATTAAATACCTAATTAATTAATATTGTAAAGTTTAATGGAGAATTATTATTATTATTATTATTATACTGATATCGGGTTAATTTTTCTGATTAGGGGAAACTAGCTTCCACTAATCTCCATACCATTGTCTCTGTTGAGATTATGCGGGTGTTTGATAATTTCAAGAGCTTCTCTGATCTTTCGCTTATGGTGTTGCTCTTCCTTAGCGATAATGGAGGCGTTTTCCAAGAGGACCTGGTGCTTAGTTTTTGACGAGTGTTCTGCGAGGGCGGAAGAACGAGACCTTTCATTTTTAATATCAGCTCCATGTTCTTTGAGTCTGGTCTGCAGGGAGCGACCTGTTTCACCAATGTAGCTTTTCCCACATGAGCAATCGATTTTATAGACCCCTTTAAGTTGATGTTTATCAATATTATCCTTAACCGATCTCATACTTTGCCTAATTGTTCCAGGGGCTGAGAATTGCGTGCTTATGTTTTTCCTTCTTAGGACTTTCGCAATCTTATCTGTAACTCCATGAATGTAAGGAAGAAAAACCCTACCACCCTCAGGTTGATCTCGGGCTTTAGGTTCATGAGATAACATCCTTTTCTCGGCTTTCTGAATTGCTTTTTTAATCTCATTTTCTTTGTAGCCTAAACCTTTAAAGGTTGAGACTAAATGCTTCTTTTCTTCATCCAGATGATCAGCGTCAGAAATTCGAAGGGCCCTGATAGCAAGAGTGTTTAGAACACCAAGTTTCTGGGCTGGATGATGGTGGGAGTCAACGTGGAGGTAGTTCTCTGTATGGGTAGACTTTCTGAAGACTTTGTGCCCTATGGAGCCATCATCTTTTCTCATGATGAGGATGTCTAAAAAAGGGATGCTCATGTTCTCTTCAAGCTCCATAGTGAATTTTATTTCTAAGGAGATGGAATTTAGGTGAATAATTTCTGAATTGCTTTTTTAATCTCATTTTCTTTGTAGCCTAAACCTTTAAAGGTTGAGACTAAGTGCTTCTTTTCTTCATCCAGATGATCAGCGTCAGAAATTCGAAGGGCCCTGATAGCAAGAGTTTTTAGAACACCAAGTTTCTGGGCTGGATGATGGTGGGAGTCAGCGTGGAGGTAGTTCTCTGTATGGGTAGACTTTCTGAAGACTTTGTGCCCTATGGAGCCATCATCTTTTCTCATGATGAGGATGTCTAAAAAAGGGATGCTCATGTTTTCTTCAAGCTCCATAGTGAATTTTATTTCTGAGGAGATGGAATTTAGGTGAATAATTTCTGAATTGCTTTTTTAATCTCATTTTCTTTGTAGCCTAAACCTTTAAAGGTTGAGACTAAATGCTTCTTTTCTTCATCCAGATGATCAGTGTCAGAAATTCGAAGGGCCCTGATAGCAAGAGTGTTTAGAACACCAAGTTTCTGGGCTGGATGATGGTGGGAGTCAGCGTGGAGGTAGTTCTCTGTATGGGTAGACTTTCTGAAGACTTTGTGCCCTATGGAGCCACCATCTTTTCTCATGATGAGGATGTCTAAAAAAGGGATGCTCATTTTTTCTTCAAGCTCCATAGTGAATTTTATTTATGAGGAGATGGAATTTAGGTGAATAATTTATGAATTGCTTTTTTAATCTCATTTTCTTTGTAGCCTAAACCTTTAAAGGTTGAGACTAAATGCTTCTTTTCTTCATCCAGATGATCAGCGTCAGAGGGAGGGAGCCGACTTCTCAAAAATTAAATTAATCAATTAAATCAAGAGGGAGCCGACTTCTCAAAAATTGAGAGCCGTCCTTCCCCTCTTCTCTCTCCTCATTTCTATTTAAACCCTAATATTCTGCTCTTCTTCTATCAAGCATTCAAGTTGTCCTGATGATGGATCCCGGTTGGGATTTGAAACGTTGACAGAAAATTGTTCTTACTGTGGATTCTCCGTTGACTAATTCAAACAATATTGCCAGAACTTGACGAGGAAGGAAAAATTATATTGGAACCGGAAGCAGTTATAGAAACAAGAACTCGAGAGCTACGAAATCGATCAATTTTAGAGTACCTTATCAAGTGGAACAACTTATCCGCCGAAGATTCCACATGGGAGGATGAGAATTTTATGCAGAAGTATCCAGAACTACTCAAGCGTTGAGGAAAACACTTTTTTGAAGGAGAGGCGCATGTTGGGTCCCTATAATACTAGTGATTACCCCATTACTATTGTAGTTATACCCCTTATTTATATTGTTGTGCCCCCATTACCCCCATATTTTTATTAATGTGCCCATAGAATCCCTCTATTGTTATTTTTGTGGCTTTATATTATTATTGTTAGGTCGGCTGGATTATATTGTGACTCCATAGACTCCTATATATAGAAAGGAGGTTTTTTCATTTGTATCATCCAAGAATTGTTCATTTATGTAATGTAAAGGTGGTTGCCCCCTCGAAGAGGCTGAATTCTAAGGTGTGGATCTCTCTTTTCTATCTTTTTGTGAGCTGGTTTCATAACATTTGGTATCAGAGCTTTGGATTCTAGGGTTTCGCTGCTACAAACAGGTCATCGTGGCATTGTCGCTATGAATTTTTTCTGTGACGTTTCAGAAGTCGCAAAAAAAACCCATTTGAGAAGAAATCGCGCTTAACCTTGGGTCCGAATTTCAGAGCTTTTCGCGTGATATTTTCGGAGATATGATCTCGGAAAATTGGTCTTTTTGCAGACTCCTGAATTACACTCAAAACAGGTGACCTGGGGAAAATCGTCATAACTTTCTTTCTGAGCAGCAGATTGAAATTTCGTAAGAAGGTATAGAAAGAGGACGGACTGTAGTCTTCTTTTATATATTTTTCAGAGTCAAAGGTTGAAACAGTGACACGTGGCACTTCATACAAGTTTGCTCTACTGAACTAGTCTATAATCAGGTCACTGCGGGAGATTGGGCATAACTCTTTCTTGGAGAATCCAATTTGGTTCAGACTAGTGGCATTGGATAGAGGACATAGAAGGCTACGACAGGTCACAATTTTAGAACTGGATGATTCGAAATTACAGAGACACATCAGATTCAATATCAGGCTTCTACAAAGTAAAAAAAGGTGTGTAGTTTTTATTTTTTATTTTTGCATAAGCTTGGTTTGAAGGAATTCAAAGGGCATAGTAAAGCATTATTATCAGTAACTGATGCCCCGAGGAAAGAAAATGCAAACACCTAGTAAGGAACCTGAAAGCTCTAGCATGACTCATGAAGAAGAGGAAGAAATGCAACATGATATATCAAAATTACAAGACCAAGTGCAGCAACTGTCCCTTGCACAAAAGGGAACAGAATCTAAGATGGATGGTTTAAAGAAAGATGTAGAAGCTAAGATGGATGGTTTAAATAAAGGTGTAGAAGCTAAGATGGACTGTTTAAAGAAAGGTGTAGAAGCTAAGATGATTGACGTGGAAGCTAAGATGGATGATTTGAAGATAGATTTGAAGACAGACATGGACGAATTGAAGATAAATATGAATAAGTTGCTAGAGGCACCAGTTTAGGGGTGTAATTACACCACTAAGAATAAATATGAATTGATTCTTTGTTCTAGAAAACTATGAGATCAAGAGGTATATTGAGGATATTTTGAAAAAATGGCACATTAGTCCAAGGTCATCACCCAGTTGGAGCCTGTGTTCATTAGTACAGAAGAAGGAAAGGACTCAGAGACTCTGTATTGACTATTGAGTGTTGAATAAGATCACTGTCTAGCTTAGGTACCCATTCCCATGGATTGATGACCTTCTAGACCAGCTCAAGGGGGATAAATATCTCACCAAGATTGACTTGAAGTCTAGTTATCTCTAGGCACCTGTGGAACCCTTCGATGTGTGGAGGACTACCTTCAAATCCAAGGAGGCCCTTTTCAAATGGTTGGTCATGCATTTTGAGTTGTCGAATGCCCCCACAACCTTCATGAAATTGATGGAAGACATCTTGTGTCCCTTCACCAATGCATTTTTAGTGGTGTATTTAAATGAAATCTTGATCTTTAGCCAAATTTGGGATAACACAAGTTGTCTGCCAATTTGGAGAAATGCGCTTTTGGCATGGCCGAGGTTCAATATCTGGGGTACATCATTGATGATTAGGGTGTGCATGTGGACTCAGATAAGATACAAGTCATTCGAGATTGGTCAAACACAACCACTCTAACAGAGCTCCGCATATTTCCTTGTTTTACCAATTTCTATTGTAGGTTTGTGTTAGGGTTCTCTCATATCGTTTGGTCTTTAAGCCAAGTCATCAAGGGAAATGTGAAAGAAATTTTTTTTGGGTATGAAACGCAATAGAAGATGTTTTCTGAGTTTAAGCATCACCTCTTCTCTGCACCAATGCTCACATTACCGTACATACAACAAAAACTTTAGATTGAAACAGACACCTCTGAATATACTATTGGTGTAGTTTCTACTCAGAAAGGGTATCCAATTTATCTCCATAGTGAGACACTTTCAAACATAGTCCGAAAGTATCCAAATTATGACAAAGAAATGTTTTGCATTATGCAGACCTTCCATCAATGGAATCATTACATTATGTGGAAGGAAACAATCATCCAAACAGACAACCAAGCCTTGGAGTTCATATAGACACAAGAGAAGTTCTAGAATGATCGCCATCAGAAATGGTTCCCATACTTGAAAAATTTCCATTTCAACATTAATTAGAAGAAGGGCATCACCAATAATGTTCTAGAGGGTTGTAGCCAACCACGAGTCATGGAACTGATCACTGTGCTCAACTCCTATGGGCATGAGACTTCAGGGTGACCATGTCTTTACAAGGGTGATTCAAAACTCGCCACCACATTCTAGACATTCTTGGAAGGTAAGAAAGTTCCAAATTTTCATTCCCAGGGGGCACTGTTATGCCACCTGGGACACATATGTGTTCCTTCAAGTGAGGGTGGCAAGATGATTTAGGAGGCTCATTATAATCGGGTCACTGGAAATTTTAGAGTAGAGTAAATAGTAGCAATACTGCAAAACTATTTTTATTGGTCGAACCTTCATCAGGATGTTGGGAAGTACAATAGATCTTGCATCGCTTGTGCCATTTCCAACCCAACCAATAAGAAGCAAGGCCTATATACTCCTCTACCTACTCCTATTCGACCTTTGGAATCCATCTCCATGGATTACATGTTGGCCCTTCCTTCTACTAAGAATGACAATGACTACATTTTCGTGGTTGTCGACAAATTCTCTAAGATGACCATCATGGTGACCTACAAGAAGAGTATCACAATAGAGGGCACTGCTAAGCTCTTCTTTGAGTGAGCGTGGGTACACTTTGGGATCCCACAGTCCATTATCTCAAATCAGGACAACAGATTCCTAAGTATATTTTGGTCAAGTCTTTGGTCGATGTTGGATACCAAACATACTAAGTCCATGGCTTTCCAACGCTAAACTAATGGCCAAACAAAGGTCAACAACAGGATGATCACATACATTTTGTGCATGTACATTTTGAAGCATCCACACACATGGGATGAAAGCCTCCGCTATGGCCAACACAACTACAACAAAGCTCTCCATAGCTCAACGGGTCATAACCCCTTTGAGGCAAGGCTAGGATTTAAGCCATTATGTCCCACAAGTTTGACATATTTATATGCTTTAATAATAATTGAGTGTCGCACAAGTTCGAGGTGGGCGACAAAGTTTGGCTACGTTTGTAGAAGGATCACCTTGTTGGACCCCACCAGGGAAAATTTTAAGAACCCCCCTAAATTTATAAATATAATAAATGGGCGAATCTCCATGGTATATAGGAAAAATGGAAGGCGATTTTATCAATAATATAATATGTATATATAATTTTTTGGCGAATCTCTCACCAGGCATGGCGAATATTTTACTCAATTATAAAATCTTGTAAGATCTTGGCGAGTCTTTCACTAAATAATAAAACTTTGTAAAGTCCTAGTGAATCTTAGCATAGGCTACATGCTTGTTTAATTCCCCCATTTAAATAGGCTACATTCCAGGTGAATACCATGGGTCAATACCATATGCCATTTTTGTGAATACCATGGGTCAATACCATGTGCCATTTTTATTTTTATTAATTCTAATATTAGGGTTAATAATGGTTTTTTGCATGGTATTAATAAATCTAGTCCATGGTATTTATCCCATAGTATTTTGGCCATAGGTTTCACCTAAATATAACCCATTTTTTGAGTGTTCGTAAATATAAGGTGACTTATGGAGTAAATATAAAAAAATGTTTTATTTGTTTACCATACCTCTCGTTTATTTATATTTTTATTAATTTACCATACCTCTTTTACAAATATGGTATTTGGCCCATAGGATTCACTTAAATAAAACCTCTTTCTTGAATCTTCATAAATAGAACGAGGGTTATGGACTAAATATAAAAAGAGGTTTTATTTATTTACGATACGTCTAGTTTATTTATATTTTTATTTATTTACCATACCTTTTGAGTAAGTATAAAAAGACGTTTTATTTATTTACCATACCTCCACTTTACTTATATTTTTATTTTTTTACATTGTTACATGTATATAAGGTGACTTATGGAGTAAATATAAAAAATGTTTCATTTATTTACCATACCTCTCATTTATTTATATTTTTATTAATTTACGATACCTCTTTTATAAATATTGTATTTGGCCCATAGGATTCACTTAAATAAAACCTATTCTTGAAAATGGGTGAATGGATTCACTTAAATAAAACCTATTCTTGAAAATGGGCTAATGGAAGGTTGTAAGTCCTAATTTCAAGGGCTAAATTTACCTTTTTTACCCTCTCCCTTAAAATAAGGTGGGCTATTTGAGGTTATTTGTAAAAATGTACTATGATACAAAATATTCGCCCACTAAAAATTTAAAACCCCTTAATTTCACCAAAGGGTGAACATTCGCCCCTAAAATTATCCTTGGACCCCACTACAAGCTTCACCCACTCCTATATGTGGCATACACCATCATCAAGTTTGTAGGGACCAATGCCTTGATCTCACTATTCCATTGTTCCTTTGTCTACACCCAGTGTTCAATGTAGACTACGTTCAACCATATTTTCCACCATTTTTGAACACATCCGACATTGCAGAACAACTCACACTAACATAGCTAAATCACAACTGCATGGAAGAGGCCACAACTAGTCAAATCATGGACATGTAGATCAACAACACTCGCCAACAGAGGATCCAACTATATCGAGTTATCAAAGCAGGCCAACTCCCTCATCAGGGAAAGTGGTTCACCAACAACTAGATTCAACAGAAATTTCCTCACCTGAGGGAGAGTCTGCGTGTAATGAGGGCCATTGATTCCTAAAGAGGGAGGACTGATCCAGATGGATATTGGTGGCGACCCACCTATTCCACCTAGACCTCCAATCAGTTTCATCTGTTGTCTTGTTTATTGGATCATTTACTATTTTTAGCAATGTTTTGGTTCCTAAACATTCGAAGCAGTTTCGAACACCTCAACGAAATTTTTTTGAGGTTTGCTTTAGTGCCACAGTCATAGGCAGGGCCCTACTACAATTATTGTAGTACTCACAGAGACCTTTTCAACAAGATATCGTATGCGCCAAATGAAGATAATATCACCAAGTTACAACCCCGGGAAGTTGGCTGCCCAACTAACCCCAATGAGGACCACACACTCTTGGCTTTCCATCTCATGGGGTTAGGGTTATGGTTGTTTAGGGTTTTCCCTTGCCATTAAATAATAAATAAGCCATTGAGCTTCATTTTAACATAGTTTAGAGGCATGTAACCACCACATCTCTTCTCATAGATAAGCTACCATTGCCGAAGCTAGTTTATTTCCATTTTGTTTAATATTTTGATATTAATGAAATGAAGTGTTATTTTTTCTGCATCTTTTTATTTATGGTTATATGTGTAATTTGTTGCATTCCTATTTAATTTCAAATCAATGACAGAGTTATTGTAGGATATATGACTTATTTTACATGGTCATTTATTTTAATAGAGTTCACTAACTTATTCGCACACATGTTGAGCTAGATCATATTATTTTTTGTTATTTTTCTTGAATGTAGAGACCACCACATTGGACTTGGGAATTGGTTAGGTTTTGTAGAATTGTTTAGTGATATATGCATTTGAACAAAAATTGAGGGATTGTAACCACCTTCTATGGTATTGCATAATTTATTTTTTTGGTTCTCCAACGATGGACAAAAAACTATGAGTAATCTTGTATTTTGAGAACTTATTGAAGATCACAATACTGACCAAAATTTGTATATGAAACATCTACTTTAAATCACATGTGTGGAGAGGTTGGCACACTTTTCTAGAGCATACTTATTATAATATTTGAATATTGATTATAATATTATTGAACTAGCTATTTTCTTACACAATGTTAAAAAATTGTTACGTGTTAGATATTAAACATGAATTTCTTAGAAAAAATTCAAAATGGAAAAATTGAAATCTTTAACATACATTTAAATAATTAGAAAATATTAAATACATATTACCTATACATAAATAGAAATAATTCTCTTAAAAAACATACACATATACTGCAATCACTTTTCATAAAAACATTTATGATTACAAAATATTCATGTTCAAGTCCCTCTTAAAGTAATTTAGATTTTTTTAATAAAAAAATTATATTTCTTTTCTTATTAGCTTAATCTGATACATCAATCTAAGTATTATCTTCTTATACTTTAATATCATATAACAAAACTTGTCCATAAAAAAAAACTATGGAAAAGGTAATAAGCGAAAATTTGCAACCCAAAATATAATGCCCCCATATTAATTGAATCTTCCCTTTCTATGAGCGGTTCAAAGTATGATTAATTATAAATATTTTGCGGAAATGACAATTATGAATTATACTTTTATAATTGTTGGAACATTTGTCTATTATATAAAAAAGAAGATGACAATGTGACTTTGACGTGTGAGTTGAAGTCACCTGCTGACAATTTTGAGCATCGCCTGTTTTTCACACATGTTTTTCCTGAGAACGGGGCAGTAAGTGAGTGGGACAGACAAGTTTACAGATTCCAATCTTCCACGAATTTAGCGTATGATACATTTTAAATAAAAAATATATATGTTATAGATATTATTTTTTTTCCTTTCTTTCACGTTATTGGAAGTTTATATATATAAATAATAATAATAATAATAATAATAATAATAATAGATATTTATGAATATTTTGCCCTTTTTTAAATGTTTTTAAATCTTGTTTTTATGTTTAAATTATTATTTTTTTACATTTTATAAAAAAAAATTAAATAGGGATGAAATTTGAAAAGACACGTATTTCAATTTGAATGATTAAATTTTATTGAATATTTAGACATTGATAAATTAAAAAAGTTATTATTTTATGTAAAAATAAAAGTTTTTAAAATTTTCATAAATAAAAGGATTGAGTCAAAATGCTCATTTATGAAAGGATGTGTAATTTGGTTCACACTCAACTTGGAGTCCACTTGTATTTCTCTGAAAATAAAAATAAAATATTCTTTAAATAGAAAAGCTATAACAAAAAAATTAAAAATGAATATGTTATCCATGCTTAGTTAGTTTTTCATTTGGCATAATATAATTTCATGTAAAGTAATTAGATGTAAAAAAATGTAAGAGAGAGAGACCCACTACATATTCACTGGAATCTATAGTGAGATAAGAGGGATACAATTCTTTTTCAATTTTTTCACTGTAAAAGAAGTTTGCATCTAAATAAATTTGATCCTTCTCAACTTATGTTAAATTTGTGCTTAAAATAATTCTAAGCTATATATTTTATCTTATAAATCATTAATTGTGAAAAAAAAAATTCTTATCTCATTATTCTCTAAACCTAATAATTATTAAAGCATATAAATATGTTCTTTAAATAAGAGAAAAAATACATCATTTAATAATAACATAAAAGATTAATAATAATAATAATAACATAAATGAATTAATAATTATATCCTATATCAAAATTCAAAAAATATCATGTTAGAGAAGCTAAATGCTACAATAATATGTTGAGTAAGTGAAATGAAAAGTGAATATGTTTATGGGTTTTTTATCAAAAAATTATCAAATATATTTCAAAATAAATTTAAGGAAAATTAGATATGTGACGTGAAAGTGATGTAGTGACCACATCGAAAATATGAGACAATTTTTTAAAATGCAAGCTCAATGGAAGAATGTGAAAATAATTCATGACATTATTTATTTTAGAATAATTAAATTAATAAGTGAATAACATTATATGAGAGTTACATAACTTGTAATCTAATGAGTACAATAAAAGTAATTAATCTATGTAGATATCTAATTTGTAAAATAAACATTGCTTTTAATTTGCATTTTTGTACATCATAAATATTTATTGAAACTTATCTTCTTAGAAAATGAACATCATACATTTAATATTCAATTTTTAAAATATAGATTCCATACTTCACCTTCTAATAACCAAATGATTACATATTTTAATATGAAGTTCTTTTGCGTGTTATATAAGTATAAAATTAAATCAACTAAATTCTTTTCTTCATCTATAAAAACTAGGAAAATTAAGTTATGTGGCTAGTTAGTTCCTATAGATTATATTATTTTTCTCATGACATTAAGAATATTGATAGGTCTCGTTATGGTTGATTCAAATTTCAATCATGCCTCTTTGTGAGAAGAATAAGAATCTATCTCAACTTAGGATTTCTTTCACAATACCACTATTAAATTATATTTTTGATAAATATATAATATATTCACGAATGAATTCAATAATCATAAAAATGCATCTAACAAAATAATAAAATCTTTCAAATAAAATCTTTTAGTAAATTGATATGCCATAATGTTAGTATTTTTGAATGATTATTAAAATAAAAATTATATGCCATAATGTTAATATTTTTAAATGATTATTAAAATAAAAACTATATCAAAACAATAATAATTGGAATATATTGTTAAAAAATTCCTTACATTTTAATTTTAAAAAAAAATGAAATTCTTTTCATTTCAAATTTAAAGAAGTTCAATATGTAATATTTTTATTCTAACTTTTATTTGCATATAAATTAATTATATGTCTTTTTTGAGAAGGTGCCAAATGGTGACTCCTATTTTAAACCTTTGTATAAAAGTCACTTGATTAATAAAATATACAAATATCTGGATTTGAAGAAAACAAATGTCTTATCTAAAAATTGTTCCAAATGCTTAGAAAAATTATATAAGAAACATGAAACTAGGGAGAGGGCTACGTAGAGAAATTAGGGAAGAGGCTACTTAGATATGTGAAAATATGATTACATATAATTATTATTATCAAAACATGAAATTGTTTATATTTCGGATGCAGATACGTTATAACAAACATATATATTAAAACTTGAACTTAAGTGAATGCTAAAACAATTGACCAGTAATACTTGAATATTTAATACAAAATATGTAGGGACGTTATTTCTCTTCAAAACCTTTGCAACATTTATTAGATCATATAGAGCATTAAATACTTTGTAACATAATCAATTATTATTATTCTCTAAAATCTTAGAAGATTCTTTAAATCCAAACATAGTGGGCATTAGATACTCTATAACATAGTCACACGTTTATTTTCGCATGAAACCTTTATAAAATCCTTGTTTGCATGCAAGCTACAACACACAAACTTCCAATTATGTCAAGGATGTTACATGAGATATCAACGGATTGATATTTTGGTAACCTAACATACGCCATTACGGATATGGAGTGAAGTCCACTACTTTTGGCTCAATGAATTTACTTCCCATTATGTCAAGGATGTTACATGAGATATCGACAGATTGACGTTTTGGTAACCTAACCCATTACTGATGTGGAGTGAAGTCCAATACTTTTGGCTCATTGACTTTTTACGTGGAATTCAAAATAGTCAATTACGTGGAATTCAAAATAGTCAATTACTCTAGCTAATTCATCCTCGTATTTCACAATACCCAATAACTGTAAGTATCTCAATAAACTATCTCTCTAGTCATCTTGCTCTATGTTTAATGGTCAATTATGGAGCTTCAATATTAGTTGATTTTATTTGTTTATTTATCTTATCGATGGGTTGTGAAAATTTTGTATGTCTATATGTATTTTGGGTAGCTTTTTTAGGGTTTGAATGTTTTCAGGGTCGTATATATTTAGAAAATATGTCTGTTATGGTTTTGAAGGGCTATTGGATAATGTTAGAGGCCAATTTTGTGTTTGGCACATAATATGGGATAGGTTTTTTGGTTTTAATGGGATTCAAGACTCGGTTGGTATGATTTGACCAGTGTAGTTTGTTGAGAAAAAGATGCATCCCCATGGTTACTATAAAGTTAATTTCTGATTAATATAAAACATTAGTTTATAAATAAAGAAAAATTCTCTCTTTATCTATATAGAAATAAGCATAAAATTATGTAATAAAATTTTATTAGTATTTATAATACTCAAATCATCATTAACACTTACAATTTTCATATTGTAGAATTTAAATAGAAAATTATATTTCTTATTAATTTACATATTTATTTTTCATAATTTTATTATTTTCTTTTATTAAAAGTTATATGTTAAATAATTTAAATATTAATATAAAATTTATTCCTTTGAAACTTTTATTTAATAATAATTTATTCAACTTTTATATTAAATAATTATATTTTCTATATTATCACTTTTATATATAAAATTAGATATAGTAATATTTTTTATAATATATTATTATATAAAAGAATATTACAAATATTTTATGTGAAATTGATACCAATTATAGAAAGGTAATTTCTTGATACATTTTTCTCTTTGCTCTAGAAAACAATTTACTTTCCCAATATCAAATAAAGTATGGAAGTATAGACTTTTCCATATCAATAAAGTTACTATAATTTTAAGATTTTCTCAAAAATTAAAAAGTGTTGTATTATTAGAACAATAAATAGAAAAACAGAATAATAATTGAAAATATATTTGACTATATGATTTTCTTTTTAAATATAAATATATTTGATACTAAATATGTATATGTTATATAAAAAAATTATAAATAATTTTTTCTCATTTTATTAAATATCATTTTGGATTTAACTACATTAAGTAAGTAATTTATCTATGACCATTTCCATGAGAGGTAAGTGCAAGTCATTCATCTATGACCATTTTCATGAGAGGTAGTTAGCACTCATTGCTGATGCTCACAAGGGTGAAGAAGTGGGATTGAAACTAGTGCAATAAACCACCGGGGTAGTTAGCACTCATTGCATCGGGTGATGCTCACAGGGTTGAAGAAGTGAGATTGAAACAGTGAAATGAATCACATAACGTCAATCATAACTTTCGGGCTTGCACCCAGTAACCAGGGCTTCCCACTCACACAGGTGAAGAAGTGGGATTGAGACTAGTGAAATGAATCACATAAAGTCAATTATCAATTCTGAGGCTTTCACCTAGTAACCAGGACTTCCCAGTAGGTCACTCAAGTTGGATTGAAACTAGTGAAATGAATCACATAACATCAATAATCACTTTCGGGGCTTGCACCCGGTAACAGGACTTCCTGGGAGGTCACTCATCCGAGATAGCCTCAGGCTCAAGCACACTTAATTGTGAAATTTTCCCCAAAATCAAACCCACTTAGCTTGCTACCCCATTTGCAAAACCTTAACAAGTATTGTGCCTCATCAACCATTAAAAATCATAAAAATATATTTGAATATATAATTTTTTTTAAATATAAATATACCTATTACATAAAAAATACTAATAAATAATGTATAAACATAACAATTTTATATAATAATAATAATAATAATAATAATAATAATTATTATTATTATTATTATTATTATTATTATTATTTAAAAATAAATAAATCAATAAATAAAAATATTAACATATTGTTTTTATTCAAAAATCCATACACATATATATATCCTTTTGTTTCGTTTATAAAATTGCACATAGTGATAACAACATAATTTTGCTTTTGTGATTCCAGATAGTGATCACAACATACAAAAACGCCAACGCGGCATCACGTTGGGGAAGGAGAGATCGAAGAAGAGCTGTTACATCATTCATATCACAAGGATTCTTTGCGTGCCATATTACGGACAATTCTAAACATGGTTGGCCACAGATTCGCTGAAAATTCACCTGGGATGCAGAATTTCGTTAGAGGCACTTGAAATTGGCCACATAGCATTATTCTCTCGCCTCTCCATAATACGAACAGAGGTTATAACCATTGTTGGCCACAAATTCGAAAGAAGCACGTAAATTGGCTTCACGCATTTGAAATCTCTCGCCTTTTCCCTGCTCCAATTGGCCTCCCTGGGCGGCAACGACCTCGAATATAGAATTTGTATTTACATCTTTGCCCGTTTATAGCATGATAATCTTTTATGGATACCCATTTTCTTTTGCAGAGCTTCCTCATGCAGCCAAACACCTTCTGTAATTTAACTTTTAGAATAACGAAATTCAAGCATTTAATGACCTTGGAACAACTCACGTCCTAAAAAGAATACTTGTTGAACAAATTATGAATAATCTAGTTTCCAGGTATATTCCGGCTTCTATCATTTGTCATTAGAGATAGCTATTACTTGATATAGTTATTTGTGCTATACAATATATAGATTTGTGCTATTACCTCGTACCCAATGACAGTATATATATATATTTGTGCTTCTCACAAATTAGGAATTGTGATAATCTTGATTGATTTAGACTGACGCCCTTCGTTTAGCAGCAACGACTAATTTGAAACCTGATTTGAGGTTATTGTGATTTGTAGGTATTTCAGTTTCAATTGTTGAAGGTGGAAGATTCGACACCCTTCTTACCTCTCATTCCAGTCAATATGAATCCCAATATCCCTTGGCCCAGTATGTTCATGGCAAATCCCTCATCATCTAAGAGTCAATGGGGTGAAGCTTCAAATTCTTCAGCGATTTCCAGCCAGAGACAATCTTATGAAGGTGACCATACACTGTAACTCCAACCTTCATCTTCTGTGTTTGTTATAGCATCATTGTGATAACAATAATTAAAAGATATTGTTGGGGCAAAATTTCCTTGGAGATTAATGTGCACGCTCTTACGTTCTCCACCTCCTCTAAATGGAGATTGAATATGGAGACGAAAGAATACAACTTGAGTTACCGATAAATGATGTATTACATTTTATGTCCCATATTTAGTAATGGAGTTAGAACACTATTAAGATGAATAAGAGAATCTCGTTGTAGCTATACACAAATACATTAATAACAACTGAGTATTGGTGGAATGAAATTTGACTTTTACCATCGAGCACTGAAATTTCAGGGTCAAACAAACTCTAGAACTCTAGATCCGCATGTGTATCACGAATAACTTGCCTTTGTGGCTTAAGTCTGCCTCTTAGTGCAATTTCCCTTTGAAAGGGGTGATCCAAATAACATGGTGATAAAATGCTCGATAATAATAATAATATGCTGATAATATGCTGCTTAATCATGATCATAATAATAATAATAATAAAATACTTACAGAAGAACTATTGACCTCATGCTTGGCCTCTATTCCTCACACTCACTCAGAGACTTCTACATGTATCCATGCCTTATGGGCTCACCTCAATTTATACAAATGGATTAGAACCCAAGTAGGTTCTAGATGCTAAACTTACTCCCAAAATATTTCTCATGATCCATAAAATCTCCCACCCAATCCCTTATCCCCAGATAAGAGCTAACTAATACAAAATTCTCTCAAACCTTCCAAAATACTCTCGAACCTTCTCTTATTTACAATAATCCTCATTCTCTAATAAAACTATAGGAAAATACGATAAATAATTAAATTCTAACTTAGGAAACTAACTCCTTTATTAAACATGTTACCCTAGGTTAGATTCACCTACATCACCTATCAGGCCATGTAACCACCATGTGTCACATAAGAAGGGGATACTTGGGAACCCAAAAATGCGACATCTACTTGCGATATCTCCTCATCTGAGTTGGATACATCATTATCCTTCTACATATCTACATAACATGCCAAGTGTATCATTGTGGGGTGACCTAGTCTTATTTGTTTAAAAGAACAATGGTACATTGAAACTATGCATTGACATTCATCAGCTAAACAAGGTCACAATGAAGAATAAGTACACATTTCTCAGAATAAATGAATTGTTTCACCAACTTATGGGAGATAAGGTATTTTTGAAGGTTATAATATCATTAGGTAAGTATTAAAAAAAATGAAATCAATAAGACACCATTTCAAAATCGATATGGAAATTATGATTTCGTAGTGGTGCTTCTCAAGTTATCCAATGCACTGTGTTTTTTTGTGCCTCATTAATGGTATTTTCATAATTATTTATATAATTTTGTTATTTTGTTTCTGGATGATATCCTCATATGTTCAAAATCTAAGAAAGAGTATGAACAACATTTAAAAATGGTTCTCAGGTACTTGGATAACATCATTTATATGTCAACCTGAATAGATGCTCATTTTTCAAATAAAAATTCATTATTTGGGTCATACTATTTTAGAAGAAGGGACAACAATAGACATAGCAAAGATTAATATAGTTAAAGAGTGGCTAAAACCCAAAAATGTGATAGAGGTAAGCTCCTTCTTGGGTTTAACGGGTTATTATAGAAGATTTATTGGAGGGTTCTTTAGGATATCCCATCCTATAAATTCTTTACAAAGGAAAAGTGTAAAATTTAATGGGTCTCATAAATGTGAAGAGGCCTTTAAGAATTTAAATATGTTGGTAACAAGTCCACCTATATTGAAGATAACTAACTTAGATGAAGTCTGTCTCATGTGCACATATGCATTTAAAGAAGGAATTGGAGGAGCCTCATGCAGAATGAGCATTTCATATGATATCAATCCAAGAAGCTAAAGGTGGATGAAAAGAATTATGCCTCTCAAGATTTGTAATTGGCAGCCATTATACATGCCTTAGAGTGTGGAGACATTTCCCGATGGGAAAGAGATTTATATTATGAACTACCCACGATGCGTTAAAGAATTTGTTTGGACAACCACATTTGAATTCAAAACAAATTAAATGGATGGAATTTTTGGATGATTATGAATCAATTTGACTTGCATGATTCATTCAGTAGGACAGGGTATGTCGTGCATGCTACAACCATAAGCACATGAAAACATAAATTAAAAATTAAAATATTAGAGGCTCGGAAGTCGGACTAGAAATACATGGAAATCAAAAGTAGCATATATCAAGGTGAAGTGCAACCAAATTATAGGGATCATAAAATGAAAAATGATGGAGTTCCTTTGTATAAAGGTGAGATTTATGTACTGAATTTAATGGGGCTAAAATATTTAGTGTTGAGTGAAATGTAGAGATATCCTTATCTTGGGAACCCAGGGTATCAAATTAAAATATCAATAGTCATAACATAAAAAATTTACCCAGGTATGAAGAAAGAAGTGGTTGATTATATAACTAGGTTCCTGGAATTCCAAAATATAAAAACTAGGCATATGCACCCAATGGGGTCAATATAGCCACTACCAATTCTTGAGTGGAAATGGGAAATTATTTCCATCAATTTCATTACAAAGCTGCCAAAAATAAATAAAGAAACATGATTCCATCATGGTTGTGCTAGATGTACTCAACAAGGCTCCACCATCCACTTTAATGATGTGAACACATAAGGCAACCAATGTTGCTAATATTAACATCTGGGAAATTGTCAACCTATACGGTGTTACTAAGGGAATTATTTTAGATAGAGATAACAATTTTACATCTAATTTTTGGATAGGTTTATTTAAGGGATTTGTGACTGAATTCAAATTTTACTGCAACCTACCATCTAAATTGATATGGTCAAATAAAAAGAGTACATCGGGTTATAAATACATGTTAACGACGTATGTGATGGAAAAATCATTGAAATGGGAAGAATATTTTCCCTTAGTGGAGTTTTCTTATAATAATGTGTACCATAATACTTGGAGATGTTCTTATTTTAAGCCTTATATGGTAGGAAATGCAACACACCAGCAAGTTCGGATAGTCATGTTTCCAGTGCCATTATTGGTCTAGGTTTACAAAGGGAAATGGAAGAGCACGTAACAAAAAATGAATAGAATTTGAAGGCTTACCAGGATAGACAACAAATTTATGAAAATAATAATAAGCCAAAAAGGGAATTCAAAATTGGAAACCATGTATTCTTGTGGGTGTAGTAAAGGAAAATTTACTTGAAATTGGGTAGTTGTTCAGAGTTGGGATATGTTATTTCAACTTCTATATCCAATTTTGAGACACTCATTTATGTTATGGATGTGAATATGTATAGTTGATACTACATGGTTTTTCTTCCTCTTTCTTCTTAAAATCCTTCTTGAGAACTCAAGAGAGATTTTAGTGTTCTCATGCACTTTGTTATAGAGAACACATTTGTAATTAGATCCTAATATGATGCCTAATATTGTATGATTTTTAACATTACGATTTTGATCTCATTGATGAGTCTTGCAACTAGTGCCCATAGATTATTCCAAAGTATTTTGTACATACAAACATTCATGGGAAAAATCCTATTATGGATACCAAATTATTTGATAAAGGTCCTCCATTGAAAGGTTCACTTATCTATGGTGGATTATCATCTCGTGGTTTATTATTTCTATCAACCCTTTACTCGAGACACTCCATTGACACATGGATGCTTACAAATTCATTTGTAATATTTATTGAAGAATACTCATCACTATCTATGATTCCTCAATATAAAGAATGACTGAAAGAACTGCCAAAGAAGCATTCAAAATAGAATATATATAGTTTTATTACGTATATAATTAATGCATTTGAAACAATGTTTCCGAAGGTTCATCACCTTCAATATTGAAAGGAAAGGTCCTCTCCTTAGATTGAGAGCCTGCTTATGCATCCTCTCCTCTCGATGGCGGCCCTCTCCCTCTCCCTCTCCTTAACAGTCGAGCCCCTGACGGACCTTATGGTCGAGCACCTAAAGGTGATCCTAACTTTTCACTAAGAGGGGGCGTTGTACAATGACCCATTTTGATAAGTATTTGGTCAGAACATAGTTGAGCTAGAATTTTTCTTATGACTCTTTCCTATTTTCTTTTATGTCATGTAGTGTGGAGATACACATTTTTCTAATTCGATTTTTTGGGTGATTTATCATTATAACATTATAACATTGCTAAATATAACCTTGGAGGAAGTTGCATTTGATGATGTAAGTACAATCATTAATGTGAACTATTTATTATGCTTGAGATTGCACTGTGGGCATTAAATGGGATTTCATGGTAAACTAACTATTTCCAAAGCTTAATTATATAATAATCATATATTAGATTGTCGGTGGTGATAAATCCTAGTTACATGCCTAGGTGAAGAATAAAATTTCAATATTATTCTAGAACCATGGTTGATCCAGGTGGATATTTTTGGCCACCCACCTATTCCACCTAGAACTCTAGTTGGTTTCATTTGTTTCCTTGTTTATTGCAACATTTACTATTTTTAGAATTTTTTTGAGTCTTGAAATTATGGATCAGTTTTGACCCCCTAGACAACATATCTTTTAGGTTGATAACTAGCTCATAGCCATAGGTAAGTGCCTATTGTAAATCATGTAGTACTCAGAAAGACCTTTCTAGCAAGTTATTGTATGTGCCAAATGGACATAATATGAACAAGTTATGACCCCAAGAAGTTGGCTTCCCAACTAACCCCAACAGGACCCACAAACTCTTGGTGTTCCATCTCTTGGAGTTAGGGTTTTGGTTGTTTATGGTTTTCCTTTGTTGTCCAATAAGGAATAGGCCCTTGAGCCACATTGTAACACAGTTTAGAGGCATGTAGTGACCACATTTCTTCTCGAAGATAAGCTACAACTGCCCAAGTTAGTTTATTTCGATTCTGTTTCTAAGCATATTTCAGTATTATGATATTAATGAAATGAAGTGTTATTTCTGTTGCATCATTTTATTTACATTATATTTGTAATTTTTTGCATTCTTGTTTAATTTAAGATCAATGGTATAAGAGCGGTCTTCTATTTCTCTGTTTTTCATTGCATGTCCCGAACAAGGTCAGGGTATAAGGAGTTAGGGCTCAAACTAGTTGAAACTTTTCAAGAATAGCCTCACAAACTCTAATGACATCCCATGGCAGAAGAAAAGAATGATGAGGGGGCAGTAGATACTTTCAAAATATTTCTCAAGGAGGCCTTGAAGTGACAATGGAATGCAATGATGGATAAATTTTCACAGATCCTTTGATGACTACCCACAAGTGGCACATCTTCATCCAACAACCAATTTGGAGGTGCCACACATCTTCATCCACTAACCAATTCCCATATTTGAGAGCCAGATAGATGCAGACGATGTATATAAATGGTTAAATTTGTTGGAAGGATATTTGTTAGTTCATTACTTTTCTAATTAGGAAACGATTACTTTTTCACTTCTCAAATCCACCCCACATGTCAATGACTAGTGGGAAACCTACTGTGAACAAAAATACAAGAGGGAATCCTCACTGTTTTTAGCCGCACCCACTTAAAATTATTTCTAAGACTCCATCAAGGAACAATATTAGCCTATCGAGAGATATGAAGATAAATACAAAAAGTGCACCATGCTACAGCATGGAAGGGACCAAGATGTGCCATAATTCACAAATTTTTCCATACCCTTCATATGAGGCTAGGTATCAAGGATTCTCAACGACATTTGATACTCAAGTATCGTGACTGTCTACACAAGTACATCTAGGACATGATGGAGTTCTTGGACATCTCCTTGCAAGACATGATGTACCAATACCCTGTTAAGATTGAGCATAAGTTTAAACAGAAGAAGCGATACTTTGGATTTGTGAATCCTAAGCAAGGAAAAGGCGTCCCAAAATGAAAAGAAAAGGAAAAATCCAAGGCGGGATGACCCGAACAGCAAGTTGAAGCCAAATTCAATGAAAACCACCACGAATACAAAGAAGGACAATTGAGTGTCGGGCCACGCAATCACGGGAGGCTGATTTGAAGGCTTATGAATACACTACATGTTCTGACTCTGAGTCAGAACCCAACAAGGGGAATGACAAATGAAATTAGATCATTGACACAAATCCTAGTTCCATTGTGGCCAACACCAAGATCCAGAGTAAGGGGAATGCCTCTTACACTAATAGATGTGGGTGAAGGGTTCCCTGATACAGTTCATTGTCGACAACGGGAGGCAAAAGAACCTCATTTCAGCAGAGGTCATGAAGCAACTGGGCCTTCTGAGTACAACACATCCCTAGCCGTACACCATCAGGTGACTTCACCAAGGAAAAGATCTCCATGTCAACCAATAATATTGCGTTCCCTACAACATCAATCCCTTCATGGATGAGGAACTCTGTGATGTTATTGCTATAGAAGTTTGTGATGTATTATTAGGACAACCATACTTGTGGAAGCTACCTTTCGTATATGAGGCTGGACATCGCTTTATGATTATATTTGGGCAATAAGTTGTACAAGATACCAGAGGCAGCCTCACCTACTACCATCTCTTTGTTCACTACAAAGAAATTCGGTAAGATCATTTCATAGACCAAGAAAAATATTTTCCTTATGATTTTCCCTCATGGATGTCCATCGACATATAGATGTCGTTCTTTTAATATCTCACATGGACATGTACATGGATTTTGAGAGTTTGCTTGAGATCCAGAGATTAACATTGAATAAATCTAGTCTTGGATTTCAAAAAGGTGAATCTAGTTTTCATTTAGGAAGAAACACCAAAGTAGAACCAAAATAACCTCTAACACACAATGCCAACAATAGAAGTAGAAAAAAAAAGAAACCAACAAAATATCAACCAATAGAACCAGTAGTAGCCGAGAATAAAACTTCAAGGAGCACCTAAATTTAGATGATATTTTTCACCAACAGAGGATCATGATAGATCTATCAAATTTCAAATGAATGATGGTCTTTTTGTTCCTTACAATTGTCACAAGTTTGGGCATGATGTAGCTAACTGCAGGATCAGAACATATAAATATATCCAATGGAGCTTCTAGAAATATCAATAGGCAAGGAGATCGAAAAACATGTATACTCATGTTTTTTATGGTTATTGTTTCTCATGTAACTTGTTTGGACACAAGACAATTGATTACGGATGTAGGCCACGGAGGAGAAGCACATCGTATGCAAGGTATAGATATTGTATGATAAGTAAGAGATATGATCTTCTTGCTTCATATCTTGGCCATGTGGAGTGCTACACATGTCATAAATTTGGTCACGTGGCAAGATACTACTTGCTACCCTGTTACATAAGGAAAAAAGGAAGCAAAAGAAGAAAAAACAAAGCAGAGGTAGCAGAATTCCAATGAAGGAAGAAAAGAAGCAGCCAAAGACCATGTGGAGGAAGAGGAAGAGACAAATGTTCATGTAGTAAAGAGCAACCCCTCTTGTAGTCCATAATAATTTCATGCATACTTATAGAGACTGCAAATGATTATGAGAATAGCATGGTCTGACATGGAGTGTTTGGTAGAACATGGAAGCTTGTCGAGTATAAGTTATTGCAGCAAACAAATGATGATCTCCTTTGAGCCTCATGTGCACATAGTTCTATAGGATCATCTTGCATAATCGAGGCATATTGAGCTTAGGGGGAACTATGCATGGAATAAGCTTTGCATGTATCATTTGACATTTTCTTCATTGTTTTTCGCTCAGTTATTTGAAGAGATTTACATATGTTTATATGAGTGGAAAAAGTACATTTTCAGCCATATGTATGTTTTTTCTATCTACTAATAGTTGGTTGGAATGTTGTACAAATATGCATAGAATAAGCATCATTTTATAATGGTTGAATGCCTGATCCTTAGCATGAAGAGTCATCATGATGATAGGCATGTTTTGAAGGAGTTTCATGGAGTTTATTGTGGCCACATGCATGGGCTAATGATGATCTAAAAATAATTATATGCTATGTGTTTTAGTCATTGGTCCATAGGAGATGATAAGACCATCATTGTACTTTGTTGATATATCCATATAAAATGTTCATGACGCTATATACTTGTTTTTTGTTGCCATTGGTCATCTAGTCATGAGTAATAAGGTCATATATGAGTCTTGTATGATGTCTTATGTCACTGCTACAACCATGTAATTATAATGTATATTCATATAATCATGGTCATTTGGAGTCTTGATGCTTCTATCTTACTGCAAGGAAGCATTGTTTGTAGCAGAAGTGGTTCATTGCACGTTGGAGCTAATTTTGGAGATGACACATGTTCAGGGGGAGCGTTATATGTTCTTTTTTACTTCAACCATCCATTTTTGGCATTATGGTCCTCTTGGAGGTGTTCATGGCGTGCCTCATGCTTTGATTGTTGGGGTTATTGGCCTCATGATATGAGCAGAGAGATTGATGATGGATTCAAATATGGTCGGTGGTTGTTGACATTTGTTGCTGCTATGGAAATATGGGTTGGTACTTCATATTATGTGATGCTACTTATTGATACTGGGTGGTTTCCTCATGTGTCTTTTGTTGGACAGTGTCGCACATTATTGGTTTTTTACGCTTCTTGTGGTTGCTTGTGCATAGTGTTGTTGTTGCTAGAAATGTTTGATGATATGCTTCTCTGAATGTTGCATGGTACTAAAATGTCGATCATGAATGCTTGTTGACCTCATTATCATTCAACCCTATAGAGGAGAGATGATTCAGTGTTCATATTTTCCGTCCTTTCTACCTCGTCATATGTATTTGACCCTTTTTCATTGATGTCAAAGGGGGAGTGATAGAAGAGGAGATTGAATTAAATATTTTTTGTGGTTGCCATAAATTATAAAGGGGGGTGTTTTTGGCATTATTACTTGTGTATTTGTAGTTGGTATTATTGGAATTGATGTCAACCTTGTAGCATGTGTTGTAGATGTTCAATCATGCATATGTTTGATAAGTTACAACTAGTTTCGTTGGAACTGAATTAGTTATGTTGGCATTGATACCAACCTTGTTGTGGCCTCATGATGGATTGGTGATGTCTTGGGATGATGTTCATGCTGCATTATGTCAATTTCATGATGACATGCATGTTGGCACTCATGGCGATTGATGCTTGGAAAGATGTTTATGATCCATATTGATGAGCTAGGAATGTCTAGGTTTTCATGTTCATCTTTAGGCACATGACATGTTAAGGATGGAAGAGTAGGTCCTCATGCTTATGTTCCTGATCATGACTTGTTGCAGAATAGTGTTGGCTTGATGATGAGGATATAAAGGTGTTATAGGATTGTACAAAGATGTTGCAGCTTGTGCAACTATTAGAGGTGATTTGTTGGCATGATTTCAACTTGTTTGGAGGACCTAACATGATGAACAATTAGACAAGGTTGGAGGCATTGATGTGATAACTTAGAGACTTCATATGAGTTTTGATCAAATGGTGTATTCATTCTACTATCTTCGAAGATCATTGCAAGCACTGAGAGGATGCTTTTGGAAGTTTTGGAGCAGTGTTGACTCAATTTTGGGGATCAAACTTAGGTAATGAAATATCGGAGAGCATGGGGAACATTATAAATTAGGTTTCCTTCATTATAAATTCATTAGTATTGACATGAATTCTTTTCTTGAAAGTAGAAGGAGTGTTACCTTGTCTAGAATTTGTTTTCCCACATACCTTGCACATAAAATGATTTCCATAGAATGATACAATAGTAATTGCCCATGATAGGAGTTGGAATCTTTTGTTGACCTAATCTGCAACTCATATGATTTTTTAATGTGAATAAATTGATGATATGACTAGTGGATATGGTGGAGAAAATAATTTAAATAAAGGAGAACATCCATCATTCTGAGGTTAGATTATCCAGTGTAGGGCGAGTAGATTTGAGTGTATATAGAGGAGGTCAAGCGTCCATAACACATGTGAACATAGAGAATGAGTAACTTATGCATGTGCTCATACATAGGTAAAAAAAATTGTTATAAAAAAGAGAGGTGCATAGAGAGACTTGTCTTGGTGTAGTAAACAGATTTGAAGTTGTTGTAGATTTGAGTAGATTTCTATAGCAGAGATATCATTTTGTAGAGCGGAGATTGTGTGGAGATATGGACAAGAATTTATGTTGTTGGATGATTAGCTATTGGAAATTTAGTGTATAGTTTCATGCCACTATTCTGCTAAAGTATAAAGCATGTTTGTGGTGGTATTTTTTATGATGATTTGTAGAGAGTATTGTTGCTGAGAGTTTGACTGAATATTTGAATCAATTGAGTAGAGATTATCAGATCCAATCTGAAAATGGATGAAAAGAGGTCTACATAGAGTAGAGGAGTAGTGACTTCATGTTTGTGGAGTAGTGATTGTGAAGTTTCAGTGAAAGGAATAATTTATCCATCTAATATGAGTTGGATAGCCCAATCAAATTTAGGTGAGGATCATTGATCGTGGTGGACTTTAGCAGATGGTAGCTCATAGTTCTATGTGAGAACATAGTCTTCTGAGTCGATCAGTAGAATAGAGTCTCTTGGCTAATTGGTGTTGGACTATTCTATATGAGGTCGAGTATCTAGGTTGATGGGAGTCAGTTATCTATGCAAAAGACAAATTTCTTGATATAATAGAGATTCAAAGAAGTGCAATAGTAGCAAGAGTGTTTTTTCTCTCGAAAGGGTTTCCATCAAATATCTTGTTTCTCATGATGTGATTGTGTGCATTTTTTATTATTTATGTGTATGCTTATGGTTTTAAGTTTATGATCATATGGTGCACATGTTATCATTTTTTATTAACCAATGGTTAATATATGTGTGATTTAGTAAAGAAATTTTAAAGTGGTAAAATTGATAATAAGTCACACTACTTATTCACCTGCCCTTTCATTAGTGCTCAAGGTTTCCAACATTGGCTACATTAATATTGTTCATTGATTCTTTGACTTAGCCTTCTTAGTTCTTGATTATCCTTCATAACCTAGAGTAGTCTTGACAAGAAGATATCTTTGACTATTTAGAATACCATTTAAAATATTGATATTCTTGTCAAACTTATGATATTGAGTTAGTTGGTCACTAGCATTTTCAATATTTTTCTCAACAAAAAAATTTCAGATTCTAATTTCTCACATTGACCTTCTCTCTTAATCAGTTGGCTAGTCATCACCTATTTCCCCTTTTGGATTTTTCTTGCTCAATATTTATGATAAAAATGTTTTTTCTTAATTCATAATTGTCAAGTTCCATGCCTTCATATTCTTGCAGTATTTCCTTTTTCTTTATATTTTTTGTTGTAAGCCTATTAAACTTCTCTAAATAAGAGATAAGTTTTCTTTTGAAATAGATCTTCTCATTAAGGTCTTCTACATGATTTGATTCAAAGGACCTATCAAGATCACATTATTGATCTATTCTCATTTCATATTATTCTTTCTTTGAATGCAATGTCTCCTACATATTCATGATTAAAAACCCTTCTACATCACTACTAAATGTATATATATCCCTCTTGCAATGAGAAATCATTTCCTAACGAGTAAATACTTATCCTATTTTTCTTAAGGGACACACTTCCGAATTAATGTTCTCTTTAATTACTACCATTTTTTGAATTTGTATTTGAACATTTAAGAGCAAGATGACATATTCTTTTACAATTACAACAAAATATAGCTTACATATTGACTATACTCCTTTTGAATCTTCTTCACCTTAAGATTTATCCTCTAAATATGAATTTTTATTTTGATAATCATCAACATGTGTATTCATGTCAAGGGGATTCTATTCAAGATCTAATTCATTACTTGAGAAGTCATGGTTTTCAATATTATTTGTTTCTTCATGAGGTTTTTCCTCATATACATAGTGTATGCTATCTAGTATTTCTTTTTTCAGAATCACAATGAATTACCTTCTCAAAATATGATTCATTCAACTGACTCAAGATTTTCTTCATAGATTATGTATTATATTAATTCTTCTTTCCATCTACTATGAAAAACCATGCATCTAAGCCAAGAGGTATAAAATGCAAATTGACCCTTACATTCCAAACTGAATAACCTGATCCATTCAATAATGGCACTCCATCTATGGCAAGACAACCCTACTTAGCAATGGTTCCTGGAAATCTACCTTCCCATGGTTTAATTTTTATTCAAGGAACTTACTTTGATACCAATTGTTACAAACTAGGATAATTTTGAGAGGAGGGGTGAATTAGTATTATGGCCAACTTCAACAATTATTAGCCATATCTACTAATTCAATTCATTTTCAAATCAAACATGGAAACAACGCAAAAACACATAGAAACACCAAATGTATGTCAAAACGCATAAACAGATAAAACCAAAAAACTTATGTTGGGAAATTTTTATAGGTTGTGATGTACTGCTACATTAGATTTTCTAGCTCCAACCATAAGGAGAAACCCATAAATAAAATTTGTAAGCACTTGCTTGAAGGAAGCACCAAATCCCTGATCTTTAGATGTTCTAACCTTAAGGAAGTGCAAACTTTTTGAATTTTATAGGAACCAATCTAAAGGAGGATCCAAACCCCTAATATCTAAGCATCTGCTTTCTCTAACCATTCGATCGCTCTTCATCTATTTCTAAAACTTAGATCCTTGAGCTCTTTACACAAAAAATTGAAAAACTGATTATTCAACACTCATATCTATTGCATTATCCTTTGAAATGATGTTTCTTCCTTTAACAACAAGATACCGATGGTTCTTTGATTCAGTTAATCGTTCATCAAATATTTACGATTGTTTCATATTTTCTTAGCAACTCTTCTCAGACTTAGATTTGATATCGACATTCATATCTACACTTACTAAAGTCTATTATCTACATCTCTTCGTGAGATATGTGTTTCTTTCACTATACAACAACATCTCCAACATGTCATCACAACAATCAACCTTATATATTCTTCCTCAAATATGGATTTCACATTCAACTCCTACAAAACTTTAATTTTCATGCTCTTTTCTGCTATATCGTAGATCTTATATATATATATATATATATATATATATATATATATATATATATATATATATATATATATATATATATATATATATATATATATATATATATATATATATTATAAGCGCTTGCACCTGACTTGGGATTCTTGGCACTGTTCAGGTACTCTCAACTCTCCTGAAGGCCCTCTTAACTATATTTAGCATGTTTGTAGCTACTCAACTTTCCCTGTCCTTCATCACAATCATTTGATTCTATATGATGACTGCAATAGTAATCACACATTCTACATTAGAACACCTAACTATCTTGTGTCCACTATTCTTATTTATATACGTGGCTCTGATAGAGGGAAATGTTCCCCTAGGGCTTTTTGGGTTGAAACCCTAGCAGACTGAAAGTTATCTATTCAAAGAAACATGCATTCACACAACCATTATGCTATTATAAGAAAATTCTATGATAAGGGTACATACCTTTGGTCCTACTTCTGAGAAGGCCCTTAGGGTCCAAACCCTTCTTGGAGTTCCCTTCTTCTCTTTTGTCTTGCAAAATAAGCAATTCAAAGAACACAGTAGTACATGGACAAAAAGTTATAAAGAAACCATCTTCATGTTATAAAGAAAGGTAGTTAGTTATAAAATCCAAACAACCATTTACATATGAATTCTAAACATGAATATCATTAACATAAAGAAGATTCATTTAAGGAACCAAGACATGTGTTTCTTTTATTATAGACAAATAAAGTACATAAAAAGGAATATTTTCACCTGAGTCACCTTCAGCAGGCTCTAAGAAAAGCTTCCTTCCGAATCCATTCCAGCCTCAAGCCTCTAACAAACTCCTTCCATGACTCTCTCCATGATGTCATAAATGGTGGATGAACATCAACACACAAGGAAACAAAGGTTTCCTGTACAAAATGGGGGAAGTGCAGAAGGCACAAGGGACTTCAGACCTCGTGAAGGGAAAAATCTCAGCATAATAACCTTTCTCTCTCTTCTCTCCTCTCTTAGGCCTTCCCTTTGATGTCTTTTTATACCACTCCCAAAGTAGTTTTTTAGTTAGGAGTTGGTTGGGAACAGTTGGGCCACGGGCACTAACAAGTGATCAGCAGGTAAAACCCGCGATCTCTACCCTAAAATAAGGAGTTTTATATTTTTTTAAGTGTTTTAATACATACACGCAGGTTGGATATACACAGACCCGCGTATACATGCGTTTAACTAAGGGAAATGTCACGTATAAGGGATAAAACACTGTTTTTTAAATTTTAAGACTAGGTCTAGAAGGAGGGGTTGCCCTAGGCCATGAGCACAGCATCACAAAGCATAAGAGTGAGATTTGGAGCTATAACAGGCCCTTCCACTGCAATGGGTATAAATGCATGCAAATTCTTCTTGACTACTTCAATAACCTAAGCTAACTTCTATCAAACCTTTCTCTTCAATCAACCTCTGCCTTCACAACCCTTGATGGATTCAATGGCACCTATACCACTCGCCATAGCTTCCCTAAGTGTTTAATGTTGGTTACTAAATTGTAACAATGGGAACCATAGCCTTAACCTTTATTTTTGGTCTTGGGTGTTGGAATTAGGTATTCTTTGCATGCAATATTATAGGTTCATGTCCTTATGGCTGAAGGACTTAGCCTTTAGTTGTTCAACCTAGAGCCCCTTGTGACTAGGGTTGGGAATGTATGCTTAAATTTTTCTAACCAATTGCAGCTCACTGATTTGTTGGCCCTTGTCTTCACCTCTAGTTTCCTTGACTCTCAATGGCTAATATGGAAAAAGGCACCTATATTCCTTCCCCCATAGCTCCTACAACTAGGAGTGATAACCACAATATTATTTTTCTTTGGTCAATTCTCACCATTGGATGAAGTTCACTTATAACGCAAAGTTCCTCTATCAAGAGGGTGGGCAATCATCGATGGCTACAATGCTCATTATTTCGCCAAAACCAATTAATATCACAAGTCCTTACAAAGCACCCTCCCAGTGAAAATCCAAGGGCTTTCCACATCAACTAACACATATCCACGATGTCATTCTATACATCCATTCAAATCCTACCCCGTGTTCTATACTGGTGTGTACATACCACGTGTCAGTTTACAACAATTCATTTGAGCATCCAAAAGAAATGAATCCACTTTCCATGTGTCTATCTCACATGCTTCCACATCATCCCTTTTCCACCTATCATGCCATTCAATTTTTATGTCTTACTCTCACTTGTTGTCGCATGTCATGCAATGAACCACCATGTGTCACTTAGAAAGATTATACTTGACCACCCATACAGGCCAAATGTACTTGTGCAATTTCCTCATCTCACTTGGCTACATCATTATCCTTCTACATATCTCCATCACATGTCAAGTGTATCATTGTGAGGTGACGTTGTCTTATTTGTTAAAAAAAGGATGGTACATTAAGACTCTACATTGACATTCTTTAGCTAAACAAGGTTACAATGAAGAATAAATACACATTTCTCAGAATATATGATTTGTTTTGCCAACATAGGGGAGATAAGGTATATTCTAATATTTATCTAGGCTAGAGTATCATTAGGTAAGGATTAAGGAAGAGGAAACCAATAAGACACATTTCAAAATTGATATGGGAATTATGAATTTGTAGCATTCCTCCTTAAGTTATCCAATGCACTTTTTGTTTTTGTGTGCCTCATGAACGGTACCTTTTCGAATAATTTATATAATTTTTTTATTTTTTTTGGATGATAACCTCATATATTCCAAATCTAAGGAAGAGTATGAGAAACATTTAAGGATGGTACTTAGGTACCTAGAGAACATCATTTACATGCGAAACTGAGTAAGTGCTCATTTTGTCAAACAAAAATTCATTATTTGTGTCATATTACTTTAGAAGAAGGGATAGCAGTAGACCTAGCAAATATTAAAACAATTAAAGAGTTTCTTAGACCCAAAAAATGTGATAGAGGAAAGCTGTTTATTGGGTTTAAGAAGTTATTATAGAATATTTATTGGAGGTTTCTTTGGGATAGCCCATTCTATTACTTCCTTGCAAAGGAAAGATGTAAAATTTGACTGGTCTCATAAATGTGAAGAGCACTTTATGGATTTAAAGGTGTTGGTAACAAGTCCACCTATATTGAAGATAACTAACCTAGATGAAGGCTTTCTCATATCCACATATGGATTTAAATTCCAAGGACTTGGAGGAGTCTCATGGAGAATGAGCATGTGACATGATATGAATCCAAGAAGCTCTAGGAGGATGAAAATAATATGCTAGTCAAGATTTCGATTTGGAAACCATTATACAAGACTTGGGGTGTGGAGAAACTTTCTCATAGGAAAGAGATTTAGGTTACAAACTAATGATAATGGGTTAAATAATTTGTTTGGACAAGCACATTTAAATTCCAAACAAATTATATGGGTAGAATTTTTGGATGATTAAGACTTAGGTTGGCTTGGTTGATTCACTCGGTAGGATGGGTCATGCAATGCTACAAACATAAGCACATGAAAACGTAAATTAAAAATAAAAAATTTAGAGGCTCGGAAGTGGGAATAACAATACATGGAAATAAGAAGTATCTTATATAAAGGTGAAGTGCAACCTAATTGTAGGTATTATAAAATGGAAGGCAATGCGGTTTCTTTGTATAAAGGCACGATTCATGTAGTGAACTCCAACGGGCTAGAAAATTTAGTGTTGAGTGAAATGCAAAGAGAGCCTTCTCTTGGGGATCGAGTGTATCAAATTCCAATATCAATAGTGATAAAATAGTACTTTTAGTTAGGTATGAAGAGAGAAGTGCTTGATTATATTGCCAGGAGCTTGGAACGGAAAATATTAAAAACTTGACATAGGCACCCAATGGGGTTAATATAGCCACTACCCATTCCTGAGTGGAAATGGGAAATTTTTTCATCAATTTCATTACAAATCTACCAAAAATAGCAAATAAACATGATTCTAGCATCATTATGGTTGATAGACTCAACAAGGTTACACACTCCATTTGAATGATGTCAACACATAAGGCAACCAATGTTGTTAACATTAACATGTGGGAAATTGTCAACCTATATGGTGTTTAGAGATACCAAGTTTACATCTAGTTTTTGGATAGGTTTGTTTAATGGATTTAGGAGTGATTTAAATTTTAGTACAACCTACCATCTACATTTATATGGTTGAATTGAAAGAGTAAATTAGCTTACTAAATAGATGTTAAGGATGTATGTGATGGAAAAATCATCAAAATGGGAAGAATATTTTCACCTGGTGGAGTTTGCGAATAATGATGTGTACCATCATATTTGAAGATGATCATGTTTGAAGCCTTGTATGGTAGGAAATGCAATAAACCAATGAGTTAGGATAGTACAGATTTTAGGGCCATTATTGGTGTCAATTTACTAAGTGAAATGGAAGAGTGGGTAACAAAAAATTAATATAACTAGAAGGCTTCCCAAGACATACAAAAAAGTTATGAAAATAAGAATATGTCAAAAAGGGAATTCAAAATTAGAAACCATGTATTCTTGCAAGTGAAGTAAAGGAAAAGTTCCTTGAAATTGAGTAGTTGTGCAAATTTTGGATATTCCATTTCAACTTCTATATCCAATTTTGAGATACTAATTTATGTAATGAAGTGTATGTTGTATTTTATGTTATGGATGTGAATATGTATACATGATAGTACATGTTCTTTTCCTCCTCTTTCTTCTTAAAATACTTCTTGAGAACTCAAGAGAGATTTTGGGGTTCTCGTGCATTGTGTTATAGAGCACACATTTGTAATTAGATCCTAAAGTTATGCCTCATGTTGTATGATGTTCTACATTACGATTTTGTTCTGATTGACAGGTCTTGCAACTAGTACCCATGGATTATTTCAAATTATTTTGTACATACAAACATTCATGAACAAACTTCTATTATGGTCACCAAATTATTTAATAAAGGTTATTCATGGAAAGGTTCATTTCTCTATGGTGGATTTTCATCTAGTTGTTTATTGCTTCTCGCAACCCTTTACTCGAGACACTATCTTTACACATGGATGCTTACAACTTCATGCGTAATATTTCTTGGAGAACACTAGTCACTATGTGTGATTGTGCTATTTTCCTAATTTTCCACTAACATGGAGTGTTCTAGAATGTCCCCTTTTGACAAGTGTTTGGTGGGAATATACTTGAGCTAGAATTTTTCTTATGTCTCTTTCCTATGTTCTTTTATGCCATGTAGTGTGGGGTTAGGCATTTTTCTAATTTGATTTCCTAGGTGATTTATGATTGTAACATTATAACATTGCTAGATATCACATTGAAGGAAGTTGAATTTTATGATGTAAGTACCATCATCGATGTGCGTTATTTCTTATGTTTGATCTTGCATTATGGGCATTAAATAGGCTTTCATGGTAAACTAAGACTTTGTAAAGCTTAATTATATAATAATCGTGTATTAGATTCTTGGCGATGATGCATCCTAGTTACATGTCTAGTTTAAGCCTAATTTTTTAATATTATCCTAGTACCATGGTGGCGCTATTCTAGGAGATATGAAAAATTTTACATGGTATATCACTTTAATGGAGTGCACTAACGCATTGGCACATATGTTGAGCTAGATCATCTTATTTTTTGTTATTTTTCTTAAGTGTAGAGACAATTGCCTTAGATTTCGGAACTGGTTTGGTTCTGTAAATTTTGCTAGTGATATATGTATTTGAACAATATTTGAGGAATTGTAGCCACCTTCCATCGTATATCATAATTTATTTTTGAGGTCCTCCTACAATGGACAGAAAACCATCGATAATCATGTACTTTGAGAACTGATTGAAGATCCCAAGGTTGACCAAGCTTTACATATGGAAGATCTACTTTAAATCACATGTGTGGAGGTTGGTACACTTTTTTAGGGCATACCTATGATGATATTTGATCATTGATTATAATATTGTTAAACTAACTATTTCCTTGCACAATGTTAGAAAGTTGTTTAGTGTTAGAAATTGAGCATGGAGTTTTTCAAGAAAATGTCATTGATATAATTACAATCTTTAATATATGGTTAAATCATTATGAAACGTTATATACACATTACCCATCCATAAATCGAAATAATTCTCTTAAAACACTTACACATATAGTACAATCACATTTCATAGAAAGATTTTATCATTACACATATATTCATGTACCTCTTAATGTAATTTAGAATTTTTTTAATAAAAAAATATTATAATATTTTGTTTTTATTAGGTCAATCTGATACATCGATCTAACTATTATCTTCTTATAATTTAATATCATATAAGAAAACTATTCAACAGAAAAAACTATGAAGACGTAATAAACCATAATTTCCCTTGCAAAACATAATGCCCCCCATATTAATTGAATCTTCTCCTTCTATGAGCCGGTGGAAGGATGATAAATATTAAATATTTTGCGGAAATGAAAATTATGAATTAAACTTTTATAATTCAATCATGTTCTGTCAATCATATAGAAAGCTTCCGAATGTTGGAATATTTGCCTTTTCGATAACACGATAGGCTTCGTTTGCTACATACGGTGACTTTGACTCTTGAGTTGAATTCACCTGCTGAGAATTTTTATCATGTATCGCTCAACGTGTCTTTGACAAATGTCTTTCGCGAGCACGGGGCAGTAAGCGGGACAGACCTATTTACAGATTCCAATCTTCGACGACATCCCAGATACATTTTAGATAAAAAAATAGCCGTAGTCTAAGAAGCGGAGAAGTTCCTTTGAAAGTAATGGAAATTTTGGTTATATTTAGAGAAAATCCAGTAAAGATTTTTGTAAATCAAAGTTATAGTTGTTAAACTTTAAAATTTTAGGTGTTTTAGAAGTTTTTGATGGCAGGCACTGAATCTATTTCTACCATCAAAAACAAGATTCAAACACTACCTATATAAGTATTTTTGAAATTTTTTATGCAGATTCCAACCACTTTTGACCGTCTACAAAATTCCTCTGGCTCCATAGACGATTCTAAAAAAAATATATAATATAGATATCAATATGAACATGTTTTTCCATATGGATGGGTAAGGCTTTTCAAAATGTTTGCCCCCTATTATGGACTAGTTAAGGTGTCTAACACAGGCTATTTTCGAATCACATGTTATTCAAATTTATATAATTTTAAATATATATATTTTTTAAATAAAAAGATATTTACTAAAATAATATATATTTTGTATAAGAGAAATTATATTTTATAATATTATAAAAATATTTTATAAAAAATATATATGTGATAGTAATACAAATTTATATCTATGGGTGGAAACATAATTCGGAAAAAAATATATTTGTAAGCCCTTGTGTATCGAAGTGATTGGAAGTCCAATCTCCGTGGACATTTCTCAACAACCAAAAAAAAGATAGGATAGGAGTAGTGTAAATCCATGAATATTGTTTTTCTGTATAAAATGTTTTTAAATTTATTTTTGTATTTATAATTTTTGTTTTTTTTTTAACATTTCATAAAGAAATATATATATAGAAATAAAATTTGAAAACCCATTAGTTCAATTTGAATGATTAAATTTTATTGAACACTTAGACATTGATAAATTAAAATAAGTTATTTTTTTTTATGTAAAAAGAAAAGTTATTTAAAAATTTCATACATAAAATGATTGAGTTGAGATGCTCATTCTACAATTAAGTGTGAGGGGATCTCTAATTTTGGTTTGGAGTTGGCACAGAAAAACAAAAATAAAATATTCTCTAAATAGAAAAGCAATGTAAATTATAATAAAAAAACAAAAATGAATATGCTATGCATGCTTAGTTACTTGTCTGCAATTTTATGTAAAGTAATTAGATATAAAAAAATGTGTGAGATGGATAAAAAGAATGAAATTTCTTTTCAAATTTTGCACTCTAAAAAAAATTTTCATCGATTTCATCTTTAAATTTATGCTTAAAATATATCTATACTAGTTATCTTATAAATGAATGGTGGAAACAACAATTCTTATCTGCTTATACTATAAACCTCAATATATATATATATATATATAGAATGAAAAATGCGCCTTTTAATAATAATATAAAAAAAGTAATAATAATAATATAAATGTATTAATAATTATATGCTACATTAGAATTAAAAAAAAATCATGTTTACAAGTTAATGCTTTAATATAAATACGATGATATGGGTTTTTTAAACAACAATTTTTTTTTATCAAATATATTTGAAAATAAATTTAAGGAAAATCATATATATATGTGATGTGAAAGTGAAAATAGTTTTATGCATGGAATGACCATATTGAGAATTTCAGGTAAATTTTTGAAATTCAAGCTTATTTGAAGATTGTGTAAATACTTTATTATTTTATTTATCTTAAAATAATTAAATTAACAAGTGAATAATATTAAGTGAGAATTACATAATTTGTAAACTATAACAAGTACAATAAATTTAAATAAACTATATGGATTTCTAATTTGTAAGATGAACATTATTTTTAATTTGCATTTGAAATTATCTCATAGAAAATAAATATCATAAATTTAATATTCGATGTTTACAATAAAAATGCCATATTCCCACCTTCTGATAAGCAAATGATTTTTTTATATGAATATTTTTGCTCGTTATATAAGTATGAAATCAAATTAATTAATTTCTTTTGTTAATGTCCAAAATATATTAAATTGTTTTATGTCACTTATTAGTTCTTATATATTATATTATTTTTCTAATAAGATCAAGACTATTGATAAGTGTTGTTTATAAAGCCAAAGAGCAAGAGGATGGGGTTGATTCAAATTGCAATCATCTCTCTTATGAAGAGAATAAGATTTCACCACAACTTAGCATTTGCTTCACAATACCCACTACTAAATTGTAATTTTGATAAATTTGTAATATATACACATGAATTCAATGATCATAAAAATGCATTAAATTAAAATGGTAAACTTCTTTTATAAATTGATCTACCATAATTTTAATATTTTTAAATGATTATTATAATAAAAATCATATCAAAATAAGAATGATTGGAATATATTATTAAAAATTTCCTTACATTTTAAATTAAAAAAAGAAATGAAATTATTTTCAATTCAAATATCAAGTTGGACATGTAATTTTTTTATTTTTTATTTTAACTTAAATTTGTATAGAAATTAATTAGATTCCCTTTTAGTGTAGGTCAAAAGGTTGTTGGCCAAAGGATGAATCCCATTTTAAATCTTAGTAACAAAGTGATTAGAGATTAATGAAAGATAAAAATATTTGGATTTAAAGAAGAAAAAAAATGCCTAAAGTTGATGGCCAAAGGATGACTCCCATTTTAAATCTTAGTAACAAAGTGATTAGGAATTAATGAAAGATAAAAATATTTGGATTTGAAGAAGAAAAAAAAATGCCTTACATTTAAAAGTTGTTCCAAATTCTTACAGAAATTATAATTTTTAGATACATATAATTCTTGTTATACTTTACAATGAGATTTGATTTCCAAATCTCAGAATCAAGACATTTATGATAATGTTTTTATTATCCTTAACATTGCCAAAACTAGTGAAGCATGTATTTCGATGATAAAATATTTATTTACATATTGGGAATTAGACATATATTAAAACCCTAATATCTCATTGGTGAAGGGGCTACCTAGATATGTGAAAATATGATTACATATAATTATTATTATCAAAACATGAAATTGTTTGTATTTTCTATGCAGATAAGTTATAACAAACATACATTAAACTTTTGACATTGAGTGATTGTTAGAACAATTGGTTAATAACAAACACAAGTTAATATTTAATCCTCAATATGTAGGGGCATTATTCCTCCAAACTTTTACAAGATTCATTAGATCCAAACATATAGGGCATTAAATACTTCTAACATATTGAGGCTTTTACATTTAAAAGTTTCTTTAGATCCAAACATAGAGGGCATTCAATACTCGATAACATAGTCACGTGTTTATTGTTCCCTAAAAATTTTACAAGATCCTTATTTGAACGCAAGCTACAACCGACAAACTTCCCATTATTTCAAGGATGTTACATGAAATGTCCACCAATTAATGTTTGGGAAACCTAACTTAACCCATTTCGAATATGGAGTGAAATCAAATAATGCCACAAATGACCTAGCTAATTTGGCTCAATGACATCTTCATGTATTTCAAAATAGTCAAAGACTCTAACTAAGTTCTCCTCATATTTCACATCACCAAATAACTTAAGGTAGCCCATTAAACTCTCTCTCTTGTCTTATTTCTCTAGGTTCAATGGTGAGTTATGGGGCTTCAATGTTGGTTGATTTTGTTGGTATAGTTATCATTTGGATAGGTTGTGAAAATTTTGTATTGCTATATATATCATATGTATTTAGAAAATGTCTATTATTTTTTTGTAGGAGTATTGGATAATGTTATAGGCCAATTCTCTTTGGCACATAATATGGGATGGAGTCTTTGTCTTTAGTTTTAATGGGATTCAAGATTCTTTTGGTCTAATTGACTTGTGTAGTTTGCTAAAAAGAGGATGCATCTTCTATAATTATTATTAAAATATATGTAAATCCCTACAAATCTAGCTTTTGAATAATATAAAGCCTTAGTTTATTAAGGAAGAAAAACACTCTATATATGGGGAAATAAGCAGAAAAGAATTGTATTAATATCTATAATATTCAAACAAAAAAATCATCATTAACACATACAATTTTCAAATAGTAGAATTCAAATAAACAGCTATATTTCTAATTAATTTACATATTTATTTTTCATAAATTTTTTAAATTTACAATTCGTTTTATTAAAATTTATATATTAAATAGTTATATAAAACTTATGTGTTTGAAATTTTTATTTAATAGTATTCTACTAAGATTTTATATTAAATGGTTAAATTTCTATATTATTATTTATATATTTCTTCAATAGAAAAAATCCAAATATATTAATATTTTTTATAGTACATTATTAAATAGAAAACATTACAAATTTTTAACTAAAAGTTATAGTAGTTTCCTAGTATTATGTTACTTTTTCCCTTTTGTTATAATAAAGGAATACACAACTTTTCTTCATTCAATAATAAATCTAAGTATCAAAAAATAGACTTTCCCCATAAATAAGGTATCAAAAAATAGACATTCCCCATAAATAATGATGGTATAATTTTAGGATTCTATAATTTGGAGAAAAATAAATAATTTAAGTTGTATTATTTTCTTTTCATAATAAGTTATGGTAACTATGTGCAATGCAAATGTAATTTAAAATATCTTTTTCCTAATTCTATTAAAAATTATAAAAATATTTTTAAATATATATTTTTTTAAATATAAATATGATGATGATAATGTTAATGATGAATGTTCACTGAGACCAAACTTTGGTCTTTAGAACTCAAAGAAACGAATTATTTAGTTTGATTTAAGATTTTATTCCTATGCTCAAAAAGCTTAAAGAGAAGCCTCCCGAGCTCACTGTAATTTTGACAACGTAAGTAAGAGGCTAGGAAGGTCAGTATTGCAACAAAGATTTTGAAACGGAGATCTAATGTGGTTGTACGCGGTGCACTCTAAGAGGAAGTGATTTTCATCCTTGATGTTCATATGCTCACAGAGATGGGAGAACCTTTCCATCCATGGTGTTTTAGGAACTGCTCAACTACCCATTTCACTATGGAGCTCATGACAGTGGTACGTGGTGCACTCTAAGAGGAAGTGATTTTCATCATTGATGTTCATATGCTCACAGAGATGGGAGAACCTTTCCATCCATCGTGTTTTAGGAACTGCCCAACTACCCATTTCACTATGGAGCTCATGACAGTTCGTTCTAATCTTGGCTATACTAATTTTCTTCTTTGAGCTAGTTAAAACAGAGAGATATTTTGATCTTCTAGGGTGGGGTTGATGACCTCCTTATAATATCTTAATTTTCTTTTAGTTACTAAATCATTCTCACACCACATTTTTTCTTTCAACTTAGAAGTAACAATATTTTTAATGTTATTAATGTTTTGCAATGCAACATTCTCGTCGATCTCCCAATGGTTTAATCAGGCCCTGTGTCTTTATACCAACCTAGTTTGAGCCTTAGGTGGTTTTCGGTGGAATTTAAAGCTAGTTTAGGAAGTCTATGGTCTCCTATGTTATTGAGTTTGTGCTTGTACAACAAAAGCCTAGTCATAACTAGGCTCTAGATAGGGGAAAGACCCACTTCTATATAAATATCACATAAATATAACAATTTTATTTTATAAAATATATATTTTTAAAAACTAATTATTATTATTTTATAAATAAAGACCGTTCACAAATTTTAAAATATCGTTTTTATTAAAAAAAATTTCATTTCCTATGAAGATGATATATATATTCATTCTGCACCATCCATTTAACTTTTTGCTTCTTTTATGAAAGTGTACATACCGATAAACAAAATTGTTTGTTTCTAAGATTCGAGATAGTGATCACAATATACAAAACCGCCAACGCCATCACGTTGGGGCAACTAACTATCTAAGGAGATGGCTTACATCAGTCATTATAAGGATTCTATGCGTGCCGAAGTATAGCCACTACAGGTTATGTATTACGGATGGTTCTAAACAAGGTTGGCCACAAATTCACATAAGTTGGTTAGAGGCACTTCAAATTGGCTGGATAGCTTTATTCCCTCGCTTTTCCATAATACGAACAGAGGTGATAACCATGGTTGGCCACAAATTCGCTTGAAGCACGTAAATTGGCTTGACGCACTTTAATCTCTCGCCTTTCCCATGCTCCAATTGGCCTCCCTGGGTGGCAGCGGCCTCGAATACAGAGTTCGCAGTTATACCTATGCGCGTTTACGGCATTATACTCTTTTCGGATGCCCGTTTTCATTTACGGAGCTTCCTCGTGCAGCCAAAAGCCTCGCTGTAATTTGACTTTTAGGATAATTCAAATTCAAACACTAAATATGGAAGTGGTTGTGGTGGAGATCTTTCTATGAAATGGAATTTGTTTCGTGTTTTTCTTTTATTCAATAAAAACATGGAGGCCACCGTACTTCATTCTCCAATGTCTAGGTTGTTGTGCCACCGTTACGAATGTCTAGGTTGTTGTGCCACTGCCGATATAAACTAAGGATTGTTACGTTATCTTTGAATCATGTTTTTAGGTTGTTTTTCTAGAGGTCATTTTCTTCTGAATTTAATAATTGGGTTGGATTTTACTTTATCAGAACTAGAATAGATTCTGCTAAAAAAAATACGAATACGATTTTCCAACCTTTAAGTTATTATTTCCTTGAACGGAAAATAGTTACCCTGAAGAATATTTTTATTTAACTAAATCACACATCATCCTTTAAAAGCCCAACTTCGTGAAAGGGAGTATTGAAAAAGGAAGTTGTTTTAACATTCTATTATATTTATAAACTAAATTAAATGCACTTAATATTTAATAGTTGTGTTTTGAATCCACCCAAAACCAGTATAGTTAGAAAATGAATTGTTCTTAAGTACTAGTTTTTTGGAATGAATTTTTGATCATTCTCATCTACAATGAAACCGGGAAAAGTTATAATATTTTTATACTTCCTACTTCCTCACAAAGATTTTTATATATTTCAAACTCACCCTTTTTTTAAATCATGTAAAAGAGGTCCTTAGACAAGTGTTTTCAAAGCTTTCACTAAATAAGTGATTTAGGATCTAGTTAGCTAGATTAAGATTTTTTTCAACATATTTTTCCTCCTTTTGCTATGGTTTTCGTAGGAGGATTCCCCTCTCATAGCACCATTTTGTGTACAAAGTGAATGGCCAGATCCCACTCAAATATAGCAACCCCAAGTAGAACATAAAATGGTTCTCTCTTGGGGCTAGAGAGACATCTACTCCTCATGTTTTAGTAATGAATTTTGTTTTAGCTCCTAGAGACAACCCTCAGGTTGAGCAAAAGGGTCAGTTCCTAGGACATCTTAGAGGAGTAGTTTGAGGATTTCATGAGATTGTGTTGCCCTCCATATTAAATATAATTGGAGAACTTGGTTCAATCACCCTTCACCAAGGTAGACTTAAACACACACACACACACAACACACACACACACACACATATATATATATATATGTATGTATGTATGTATGTATGTATGTATAAATGTCCTGATATGGTGGCCGACACACAATAAAATGTAGCTTAATAATTGTCGTTATAGTGAAAATGGAGAGAGAGAGAGAAGGTAAGGAAAGGAATTCAATGGAGAGGGATGGATAACTCAGAATCTTAAGCAACAAATCCCAACAGAACTATGGAAGAATAAGGAGATGAAATCCAAAAAGTGTGGAGTGAATTTTAAGGTTTCTAGCTCTATTTTTCATGGGTACATACTGTCACAAAATAACATTGGTAGATGTGTGATCTCACAAGTATTGTTTGCTACAATATAAAACTAGTAAATTTGTAAGTTCACAGGTACCGTTGCTACCATATAACATAAGTAAATATAAAAATTTAGAGTGAAACCAACAACTTCTTTACACAATTTCAGAGGAAGACAAACATACATGAAATGAAAAATAGAGGGGAACACATATTGCACATTACTCTGTTTGGAATCACAAAATCTTCTTCATTAATCCTTTGAAAACAGAGTCCATATCATAGGCCCAATACATTTGACATTTGTATAAGAATTAACTCCTCGTGAACAAAACATTGAACCAAGAGTTGGAACATCTTCCTATACACAAAACTTGGAACACCTGCAAAAAAAAAATCAGACCTTTAGGAATAAGAATTTGGAACCTTTAAAATGAGTTCCTCCCCGTATTGATAAGGAGAGGGAAAACTTGAAACAATAGTTACAAAATATGTCAGCGATGCTCCAGTTGTCTGATTGACTAACTTTCTAGGAATGTGGAGGTTCTGCTGCCCAAATGATTACAACATATTTGATTTCTTCTTTAAAATGTAGAAACTACTAAATAAAAAACATGGGAAAAATGAATGATGGCCATGGAAAAATATCTCCTTGCCATTTCCTGTGATTGTCTTTGATCATGCCACATTTCTTCCAGAGTGTTCCTCCGCAATTACGGGTCGATACACTTGTCACCTTCCCCCTTAAGTACTTGAATTCTACACTTTCTGGAGCTGGAAGTGATCACATGTGGTGGCATTAGTGGTGCTTTGTAAGATAAATGTCGACCCATCAATCTACATACACTTTAGACTAAACAATCAGAAACCAATACATCTCGTAACTCTTATAAAGATTGTTACGAAAACACAGAAATTTGATCGCCATAGTCTCCTCTTTTTGAACTCCTTTATCATTTCTCAACCATTGGATAACTCCCTATGAAATTAGGATCTACACTTGGGTGCTAAGGACTTTGGGCTCCTGTTGGTGAACTATCTCCCTTTGTAATTTGTGCTTCGAATTTAGTTTTATGGATGGTCATGACAAAGTGCCACCACATATCAGAACTCCTCTTCATCATAACTTTTCCAAATTTGAACTTACGTAGGAGTTACGATATTTGTATCTCGATATGGCCCATATCACTTAGGTTCTAGATATTCCCTACACCCTTGGTTCATTGTAGTTCCCATGACGGGGCACCATATAATATCGAAGCCCGCTTCATTGGATGTTTTCAAAAAAAGGAATTAAAAAGAGTTATGATGCTACCATCCTCTGATATTCCACTTTAGCACTTAGGGGCTCCACTCAACTCTGCGCCGTTGGTCCTTCTAGGTCTTTCTAACTAAGTACTAGAAAATATTGAAGCCCTCTTCATCGGAACTTTTTCTGAAAAAGTTCTGATGCTTTCAATGTCTGATATACATATATCTGAAGTGACATCATGCTGACATCCTCATCTCGATGTGGTACCTCTTAGGTAGTGAAACGTGTTGCCCAGGTTTGTCCCTTTGGTCCTCTAAAACGTTGAAATCGCTTGCAACATGTCCTTATCCTGTAGCGTCATACTTACGTAATATATCTTGTCAACCTCTCAGGACCAACTATCTATTGCCATGTGTCCATTTTTGAGGAGAAAGAAGGGGTCCTTAGGGTCCTTGGTTTTGTGCTAGTTTCCCTGTACTTTCGGGACCAAGTGCCACCACATATCGGAGACCCTATTCATCGTAACTTTTACAATTTGAAATTACATAGGAGTTACTATATTTCTATCCCGATATGGTCCATATCGCTCAGGTGCTCAATCTTCCACTGGCTCTAAGTTCTATGGATCTCTAAGAACCATGTGGGAGTTTGCATCGAAAGCTCTCTTCATCGAGAATTTTTCCAAAAGAGTTCGAATGCTTTCAACCTTCGTTATTCATTGTTAACACTTAGGTGCTCCAACTAGCTCTATGCCATTGATCCGTTTGGTTTTCCATGACCGGGTGCTAGTAAAGATTGAATCCCCTCTCATCAGATTTTTTTCAAAAGAAATAATATGAGTTCTGATATGCATTCTTGCTAGTCTTCCTGATATCGGGCTCCGATGTTATTGGATCCTGAATTTTGGTACTCCTCTTTAAATCGCGACTTTCCTTCTCTCTTTAAAAATTAGGCTTTTGGTTTCGACCTCCTCATTGTGCTTTTGACCTCTGATATTGGTTCTCCTCTTTGTCCTTTGTTCACTTCAACTCCCCTTTCTTGGCCAACATTTGACATCACTTGACATGATTTGAAAAGGTGTATTAGGTGACAACATTAGCTCTAACTGGGGACAATGCCTTGCTGGAAAGGTGTTGAGAACCTACAGGCTAGTAGCCTTCTATCCATTAGGCATGGAGTCAATTTTTTCAAGTATATATAAAAAAAAAGACATCAAAAACTTACATAATTACTAGTATCTACAATGGCTCACCGTTATGTATAGTGGGTGAAGGTGGACCCTTTTTAGTGCTGGAAGTAAATCTTGAGAAACTTCCAATTCACAAACATCTCAAGCGTTTCACCATCCAAGTTTTTCAGCAAGAAAGTATTGTTCCCCTTTGCCTCAACAATATTGAAAGGTACAACCCATAAGGGAATGAATTTTCAATGCTTTCCTTTATCTTCTTGTTTGACATCCCACCTAAGCACCAAATCCCCTCACTATAAAATTTTGTCTCTTGCTTTTCTGTCAAATAGAGCTTTCATTTTTTCATGATATTGAATCAGATTCTGAGTCAACTCCCCCTTGATTTCTTGAAGTTCTACCAGCTTATTGATCCCACTGGTTAGAGAATTTCGTTCTTCTTTAATGTCCTGTAGAATTTTGGCCATTGGCATTGCTAGTTGTATAGGGAAAATTGCAACTTTCCTATACACTAATTGAAAAGGAGATTTTGCAATCGACCTCTTAGTAGTAACTCTATTTTAACATAACGAAAACTTCAGTTGTAAGTCACTATTCTTGTGACTTTATGATATTGTTGTCTTAAGAATCCTTACCAAGGTTTTATTTGATGATTCGATCAATCCATTTCCTAGTGGATAGTAGCTAGTGGAGTGAGCCACAATGATGTTATACTTATGGCATAAAATCAAAATCTTGGCAGATTTAAAAACCTAAGCATTATTAGTGATAATCTTTCTTGGGCAATTGAATGTATGAAAGATATTCTCCTCCATGAATTTGATAACCATGACATCGGTTGCATTTATAGCTGGGACTACTTCCATCCACTTAGTGAAGTAATCGATGGCCATGAGAATCCATTTGTGTTGATCGATAGAGGATGGGTGGATTTACCCAATGAAGTCTAACCCCCACTGTCTAAAATGTTCTTCAACAAGAATAGGGATTCAAGGAAAAGGTGCTAATTTCTTCCTTTCAACAAATATTTAGCACTTCTCATAGGCCTAAACATATGCATGTACCTCACATACTAGCTTGGGCAAATAGAAACCTGCTTTGAGAACTTCATGGGTTGTAGCTCTCTAACTATAATGCACCACAGCACCCCCCCCCCCCCCCCCCACACACACACACAATTATGGAACTCATCCATCACTTTAAATATCTCTCCTTTAACCTGCCATAAAAGAAAAATCCCCACTATGTCTTTCTAATTAATTTGGTCATTCAAAATGACAAATTTCTCGACTTCTAACCTCAAAGCTCTATATTTAAATTTATCAAAATTGATTGGACAACTCAAAAAAAGTAAATAGTGGATTATATGTTTATACAAGTGAGATATGAAGTACTTCATTTGAATTTTCTATGTTGTGGTATTGACATTATTCCACTCCTCTTGTCTTCAGCTTTCTTCTTCCTCTGTCATCAAATTTATGCCCAATGCTTGGAAATTTTCTTCAGATAGAATTTTAGCTATCCCTTGTCCCTTGATGAGCTTGGTAGACTTGATATCCATGCCATATTCCTGAATTTGAGCAATCCATTTTCCTCTTTCCCATCATTATCACCATGAACTAAATTGTCTTTTACTGCGGCTTTAGGGACATAAGTTGTTATGCTTGATTGCAGAACATAAATTATGAAAGCATTTAGGGCTCTAACTAAGGCATAAGCCTACTTTTCCACAATTTATATTTTAGCTCAGCATATTGCACCAACTCACTAAATAATGCTATAGGTTGCTCATGCCCCTCAGTATTTGTTTTCAACAAGACAACAACCAACGTATGAGGAGAAGCAAAAGAAAAAGTGAAAAAATATTTTATAATATGGACTCACTAACAAAGGAGCTTCTACAAAAGCCTTTTTAATTCTAGAGAATGATTCACGAGACCCAAGAGTCCATTACACTTCTTTATCTTTCTTTAGCATTTGTATAATTTCTTTAATTATCTCAACATAATTGGGTATGAAACTCAAAAAGTTGATTCTTCCCAAGAAAGTCTGGATTTCTTTCTTTTTTCTTGGTAATGGGATGTTGTTGATGGCTTCTACCCTTTTGGGATCTATCTTCACCCCCTCTTTTGCCATGATGTGTCCTCGCAACTTTCCCTCACTTAGAGAAAGATGAGACTTCTTAGGATTTAAAGACAAGCCATATTTTTTGCATTTCTCAAAAGTGAGACATAGATGTTCGATATGCTCCTCATCTGTTTCTGAAAAAATAGTGATGTCATCCAGGTAAATTACCACGAACTTATCTTTTTCTCTAGCAAATGCTATATCCATTTCCCTATGAAAGGTCGCTCTTGCATTAGTGAGGCTGAAGGGAATTTTGACATATATAAACGTCCCCCAAGGCGTGATGAACACAATTTTCATTTGAACCTCAAGATGCATAGCTACTTCATTTTATCCATAGAAACCATCCATCATAGAAATACGAACAGAGCCCACCGCCTTTTTCAGAATGTATTCCATTTTAGGTAAAGGGTAATTATCATTTAGTGAGGCCTCGTTAAAATTCCTGAAGTTGATACACAACCTTATTTCCCCATTCTTCTTCCTGACGAGAACTAGATTTTCCACCCAATCTGAATACCTCAGAGGTATGATAATTTTGGCTTGGAGCAACTTCCTCACCTCTTTCTCAATTGATGTTCGTAATAAAGGGTTAGTCTTCCTAAGCTTCTATTTGTATGGTTTGACCTCACTTTTAAAATGAATTTTATGTTGATGATATTAGTATCAAATGTTTTTCAAGCATCATAAGACCAATAAAACACATCCATATACTCCTTAAAATGGTTCAGGTACTTTTGCTTGTATTCAGTGGGAACTCCATTGGCCAACTTCATTATCTCGGGATCTTGATCTGAACCAATGTTGCAGTCTTCCACTTGTTCTTCAAATTCTTGCTCAGTTGGCTTGACAACCATATCATTTGAGTTGAAGAATCTTTCCAAGTAAATGAATCCTCTCGGGATTGTATTACCTTTCAATTGTAAAATCTTGTGTCATGCAATGGTTTCTTCCCACTTGGCCTGTTGTTCATCTACTACTTTCTCTTGCTCTTGATCAATCTTCGAGCCTGAGAATTGTCCAATGACCTCCATGAAGTGTTTGATATGTTCCTCATCTTCAAACAACTACTAATAATTAACATTGTCTGGTACAAAAGGCATGTATCTAACTTCAATTTCATATCTGAGCAAGGGGTTTTGAGGTGGTTTGAAGTTACTGGTAACTATAACTAACGAATCTTCCATCCAAATTTCAACTCTGGGCAAAAATGAGATGTTGAAAGCTAAGAAAACATTCTCAATCAAATCCAATACCACATTTTGGTAGGCCTTCTGTCTTGGATGTTTGGTTTGGCATTGAAAATAGATTTTTTTCACCACCAGCTCTAAATCACCAAAAATTGATAAGCACCCGATGTTGAGATTTCTAGAAACTTGTAGGCCTAGTAGAAAAGCTTCATATTCAACAACATTATTTGGGGCTTCAAAATCTATCTTGAATGACAGATGGATCAAGCTACCTTATGGGGATATGAACAACACACCTACCGATTTCCTTCCCTAAGATAAGCACCATCAAAGTATAGCTTCCATACTTTGTCACACTCTAGTGATTGTTGGTCTAGCTAGATAGAACATTCCCCTTGTGTATCATCCATGATTTGATCATCTTCTTCTAGTATCAAACAAGAGAAATATTTATCTTTAACATATGTGGGGGCATTACTCGAAAAGTTGGTCCTTGTAATTATCTTCACAAATCTCATTTCTCTCTATAATCAGTGCTCTTCTCCACCAAAAATGGGAATGGTAGCATATGTTAATGGATTCTCCAATTTTTGATCCCATGATCTAGACAAGAGCATACCAAACCTCACAGGGATATCAGTCACTGCGGTATCCATTACAACACTCTTCATAGGGATCTAAGAAAAAATTATCATCGGGTCTTTAATAAACCCTAGACATTTTACTATGTTGGAGTCAAAAGAATACAAATCTTTATATGGTCTTGCTATTTGTAGCCTCAATTGCTCCATAACAGAGAACAACATCAGATCGTGAGAAGCTCCTAAGTTAAGCATGTGGTTACATAAGAGAAGTTCATGAATGACCAAAGCGCCATAGAAAGCGGGAATAGAAGGGTCTTGTTTCTCAACATGAGGTCCAAATACAACCATGGGTATTTCTTCTTAGAGGTTGAGGCTGTCTTGTAGAGGTGCTATGGTGGATGGACACATAAACTGAAACACCTGGAATTTATAATTAGGCTATTTTAATAGGTCATTCAAAGGGACAAATATTTTGACCTTCTCTAGCTCCTTTTGAAGATTAACAATGACATGGTTTCTATCATCTATGAAAACATCAACAGGAAATTTATCGTTCTCAAAGACTAGTCTGGGTGGTAGAGGTGACTGCTTTGTTTTATAGACCTCGGGATTTTGGAGAATGGAATATGGAGGCTGTTTATTTTTGGGTGAGGCTTGGTCTAGAGGCTTCTTTCCTTTATCTTCTGGTTTTAAAGGATTTGGGGGAGAAGACTTCTCCTTTTGGTCCTGCATTCTAGATATTTTCCTGGAAGATATAAGATAATATTTTCTATGAAGTTGGGCCCGCATGAAGCCGAAAAACTATCTACAATAGTTGTCGATGTCACTGTCATCCAACGGGGCCTCCCAGTCATCCCCTTCTACTTTGTTGGCCTCCATTTCATTTTCTCCCCCTAAAAGAGAAAAAAATTGATTTTCTTGTACTTCTATTGTTTCTTTGACATTCTCCTCTCAATCATATTCCAAGTATAATGGAGGCTAAATTTGATCTTGTTTCTCCCTTCTCTCCGTTTGCAAGAGCTGCAAAGAAGGTCTCCTATATTGAGGATTGAAACCTCAGTTAGGAGTTTTTTGGTTTTTTCAAGGAGGGTTTTTGTTCTCTATCTCTAGTTTCACAAGATTATTAAATAGTTTTCTTATCATCTTGTTCATTTCCTCGAGTTTCTCCTCTTGAGTTTCCTTTCCCTGGTTTAATGGACTAGCTTCCTCTTTTCCTCTTTTCCTTTCTCCATGATTAGTTATACCTCTCCACTTCCTAGTAAAGGTAAAATTTGTCTCAACTTCTAACGTATCTATTTGGATTTGGTCTAAGGAGTGAGACTTCCTTTCTCTAAGAATGAAACCAAATTCTGGCTCAAAAGCCCCTATAAAAACCACTTTAGCAGTATCTTCGTTATGTTTCTTCTTCATAGCATTGAATTCAAAGAGGATATACCCATGGTTCCTTTTCTCTCCCATTTGAGCATGAAATAATTCTCCATCTACTCCCAGATAGTGATTGAAGCATTTGGTAAGGCTTTAAACCATTTCCTAGCATCCCTGTCAAGAGACTAGAAAAAATGCACTAACACCATCTAGGTGTTCTACATTAAGGTTTTTTTAAATGTACAAAAAGATTTTACATGCCTCTGTGTTGAAATGTCATTTTCCCTTGTGAATCTTGCCAAGAGCTTGATATAGTCTTGTAGAATACCATTCAAGGGTTGTGGTAAGTCTAGTGGGACATATTTTTTCATGAGAAAGCCTATGGTAGCCAAATCGAATAGGGGAGGTGGTAGAACATTTATTATAGTTCGTTGTTGAGGTGGTATTTGAGTCGCGATTGGTTGGATCTAGTTTGGGAAGCCATTCACACTTTGGGTGGGGATGTTTATAATGATGTCATTAACTTCTTTAGTTTTGGGGGAGGGATGGAATGAGAAAGAGGGTGAACTAACAAAAGATTCTTCATTCTTTACTCCAGAAGGAAATGAGACAAACAATACACATTGTTCTATAGGGTATTCCAAGACTTTGGAGGTAGACTGGGAAATTTATCATAGCTTTTTTAGAGCTAGTTGATGATATTTCTAGAAAATATCTTGTGGAATTTGGAGTAATAGGGGTTAGCGCTTTCGAAATCCTCTAGGATATTATTTTCTCACGATTTAATAAAGGTGGATTTTTCTACTTACTTGTATCAAAGCGAGTATGAGGTCTTGGAAAATCCAGGGTGAAAAAACTAAGATTCAGACTATGGATTCGCCAAGGTGAGACATCTTCAACCCACACATCCCTTGGAAACTTAACAGAGGGAATGTAAAACCTATCACACCCATGGAAAAATATTCTGATTTGGTTCCTAGAAATTGTGTGAGAAGATGTTGTAGTTCCTAGAGACAAACCTTGGGCTGAGGAAAGGGTCAGTGCCTAGGACATCTTAAAGGAGTGCTTTGAGGATTTGTTGATATTTGTGTTGCACTCCATATTAAATATAACCAAAAATAGATTGATTCAAAACTTGGTTCAATCACCCTTCACCAAGGTAGACTTAAACATATACATATGCATATGTAGGTAGATATCACTCATCCCAAGGATAAATGTCCTGATATAGCGGCCGACACACAATAAAATGTAGCTTAATAATTGTTGTTGTAGTGACAATGGAGGGAGAGATAGAAAGTAACGAAAGGAATTCGATGCAAAGGGTTGGATAACACAAAATCCTAAGAAATGAATCCTAGTAGAACTATGCAAGAATAAGGAGATAGAATGCATAAAGTGTGGAGCGCATTTTAAGGTTTCTAGATATATATTTTCATGGGTACATCCTATCACAAAATAACATTGGTAGAGTTTTGATCTCACAGGTAATGCTGGCTACAATATAACACTAGTAAATTTGTAAATGCACAGGTACCATTGCTACCATATAAAATAAGTAAGTGAAAAAAATTGAGAGTGAAACCAACAACTTCTCTACACAATTTAAGAGGGAGAGAAACATACATGAAATGAAAAATAGAGGCAAACACATACTGCACATTACTCTACCTAGAATCACCAAATCTGCTTCATTAATCCTTTCAAAATAGATTCCATATCATAGACCCAACTCATTTCACATTTGTATAAGCATTAACTCATGAAAAAACCACTGAACCAAGAATTAGAACCTCTTTTTGTACAGAAAACTCGGAACACCTGCAAAAAACGAATTTTGGACCTCTAGGAACAAGAATTGGGAACATTTAAAATGATTTTCTTCCCCCTAGTTATCTAGGCGCGAGGAGGTTCTGCTGCCCAAATGATTACAACATATTTGATTTCTTCTTTAAAAAGACGAAACTACCAAGTAAGAAAACATGGGAAAACTCAATGATGTAATGATAAAATATCTCCTAATCATCTATTGCTTTCCCCATTAACTACTTGAATTCCCCACTTTCTAGAGCTAGAAGCAATCACATACGATGGAATTAATGGTTCTTTAGAACATAACTATCAACCCATCAATCTGCATAAATTTTAGACTATACCACCAAAACCCAATACATATCGTAACTCTTATATTAAAAATATTTTTACTAAAACATAGAAATTATATCACGTGAGACTCCTCTTGCTTAAACTCCTTTATCATTTATGAACCATGGGACCACTGCCTATGACCTTGGGTAATAAATCCTTTGGGATCTTGTTGGGGACCTATATCCCTTTGTATTTTATGCTTCACCTTTTGTTTTATGGATGGTCATGACCAATAGCCACCACATATTGGAACTCCTCTTGATTGTAACTTTTCCAAATTTGAACTTACGCAAGAGTTATGATATGTGTACCCTCCATATGACCCATAGTGCTTAGGTGCTAGATCTTGCCTATGCCCTTCATTAGAGTTTCCATGATCGATCTTCATATAATATTGAAGCATCCTTCATCGAAAGTTTTCAAAAAAGGAATTAAAAAGAATTTTGATGCAACCATCCTTCGGTATTCTAACATAGCACTTAGGGGCTATGCCCAAATCTGTGCCCTTGGTCCTTTAAGGTATTTGTGAACAACTGGTAGCAAATATCGAAGCCCTTTTCACTAAAACCTTTTCGGAAAGAGTTCTGATGCTTTCAATCTCTGATATGCAAACCTTTGAAGTGACATCATGCTGAAATCCTCATTTCCACATGGCACCTCCTGGGTAGTGACACGTGTCACCTAGATTTGTCCCATTGGCCCTCTAAAATGTTGAAATCTATTGCCACATTTCCTTATCCCGCCACGTCATACTGACATAATATATCTTGTCAACTTCTTGGGACCAACTATATGTTTCCATGCGTTCATCTTTTAGGAGAGAGAAATGGTCCTTGTGGTCATTTTTTTTGCATTGGGTTCCTTCATACTTTCGTGACCAAGCACCACTACATATCAGAGCCCCTTTTCATCGTAAATTTTCCAAATTTGAACTTACGCGGTAGTTACGATATTTTTATTCACGATATGGCCTATAGCACTCAGGTGCTAAATCTTCCCCTAGCTCCAAGTCCTATGGATCTCTCATGACGATGTTCCAGTTTGTATCGGAAGCCCTCCTTATTAGGACATTTTCCAAAAGAGTTATGAGGATTTCAACCTTCTCTATTCCTTCTTAACACTTAGGCACTCCATCCAACTCTATGCCCTTGGTCCCTTTTGTTTTCCATGATTGGGTGCTAGTAAATATCAAAGCCCCTCTCATCAGAATTTTTTCAACAGAAATAAGAAGAGTTATGATATGCCTTCCTCCCATCCTTCTCGATATTCGGCTTCGATGTGACCCAGCCTTGAATTTGGGCACTCCTCTTTAAATCATGACTTTCCTTTTGGATTTCAAACTTAGGCTTTTGTTTTTTACCTCCTCCTCATTCTTTCGGCCTCTCATATTTATTCTCATCTTTGCCCTTTTTTCACTTCGGCACCCGTTTTTTGGCCAACATTTGACATCACTTGACATGATTTGAAAATGTTGTTGTAGGGGACAACAACTTCAATGAGGCAATAATGGAGGTTTTGGTTTAACTGATATAAATTTTTTAAGCCAATATTTAGGAGCTAAAACATGGTGGAGATGGCTAGAAATCCCTAGTACATATGGAGCCTAACTTGGAGAAGAAATTTTTCCCTTAATATTGAGGAATCATAACTAATTTGAATGGAAGGAAATATAAAAGTTTTCATCTCTAGAATGCATCTTGGAAAACTTGTAATCTTATCCAAAGATCATAGATTTTGGAAATCGAGAATGGGAAAGCTACTCTCTTGTAGAGAGATTTCTGGAAACAATGTTTTATGTTCAACTAGCTATGTAACTCACAAAACTTATAGGAATTTTTGAGTGAAAACTATTGGTATCTTCATCGAATCATGGCCCCTAGAGGAAATGTTGGACTCCCTGTAAATGAGTCAGAAACACTAACCTTACCATTCCTCAATCCTTAGAATATGATCTTCAGAATAAAAAATAAAAGATTCAAGTAAGACTTGTATTCTAGCACGAGGACATGATTAGGAACCTTTTCATTGAAAGACACTTATAAGATAATATCAGGATCAAATGATCAAAAAATTAGTAGCAATTGGGTGAAATATCGTAGTTGCATTTATGCTCTAAAATCAAAATTTCCCTTTCATTTTTATTTTGAAACAAAACTTTTTCTCATGATAGATTACAACTAAGAGGACTAAAGGGGCCCTCAATTTCCAAGCTCTAGTCTTCTTAGATAGAAATAATTAAGCAAATATTTAATGATTTCCATTTTACTTATGAAATTATGGAAATAATGGCAACACTCATTAGATAATATGGCCATTCTAGAGTAAGATTGAAAGCAAACATAGAAGAAATGAGATATTTCCCTATATCTAATCTGATACTCAACAGAGCATGAAAATTATTAGAAGGTTTCACTTAATGGGTTATGTGGATAAAATATAATAAAAAGACTTTTAAAAATTCTTCCACCTCCCTAGATCGATTTTGGCATTGGATCCTTAAACTTGTTCATGAAGCAATCTCGATCTTTCCTTGGACAACTCAATATTGGATCTACAATGCTCAGGAAAGAAAGATGCTTGGCTTACTATGGATTTAAACATCCTCCTTTATTGCTCCTTCTATTTTTCTAAATCGTGGTTTCGTTAGCCTACCCATTTTGTCCCTACCTCCCCATAGTTTTATTAAGCTTAATTTGATGCTTCCTCAAAAGGAAACTCAAGCTAGCCCAAGCTCATTGGAGCTTTCAGAAATTCTGAAGGAAAATTCTTCATAATTATGTTGTCTTGTTGTCGAAAGATAAAAATAATGGGATAAAGCTATTTTCCTTGGAATAAGGTCTACATATGGTAGAAAAAAATGGATTTAATAAATTTATCATAGAAGGAAACTTCTCCACCATGATTCATATGGAAAAAAATGTCAATTCAGAATCGCCCAATCTAAGGTATTAGATAGACTAAGATTGGAGGGTAGTCTCTATATACTCTATTAAATATTGTCTAGAAATTTAACACCTATCATGTCTCTTGTTAGAAGGAATGGAAACGAATTTGTAGATAGGTTACCTAACTTGGGGATGCAACATATGAAAAAAATGTTGAATGAGCATCGGTCATAAGTTGAATCAAGCTCAGTAAGAACCTTGCATGATGAGATAAATATTTAGGATATTACTTGGAATGGTGGGCTTCCATTGAGGGAAGCCTATCCCTCACATTGGGATGTAGGGGAGAAGATAATGAAGACGGGATTCACCCCTCCCCATAGATAGCATATATCATTTCATTATGGTGTGATGTGGGAATTAATCATGATCTTAAAAGTGGGTTGTCTTTTCTAGAAATCCCAAATCTTAGTTTCTTCCTCTGCTACACAGAAGGGAAGGATGGAAACTAAGAGGAAGGTAGGGATGTATTGAGAAATGAAATGGTAGAACCTTGAGTACAATAATTGAAATCGCTACATGTTTTATATTTGATGAGGTAATGGTTTGGTTCATAGATATCATTTTGATCTGTTTGTTCATTCACTTCACTTCCTCTAATATCTATTTTGCTAAGCTTCTTTTGTATCATATACATCTAGCATGTCATTCTTCAACCTCTTCTATCCCCATGACAATAATTTTTGGGATTTTCTCTAGACCTAGAATTTTTCAAATTTGGGGTTGTATTCTACTTATTTGTAGAAATACAAGGTTCTTCATAGTAGTCTAGGCCAAAACTCAAGGGATTTTTTTAAATTTTACTCACTCTGAATTTTCCTTAGGAATTTGGTTTGGTATTGCCTAGTTCTATCTCAAAACCCTTAGTTCATATAAGTGTGGCTCTATTATGGATTTAAGAAAATCAACCTCTCTGAGCAGACCTCACATGCTTTTAATTTAGCAACTCCCTATGGTGACAAAATCCCCTTTCAACATTTGTTATGAAACCAGCTCAAGAAAAGATAGAAAATATAGATCAACGCCTTAGAATTCAGCCTCTTCGAGGGGGTAACCTCCTTTACTTTACAAAATGAACAGTTCTTGGATGATTCAAATGACAAAACCTCCTTTCTATATATAGGAGTCTAAGGAGTCACAATATAATCCAGCTGACCTAACAATAATAATATAAAGCCACAAAAATAACAATAGAGGGATTCTATGGGGCACAGAAATAACAATATGGGGGTAATAGGGGCACAACAATATAAATAACGGGTATAATTACAATAGTAATGGGGTAATCACTAGTATTATAGGGACCCAACATGCCCCTCTCCTTCAAAAAAGTGGTGTCCTTAACGCTTGAGTAGTTCTGGATACTTCTGCATAAAATTCTCATCCTCCCATGTGGAATCTTCAGTGGATAAGTTCTTCCACTTGATAAGATACTCTGAAATTGATCGATTTCGTAGCTGTCGAGTTCTTGTTTCTGTGACTGCTTCCGGTTCCAATATAATTTTTCCTTCCTCGTCAAGTTCTAGCAATATTGTTTGAATTGGGAGGTTGTCGCCTATAACCTTCTTTAAACATGAAACATGGAAAACTGGGTGCAATCGAGAAGCTACAGGAAGCTCCAATTTGTATGCCATAGTACTAATCTTTTGCAACACCTTGTACGGACCATAATACTTTGGTGATAATTTATTATCCTTCTTAGCTTGCTTTAGGGACATTTGCTTATATGGTTGTAGCCGTAGGAATACCCAATCAGCTACATCAAAACTTCTTTCACTGCGATGTTGATCTGCCTGCTATTTCATTCTATTCTGTGCCAACACGAATTATCCTTTAAGAATTGGAGGACTTGTTGTTGATGTTCAATGTGATGTTCCACTGCCTGAACCTAGAATTTTCTCTTAAATATAATGTAATGGATGGTAGTTTATACCCAACATGCCCCTCTCCTTCAAAAAAGTGTTGTCCTCAACGCTTGAGTAGTTCTGGATACTTCTGCATAAAATTCTCATCCTCCCATGTGGAATCTTCAGCGGATAAGTTCTTCCACTTGATAAGATACTCTGAAATTGATCGATTTCGTAGCTGTCGAGTTCTTGTTTCTGTGACTGCTTCCGGTTCCAATATAATTTTTCCTTCCTCGTCAAGTTCTGGCAATATTGTTTGAATTGGGAGCTTGTCGCCTATAACCTTCTTTAAACATGAAACATGGAAAACTGGGTGCAATCGAGAAGCTGCAGGAAGCTCCAATTTGTATGCCATAGTACCAATCTTTTGCAACACCTTGTACGGACCATAATACTTTGGTGATAATTTATTATCCTTCTTAGCTTGCTTTAGGGACATTTGCTTATATGGTTGTAGCCGTAGGAATACCCAATCACCTACATCAAAACTTCTTTCACTGCGATGTTGATCTGCCTGTTGTTTCATTCTATTTTGTGCCAACACGAGGTTATCCTTTAAGAGTTGGAGGACTTGTTGTTGATGTTCGATGTGATGTTCCACTGCCTGAACCTTAGAATTTTCTCTTAAATATGATGTGATGGATGGTGGTTGATACCCATAAAGTGCCATAAATGGGGTCATTTTTGTTGCTGTATGGAAGGAAGTGTTATACCACCATTCAGCCAGAGGCAACCATTTGACCCATTGTGTCTGTTTATCAGATACAAAGCAACGAAGATATCCTTCCAAACATTTGTTTACTATCTCAGTTTGCCCATCAGATTGAGGATGATAAGATGAGCTATGAGCTAACTGAGTACCAAGACAAGAAAATAATTCTGTCCAAAAATTTCCAGTGAAAATGGGATCTCTGTCACTTACAATAATCTTTGGGTTTCCATGTAGCTTTTGAATTGTTTCCATAAATGCAGTAGAAACTGTACTGGCTTTAAATGGATGTGATAATGCACAAAAGTGTGCATACTTGGTAAGTCTGTCAACTACCACCATGATGACACTCTTTCCCTCAGACTTGGGTAAACCTGTGATAAAATCCATTGAAACCTCCTCCCAACGTTGGCTTGGAATGGATAAAGGTTGTAATAGACCCGGTGTCTTAATTGTTTCAACTTTATTTTGTTGGCAAACCAAACATTCCGCCACAAACTTTTGAATATCTGATTTAAGGCCATCCCAAAAAAATTCCTTCTTAACCCTGTGGTAAGTTTTTAAAAATCCTGAGTGCCCTCCTAAGGGAGAAGTGTGCAATTCCATAAGAATCTTTTGTTTTAGCTGGGAATTCTTACAGAGGTATAAGCGATCTTTGTACCATAACGAATCATTTTTCCAGCTAAATGTATCAGAAGTACTGGAATCTTGTTGTAGCTTTCGAATAAGTGCCCACACTTCTTCGTCATTCTTCCATTCCTCCCTTGCTTCGTTTATCCAATCTGGTTGGATAATAGAAATGGCACACAACAATGCTTCCACATCCTCATCCTTTCTTGAGAGTGCATCTGCCACCACATTTTGCTTCCCTTTTTTGTAGATGATTTCAAAGTCATAACCCAACATCTTTGTGACCCACTTTTGTTGCTCTTCAGAGGATAATCTTTGTTCTAAAAAGTATTTAAGGCTATCATGATCCGTTTTTACCTTGAAGTGTCTTCCCATTAGGTAGGGTCGCCATTTCTTAAGTGCATGGAGTATTGCCAACATTTCCTTCTCATAAATAGCTTTGCTTAAAAACTTTCCCTTGATTGGACGACTTTCAAAAGCAATGGGTCTTTCATCTTGCATTAGAACAACACCAATTCCATTTCCTGAAGCATCACATTCCACAATAAAGGTTTTTGTGAAGTCCGGTGTAGCTAAGACCGGTGCTTGGCACATTGCCTCTTTAAGATGTTCAAAGGCCTTTGTTGCTTTCGGAGTCCATGAAAATGAATCTTTCTTCAATAATGTTGTTAGAGGTGCTGCTATTCTCCCATAATTCTTAACAAACTTGCGATAATACCCTGTCAACCCAAGAAATCCTCGCAGATGCTTTATGGATGTGGGGATTTTCCATTCCTTAATGGCTTTAATTTTGCTAGGGTCTACCTTAACTCCTTCATGAGATACAATATGACCCAAATATTCCACCTCCTGGACTCCAAAGAAACATTTGGATCTTTTTGCATATAATTGTTTCTCCTCCAATAGTTGTAGCACCCTGTCAACATGTTCAACATGATCCTTCCAAGACTTGTTGTAGATTAGTATATCATCAAAAAATACTAACACAAATTTTCTAAGGAATGGTTTGAAAATTGAATTCATCAAACCTTGAAATGTTGAAGGTGCATTGGTAAGGCCAAAAGGCATGACCAAAAATTCATAATGACCCTCATGAGTTCTAAATGTCGTTTTTGGAATGTCTTCAATCTTCATTCTGATTTGATGATATCCCGAACGAAGATCCAACTTGGTGAAGTAAATTGATCCATGCAATTCATCCAGTAATTCATCAATGACAGGAATGGGGAACTTATCTTTAATAGTGAGCTTGTTGAGCTCCCTATAATCTGGACACATGCGCCATGATCCATCCTTCTTGTGCACCAATACTACTGGAGCTGAGAAAGAACTTTGACTCGGTTGAATTATACCAGCCTCTAGCATTTCTGCAACCATACGTTCAATTTCACTTTTTTGGACATAGGGATATCTGTACGGCCTGATGTTTGGAGGAACACTTCCTGGAATCAGATGAATAGCATGATCATGATCACGCATAGGTGGGAGACCTTTGGGAGTCTCAAATACCTTGGAATGATTGTCCAGGACTTTTTGGAGATCTGGAGAAATAGATGATTCCAATGTGGAAACATCTAGCGAACATAATTGTGCAATTACACCTCTTTGCTCCTTTTTTAGAAGCTTTGTCATGCCATTAGAGCTGATTATCTTTCCTGGTTTCCCTGCAATACCCCTTAATTCAACTTCCTTTCCTTCCATAGAAAATTTGATGAAAAGTTCTTGAAAATTAAAAGCTATTGTACCCAAGGATTGTAGCCATTGGACTCCTAGTACAACATCAGCACCTCCCATTGGAATGGAAAGCATTGGGCTAGTCAATACATATTCTCCCATGGATAGCTTGATATTATGGCACTTTCCAAGCAATTTATTGTTCCTCCATTTGCAATCATCACTTGACACTCTGGTGCTGGATATAGGAAGCAATTCAATTCTTTTGCTACCCTACAATGAATAAAATTGTGGGTGCTTCCTGAATCAATCAACACTATTACCTTTTTCTTCTTGATTTGTCCTTCTATCTTGATGGTTTGAGGAGTGGTAATTCCCGCCAATGCATTACAAGATATGGTCGGATTTATTTGTTCTTCATCTAGGCTTTGTTCCTGGAGTATATCCTCTTCTTTTGACCTTTCTTGCTCCTTTTCTTCTTCCTCTTCACAATCTATGTAGAATAATTTCTTCTCAGCACACTTATGACCTTTTGTGTATTTGCTATCACAACTGTAACAAAGCCCTTTTGCTCTTTTTTCTTCCAATTGTTGTGGTGTCAACCTTGTAGGTTGTGGAAGACTAGGGGCAACAACACTTCCGTCTTTATAGTTGTGAGTGGTATGCTTCCTAGTTGCCATAATTTTGCTTTCCATTTTTCTTGCTAACCTGAATGCCTTCTCTAATGAATCAGGTTCCCAAAGGCGAACATCATGTTGGATATTATCCTTTAAAGACCCTATGAACACATCAATCCTATGCTCCTCTGGAATATCTTTTACCCTTATGTTCAATTTTTGGAACTCCTCAATGTGCTCCATTATTGAACCCTTTTGTTTGAGACTTATCAATTGGCTAAAAAAAGTGTTGCTTTTTGTATCCTCATAATGTGCTATCAATTCTTCCGTAAAAATTGCCCAAGTGATAAATTGTTTACGAGAACAAAGCCATTGATACCATACAAACTGATTTGGTTCCAAATATAAAGTTTCCATACGTACCTTTTGTGTGTTTTGCACATTATTGAGATCGAAGAATTGCTCCATCTGTAATATCCATGTGGCGGGATCCTTGCCATCAAACTTCCTCATATCGATTTTTGGAACATGGTGAGTCTTTGATCCAACATTAGAGTCTATGGAATCATGATTAACATTTCTTTTGTTCTCATCATGAGTTTCCTTTAGTACCCTTTCACCCTTAGTGACCATTTCTTGTAGCAACTTATTCATATTTATCTTCAATTCTTCCATCTTATCATCCATGCCATCAATTTTAGCGTCCAAGCCATTCACCTTAGCTTCCATGCCATCCATCTTAGCTTCTACACCTTTCTTTAAACCATCCATCTTAGCTTCTACATCTTTCCTTAAACCATCCATTTTAGATTCTGTTGCTTTTTGTGCAAGTGACACTTGTTGCACTTGTTCTTGTAATTTTGATATATCATATAGCATTTCTTCTTCTTCTTCATGAGTCATGCTAGAGCTTTCAGGTTCCTTACTAGGTGTTTGCATTTTCTTTCCTCGGGGCATCAGTTACCGATAATAATGCTCTACTATGCCCTTTGAATTCCTTCAAAATAAATTTTCAAACCAAGCTTAAGCAAAAATTTAAGAAAATCTACACACCTTTTTTCACTTTGTAGGAGCTCAATATTGCCTCTGATGTATCTCTGTACTTTTCGATCATCTAGTTCTAAATTTGTAACCTGAAGTAGCCCTTGTTGTCCTCTTTCCAATGCCACAAGTCTGACCCAAATTGGATTCTCCAAGGAAGAGTTATGCGAAATCTCCCACAGTGACTTGATTATAGACTAGTTCAGTAGAGCGAACTTGTACGACGTGCCACGAGTCACTGTTTCGATCTTTGGATCTGAAAAATTCATACAAGAAACTAAATTCCGTGCCATTTCTGTACCTTCTTACAAAATTTCAATCCGATCCCCAGAGATAAAGTTATGACGATTTTGCCCAGGTCAACTATTTTGAATGTAATTCAAGAGTCTGCAAAAAGACCAACTTCCTCAGGTCATATCTCCACAAATATCGCGCAAAAATCCCTGAAATTCGGACCCAAGGTTCAACGCGATGTATTCTCAAATGGGTTTTTTTTGCGAGTTCTGAAACGTCACAAAAAAGAAGTTATAGAGAAAATGCCATGATGACTTGTTTGGAGCAGCGAAACCCTAGAATTCAAAGCTCTGATACCAAATGTTATGAAACCAGCTCAAGAAAAGATAGAAAGGATAGATCAACACCTTAGAATTCAACCTCTTCGAAGGGGCAACCTCCTTTACTTTACATAAATGAACAATTCTTGGATGATTCAAATGACAAAACCTCCTTTCTATATATAGGAGTCTAAGGAGTCACAATATAATCCAGACGACCTAACAATAATAATATAAAGCCACAAAAATAACAATAGAGGGATTCTATGGGGCACAGAAATAACAATATGTGGGTAATAGGGGCACAACAATATAAATAAAGGGTATAAATACAATAGTAATGGGGTAATCACTAGTATTATAGGGACCCAACAACGTTTGACCTCTTCAAGCTATAAGATTAGTTCTCCCTAGAAGGGTAAGGAATTTCGTACTTTTTTTTGGCACTTTGCGTGGAAGGTGTGGGTCTGAATTATCTTTATTTATATGAGGGTTCCTTTCTCTATTCGAAATTATTATTTATTTTTAAGTGGTGGATTCACTCTTCTGGATGACCATAGGGACTTGTTGTGGTATAATACCCTATATTATGTTTACCCTAGTGGTTGATTTATTCAACATAATTAGCTATATTTTCCTATTCAAGTTAGAATAATAATTTCTATTCATCTTCTTTGTAATATTCTGCATATTGGGATATAATCAATTATTCAATGGAAAAATATCTTTCTTTTAAAGTAGGTTTGGAAAATCAACATCGTATAAGTTTTTAGTATTGGGGATATTTATAGCATAGATAATTTGAGTTACATTCTCCTCATTGTGTAATTTTATCAATCTATTTTCCACCCTACATTGCCAGCTCATCAGCTCCATAAAGTAGGTGAGACACTAATAAGGGTTGTCCTCCTATGCAACAAAGAGATAAGATGTATGATATAGGATCTATTGTAAGATATAAGGAAATCACTTCTACAGAAAATCACAATATCATCTTTAACATGGACGATGAATTGTGCTTCAATCACTGCTACATTCAATCTCATCATATTGAAGTGAAAACTAGGAGTTGTATTCCACATACAAGAATTACCAAGATGAGGTAGACATGGTAAGTGAAAATTACTTATTTATATTGGCATATCAAAACATTATTTGAAAAGATTCTAGTGGAATGTTCATAAAAAAAGGGGAGCTCCTATTGTGTACTCATGAAATACTAGAGAAAGTGTGCAAACTGGAAATCCAAATTTACAATATTATTAGCAAGATAGTTGTTCCTTAGCCCACACATTAAGGACCTATATAGGTGGACTTCATGTATCATTAATACATCATATGTCTTTATTTTTATATTTGATATTGTTAACCAAGAATTTTCTTTCTCTTCTAAGCACATTACGACCATGCTTCAAATAGGGTTTTTATCATTTTATAGTATATCCTAGCTTAGAAGTAGAACACTTTTTTTTTTATATGTAATCTTATAACATTGCACCATGTCTATTGATTTTGTTTCCCTTGTGGAAATCAAATAGTAAAAGGATGATGCTTATGTATCTCTTCTTTATCTTAACATAACTTACTAGCATGCAAAACATAATTACGGGGAAAAAATGGTTTTCTTAGTACAAAATTTATACTAAATCCTTATCTAACACCATCTCAAAAGATATTTTCTTCCAATATTAAATAAATTTAAAAATTACCGTGTTATGAAGTATAGTGTAAACTAAGAGATCCAAGGTTCAAATCCACTAGAGTAGCATGGTCTAAGGAGAAGAGGATAAGTCATATTCCCAAAAGGTATAGTGGTAGTGGTCGAAATGGATCCCAAAAGAATAAAAATGACTTCTTTTTAAGTATTCTTTATAAAAATGTTTATTTTCTTGGTCACTCTACTTCGCAAGTACCACAAGTAAAAACACAAAATATAATGCAAAAGAACTACTATATCATGAATGCTTATTTTTATAATTCTCCTCTAGCATCATTATAAAATATTCCCTAAATTTTTACATGAAATGTCCTAATTAATAATTAATATTATTAATTATCACATAATATATAATAATATTCAATGAACCAATATAAAATTTGTTTATTTATGTGTAATTATTACATTTTTCAAGTTAATATTTAACTTATAATATTAATTTTTTTTTTTTTTTTTTTTTTTTTTTTTTTTTTTTTTTTCTGTAAGCTGAGGTAGAAATTCTATTACTTCAACATAGTAAAACATACAAACAAGCTATATACAAAGAGAGACAGGTCATTGCCCGCCCTTAAGGGAAACCGGGAACCTTCGATAGTTTTTAACCGCCATCCACAAAAAAATACCTATCCAGACTATCTATCCATACAAAATTTCCTACTATATGTTTCACAATCGAACTGTATCTTGTTTGAGACATTTTCATTGAGGATTACAAAAATTGGCAAACTAAAAAAGTTCCAGAAAACCTGTTGACAGCATTGTCCATTCCTTAGTGAGTTGGGATATCCAGCTTTGGTCCACCTTCTGTCTTGATCTCGAAACCATTTTCCTTGAGCAGCTGTAGAATTTTGTCCAGCTTATGGTCCTGCATGTTCAGAGTCACCTGTATGTTCCTTAATTCCCTTTTAAAAGTAGGGAATCCCTGGGCTAATTCCACCATTTCAATTGCAATTTTCTCCATGGCCTTAGCCAGGAGTCGTTTCATGCCCCAGTAAGCATGCAGAGATTATTTGTATAAAGACAACCTTCCTCTAGTGTGTCCAGGATCGGGTATGAAATTCTCCCAATCCTCCATGTCCGGGTCTGAAGCTGCCTGCATAGCTTCCTCTTCGAAATGGTCACTAATTTTCCTAATATGTGGGCTAGTTCCTTGATTATAAGCTTCCTCTGCTTCAGTGAGTTTCCTCCTCATGTCCCGCTTGCCCCTGCCTCTAACCCTGCGCTCGGGCTGCCTACTCCCTCTACCTCCTTCTCCACTGCTAAGTTAATGTTAAGTTGTTTTATTTCCAAAAGAACATAACTTCTTATTCATAAAAGAACATAACTTCTTATTCATAAAAGATTATATGATATAGATGTTGTCAGGCCTTTCATTGGAATTCATCTACAAACATACTAATATGAAATAACTTTTCTTTTAAATTAGAATATTAAATGTAAAAAAATTATTAATACACAACATGACTATATTTCAAGGTATCTATTAATTAACTTAAATCCTTATAAAACATAAACTTAGAGAAGGTAATGCATAAATTTTTTCTTGAATTTTACTATAGATGACACTTATTCAACACTTTATCATACTTGTGTTGATATAAAATGTCTTTTAACCTTATGATTGTGAGATTTTTTTTGTGAGTTAATGTGTATTCCTTAAAAACACAAATTGCATCTTGTTATTATCACTAATAACCCAGTACACCAAAATACGTTTACTATATTCTTGATGTCTATCCCAAGATTGGTCTTGAATTTTTCTTTTTTCCATTTTTTGTGTGTACGCAAATCCCTCCAATAGAATTATCAAGATTAATTGTAGATAAAATATTTTTTTAGACAGTTATTGTTAATGGTTTTTTTATATTGATCATTTCCTTATCATTATTTGATTTATTTGACTTGCGGGTGCATTTTTTCCACTAATTACAGAAGCCAAAATTATGGTTGAGTCTCATTCATTTTCATTCGAAGGGCGAATCTTCTCCATTGAAGCATTATGTGGTGCCCCCTAAGGTTGCACTAAGTCTAGAGGAATTGATTTGGTTGTAAATGATGACGGTTGTCGGGGTTGTCCTAAGTTTTCCCTAAATTATTCTTAGGTCTTTTTGATATCTTCTGATCTTGCTATCCAGTGCTCATTTTTTCACAGCTTATGGAGAAGACGCCCCTTTCGAAAAGGGAATTTTTTCATGAATATGTTTAAGGTGTTGAAAATCACTACGATGGAAAACAATATTTTCATAGTTTAATAGTTGCATTTTTTTCCAGCTTGTGGAGAAGACATTTCAAAAAAGGATCTTTCCATGAATATGTCCAAGGTGTTGGTCTTGAAAATCACTGCAATGGAAAATAATATTTTTATAATCTAATATTTGCGAGAAAAATTTACTCTGCATTTAAATAGGATTTTATAAAACAACCCTTTACTAAAGTCTATTTCAACACACATGCAAACAAATGTGAAAATTTGTTTTAAATCTATTTTGATGAAACATATCAAATTTCCCTACTAATATATTTAGACATGTCAAATGGATAGGAAAGTTACGAATCTGTAGCCAGATAGGAGTTTCCCTAAATGTCATTACAAGAGAATTAAATTCCAAAAACCATAATTGTATTGGTAAACTAGATCAATAACAAAACCAAGGACTCCCCTCTCTTCTAATATATTTAGACATGTCAAATGGATGGGTAAACTACGGATCTGTACCCCGATAGGAGTTTCCATAAATGTCATTGCAAAGGGATAACTTCCAGAAAACATAGTTGATAGGAGTTTCCATAAATGTCATTGCAAAGGGATTAAATTCCAGAAACCATAGTTGTATTGGTAGACGAGATCAGCACCAAAACCAGGGACCGACCGATAATTTTAAGCATGTCTTGTTCGACCTCTCTTCCAGGAGACTCTTTCCCGAGCATGGTGCAGTAATGGGACAGGAAACGAACTCTAATCTTCAACGCTTTTAGCTCATGATACATTTTAAACCAAAAAAATATATATTATGCGTATGAATATCGTGTATTCCAAAAGAATGCGATAATTGTTTTCGAAATGTTTTCCAACACTCCAGGGAAGAGTTAAAGTTGCCCACACATTTCAGGCTAACCAATGTATTGTCGTCCATATATTTTCTAAATTTAGATAATTTTAAATAGAGATTTTTTATAATATGAAGACATATACCGAAACAAAATAAAATGATTTATAAAATAAATTAAATATATATTATTATAAATATAATTTATATGAAAGAAAAAATTATTTTCACAATAAAAATAATCATGTTATATGAAATATATATGTAATAATATTATAAATTAATTTATAAATATTATTATTTTGATATAATTTTTTTTTATATTGGTTATTTCAGATTTGTAACCTGTTATATGAAATATATGTGTAATAATATTATAAATTAATTTATAAATAGTATTATTTTGATATAATTTTTTTTTTATATTGGTTATTTTTTCAATGAAGTTTTGATAAAATATTTAAATAATTATTTTTGGAAAGTTATATTGTATTTTAAATTGAATGATTAATGGTTGGTTAACACTTTTACATTTACAAATTAGCATAATTTTTTATGAGAGATTTTTCGGCGTAAATCACATGATATTTCATTTGTCGACATGTTTTGTGTTCATCGTCAGGACAAGTTGAAGAAACAGATCAAGCTATTCTTGTTAAATTGACAGAGCAGACCTCCAACGGCTATAATTCATGACCTGGCAAAGGCTATATTGACTAGATCAAGCTATTCTTGTTAAATTGACAGAGTAGACCTCCAACAGCTATAATTCATGACCTGGCAACGACTATATTGACTAACAGCTAAACTTGACTGGGGAACAATTAGATGGACTAGGACCAAGGGCCTAAAAATAAGTTAATTTAATTTATTAAATAGGAAGTTAGTTATATTATCAATAAATTGAAAGTCAAAGGGACATATAAATTTATATAAATTTATATATATATATATATATATAGATATATATATATATATATCTATATATATATATAAAGTAATATTTTAAATGATTATTAAATTATTAGTTATAAATATATAAAAGACAAAAGTCAAGTGTTAGAATTATATATAAATAAAATAATTGTTCATCTAATTATCCTAGAGGTTTGAACAATTTATTAAATTATCCAGATGAATTTACCTAAAGGTTTTAACTACTTTACAAAAATATTATTTATAAACAAATATATAAAAATAATAAATTAATATTTATTCAGGTAATAGTTAGTTATAAAAGATATTAAAAATAATATCAGAATAAGTTGAGAGAAGGAAAGAATAAAAATATTTTAAATATCCAGAAATAATTAATCGTATATCTAATTGTTAAATTAACTTATTATTATATAATGATACAAGTAATATCATGTGATTTACGCCCAAAAATCTCTCATAAACTTGATATGCATCACTGAAGCCTCAATTCAATAACGTAATTTTTTAATATAAAAATATAAATTTTTTAAATTTTTTATATATGAAAATTATTTTGTAATTTATTAATTGTGAATAAATCCGGTTTTCTTAATAGTTTTCTAAACAAAATTACTATCAAAATATATAAATCTATCTTTTAAATAATTAATAAGTACATCATTTAATAATAATAATATGACAAGTTAATATTTATATGCTATGAATCATGTTGACAAACGAATAATTTAATATAAATGTAAATACAACTATGTATGTAGAAATAAAAAATGGGGAGGTTGGGGCTTAAAAAATCTCTCTATTTTTGCACAAGCACTTGTGGAAAAGCTAGGTTGGCTACTCCTCAAACCCAAGAGCTTTTGGTCGGAGCTCGTCACCTACAAATACATATGGTCAAGCACAGTCCTGGATTGGTTAAGATTACCCACATGGAATAGGAAAGGTATATCAGTGATCCAGAGGGTTGTATTAAATACCCTTCCCATCATAAGAATGCGTCTTACATTGGTGGGTCTGTCCACATTGGGATCGATCGATGGATTGGTAGTGGCAACTCCTATGAGCTTCCACCGAACCTGATTACTTTCCTCAATCAATATGTAGTGCACAACATTGCTCATCTTGGGGACCCTCACAATATAACTATTTATCAACAAGCGTGGCAATCTGGGGAGGCCTTGGATATCCCAGTTCAATGGCAAATGGAGTGGAGGACTTACTTGCAGGCATTAATCGAATCCCATGTGCGATTAAGGGATGAGGATGATGACCTGATCTGGGGATTTGCAAAGAAAGGGAACTATACCCCAAAGGATGGATATGCTATCATTCATGCTGGCCACAAGCTAGATTTCCTGGAAAGTTGGTGGAGAAATATCTGGAAGTTAAAAGGTCCACTGCACACTCGATTACTGATGTGGAACATCATCATGGATAAAACACCTACTGGATCTAATATCAGGAAACAAGCGTATCTGGGGCCGTCATGGTGTGTTTTATGTTGCGTAGAGGAGGAATCGAATCAACATCTCTTCCTCTCATGTCCCACTACAAAACAGATCTGGGCACAGGTCTTACACACATTAAGCATACCATATACATGGAATGGTGATGATATACTAATTGCCTGGAACAGGTGGTGGGAAACAACAATAATCTTGAGAGCACGGAACCTGCCTTTATTGGTTTGCTGTTACATTTGGATGTGGCAGAACAACATCATATTTTGGGAGAAAAGCATTGTCTGGACACAAATTATACCTAAGATCTGTATGAGCTATATGGAATTCCTGGTTGAGGAATAGTTAACCCGGACACAGAACATCACTCCTGAAGTCAATAACAAAGAGCATCCTTGGGCCTATTTTGACGAAGCAGCACAAGAATAGGGTTTTGGAGGAGGTATTGTCCTACATTTTACTGAAACACATTTTTTTCACATGTGATTGTGATGTAGGAAAACCCACGTATACCCATGGTATGCATGTAAAATGCATATATCCGTCTTGCCCCAAGAATTTCAATTCTCTGCTGAGTTAAACCTTCAACTCTTAATGGTTTAAGGCCCCCTTTATTAAATCTCTGCAGAAACAAGTTATAAACAACCATAGTCTAACCCTTCATTCATCCATTCTATTGGGACTTAGTTACCTTTATAAACCTTTATTAATCTTTATGCGCCCTCAAGAACTTTCACTATTCTTATTGTTGCACATTAAACCTTCTTATACTTATTACCGCATATATATAACCTTCCCCACTCTTATACTATGGTTATATTGGACTTAACCACAAAACCTTCATATCACTTTATTTCTATTATAAATCTCATACAATAGAAATATTCACAAAAACATCCGTAACCATACCTATTCCACTTATTCCTCGCCTCTGCACATTTCTCGAGGCTACCTTCATCACAATTGCAATCTCGGGGTTTCTAAGACTTAAGAACTTGGCATTGGAACTCCCTGAGCTGCAGGATGGTATCATACCCTCCACCGTTCATGACATTTTATATATTTATTCCCCTACCATTAATTTACTCCGTCAATCCATCGCTATCGCAATTCTCATGAATCACACTAACATGCCTTCCCTTCGCATCCGAGATGCGATAACACAGTCGGACTCCAAAATACAACACAATTGCACCTATAACCTTCTCAGGTCCGCTCTTACATCGTACTTCGTAATGTTGCATATCGCAATTTCTTAGGGCCTAGTACATCACCCATGGATATTTGTGATGTGGGATTGAACAGTGATCCTCCACCATTGATCAGAGCATCTGATCCAATGCTCAGCGATGATCTTGCATATCGCAATTGCTTTAGTCTGGGGTTTATTCACTTCTGTGATATCTTGCGATGCAATATTAATAGCTCCAGTCCACGTGACTTCATCTCATCCATCTCTTTACTTGGGTTTTATGATGTTTCTTTAATGTTTTCTCTGCGGTTCACGTTACTTTAGCATTCTTCATCCTTTGCTATTCCGCTGCGCGACTCCCTCCTGAGCTTAATTCTGCCTGATTCCTTGATCACCATCATTCCAGGCATTACTTTGATCCTTCGAATGGTTTCAAAGATCCATTACGATCCCTTGTCTCGTTCTTCCCCTCTGTGTTTCACTTGGACTCCACCTGCATTCATATATTGTAAAGAATCTCTGATACACAACTGATTTATCATTCCATACTCGAATTACACACTTATACAGTTTTAGAATCAATCTCTGTATATATAAACATGCATTTACACAATTTCTCTCTATTTGGCTTGATCTTCTAATGTCAGTGGCCTCTATTTACAACCTGCCCATAGACTTACAATCAAACCTGTCTAACAAGCTAACTGGCTAATTATCTAACTTATCCAACCTCTGATTTTTTCCTTTTAGGCTTAGATTTATACAAAAGGATTCTAAAACTAGTTCTTGGTTTAGATCCATAAACCTCTCAACAAAATCGTAAAATCTCTTCCTCATCTTTAAGGATCCTCTCTAATCCGTAAAATCATGAACTAACTCCTAATCTTAGTTTTATAATTAATTTTCAAGTCCATCAATCTCTCAACTATCCTAAATCTCTCATATTCTCCTACATTCGAGAACATTTACAAATATGTCTCCCAATATTCAATTAAATCCTATTCTCATTAAAATCACTCAAAAGCCTAAATAATTGCATTAATTCACACTTAGGAAACCAACTTCCTTGGAAACAAAATACCCCTATCTCTACTAAAATACAATGATATTATTGGGCTGAATGCTCTTGCATCATGCTTCCAAAGTAGAAAATATTCATGATCTCCTCACCACGTGTGTTCATATGTTGATAAAAAACCTCCAAGGTCCCAAACTTTAGTTTGTAGCTGCCCAAACACTTTGCCCCTTTTCTAATGTTGTATGTCTGTTGTCTTTTGTGTCATCTTCCTCTCCTTTTCAATCAGGTTCATACTCTCACTGATCATCCTTCCAGCTACTATCAATCTCTTCCATACGAACTGTTTCATCATTAGCTGCCATAATTCTTCAATCTTCATTTCCAACACATCCTTGGACTGGTCGATACTCGGCCACTTACTTCTACCTCTTTCTTTTTGTTTCAGGTTTTTTTTGTTTTCCACTAACTCTTCAATCTGTTGTTCTACTCTTTGAATTTTTTGAATGCTATCACTTACTCTTTTTCCACTAATTCTTTCTTGTTCTTCACTTATTATGATTGCCTCCCTTTCATCCTTACCCTCTTTCACGGTTATTTCTTTCTGTATTGAATCCTGACTGTCCAGCAATCGAAAATCTCTATTCCACAGATTAAATTCTTCCACAAAATTCCCTTCTACCATTCTTACTTCACTGCTCATTTGTACTAAATTTCTTCCAGCATCTACAACTAAACCTGCACTCATAAAACAATTATTAAAATAAGAAATATAAGTCCTCAGCGCCTCTTCTTCCTTTGGCAACATTTCAGCATGCTGCTCTAATTCTTCCTCCTTTGTCAGCATATCAATATGTTGTTTTGAATTCTTAGCAGAACTCATGAGACTGTCAGCTAGTCTCTCCTACACATCATCTGTCAGCTAGTCTCTCCTGCACATCATCTGATCTAATGATGTCTTTCTGATTTTGTCCACTTTGATGAACTCCTTCCTCTGCAATCACACTGTCAAACCTTGAATTTCCCAGCAAATACTCCAACAAATCAATTTCTCTATGACACTTCATAAGTAATTCATCATTACTTATGATTCCTGCATTTATACACAAATTATCAATTTGAAAATTACATGGTTCAATAGCCTCAACTATTGCTTCACCTATCAGTTCTTCAGATTGAATTTCATCTCCCTTCAAAAGAAATTTTCCTGTGTTGTCACAGCTTCAAACATCAATGTATTACTAAGTTATTTCTGTTGCAATAAATCACTACTTTCCTCATTGACGAGACATTATCCATCATTCTTTATCAAAGGTTTTACCTTCTGAAATATACTCTTCCATACTTTTGACAACTTCAAAAGATTTCTCATCCTCTGCAAAACCTGTAATCACATCAAAATTATTAGATTCAACAATACAAGGTTTTACATTCAACTCTTAATTTGAATTTGTCCAATAGTTCATAAATTTATCAATAATTCCTTCTTCTTCACCCAGAACTTCACCCTGGTCTGGTTCACAAATAGACTCTTCCATTTCCAACTCAGCTTCTCTGAGTTTTCCCATCAGCCACCTTACTAGCTTCTTCTTTAAAACCCAACCTTGTCTCTAGCTTTCCACTAGTATCATCATCAATACATTGAGGTGTTCTTTCATCTCAGAAATCTCTTTGTCAAATCCCTCTTGACTCATTCTCTTTCCATTTGTCTTGGTATCCTCCTTCTTCATCTTTCTTCTATTGTGGTCTTCTTCAAAACCTCCACTATGACTATCAGTAGTCATCTTCTTCTCCATCTCTATCTCATGAGCTCCTCACTCACTCACTATGAGCTGCACTAAAGCCTCTACAACAGCAAGTCCTCCCTGTTGCCACTTACCTCACCAAGCTTTCCTTTGTACTTGGTTTTTTGGCAAGCCCTTGGTTCTGTGTCTCTCAAACCTCCTTTTGAGCACTTCTCTCTGCTCCTTCTAGGCTTCAACTCATCTTCACCTCTTAAGAGCACAACTTTTCTCTTGTATTTCAATCGCCATGAAATACTTGGTTCTGACCACCTCTTCTTTCACTTCGAAAGTCTTACTAACTTCCTTCATTACATAGCAATTCTACCCACATCCTTTGTGGAATTTCCTTTGTGATCTGCAACAATACCTCTACAGTAACAAGTCTCCTCCTTGCTACATATGCTTCGCTAAGCTTCACTCCTCGGAGCTCAGTCTATTAGCATTTCTTTGGTTCTTTCGTCTTGAACCAATTCGAGCACTCCTCGCTCTAGATTGTTGCAACCTTCTCACCTCCTTATGCGGCTACCTGTGTATCAATATAAAAACCACACATTCTCCATTTTTCAAATCAAATTGAAAAATAAAAACATTTCATCTCACCTTCAAGATCTCTGTATGATCTTGTTCCACAATTTCCTGTACCTTGAATAGATTGTACTTTGTCTCTTGCATCTGCAATTCTCCCAATATTTTGCTATACCTTACCTCTGCGTGCTTACTGTTTGTCAAATTAGAATCTGATCTCCTCTTTCCTGCATATACATCTTAACACATAACTCTGTTCTAAATTCTTTTCAAAGAAATTGTCACACAGAATTTCTTTGCACTGCCTTAATACCAAATGTTTCAATTACAATGATTCTCTGATACCTCTTTGAGGTAGGAAAACCCGCGTATACCCACAATATGCATGTAAAATGCATATATCCGTCTTTCCCCAGGAATTTCAACAATCTACCGAGTCAAATCTTCAACTCTTAATGTTTTAAGGCCCCCTTTATTAAATCTTTGTGGAAACAACTTATAAACAACCATAGTCTAACCCTTCATTCATCCTTCCTATCGGGACTTAGTTACCTTCATAAAACTTTATTAATATTTATGGGCCCTCAAGAACTTTCACAATTCTGATTGTTGTACATTAAACCTTCCTAACCTTATTACTGCATATATATAACCTTCCCCACTCTTATACTATGGTTATATTGGACTTAACCACAAAACCTTCATATCACTTTATTTCTATTATAAATCTCATACAATAGAAATATTCATAAAACATGTGTAACTATACCTTTTCAACTTATTCCTCACCTCTGCACATTTCTTGAGGCTCCCTTTATCGCAATCGCAATCACGAGGTTTTAGAGGCTTAAGAACATGGTATTAGAACTCCCCGATCTGTGGGATGCAATCATACCCTCCATTGTTCATGACCTTTTAAATATTGATTCCACTACCATTGATTTACTCCGTCAATCCATCGCTATCACAATTCTCATGAATCACACTAAAATGCCTTCCCTTCGCATCTGAGATGTGATAACATAGTTAGATTCCAAAATACAACACAACTGCACCTCTAACCTTCTTGGATCCACTCTTACATCGCACTTCGTAATGTCGCATATCTTAGTTGCTTAGGGACCAGTACATCACCCATGGATATTTGCGATGCGGGATTCAACCGCGATCCTCCACCGTTGATCAGAGCATCCAATCCAACGTTTAGCCATGATCTCACATATCACAATTGCTTCAAGCTGGGTTTTATTCACTTCTATGATATATTGCAATGTGATATTAATAGCTCTGTTCCATGCGACTTGATCTCATCCATTGATCTGCTATATCCAACAGCTTCTGTGCATCAATGCTTTACTTCTCGTCCATCTCTTTACTTGGGTTTTATGACATTTCTTCAATGTTTTCTCTACGGTTCATGTTACTTCAGGGTTCTTTGTCCTGTGTTGTTCCACTGCATGACTCCATCATGAGATTAACTCTGCCTGATTCTTTAATCACTGTCATTCCAGGCATTACTTTGATCCTTCGAATGGTTTCAAAGATCCATTACGATCCTTTGTCTCGTTCTTCCCCTCTGTGTTTCGCCTGGACTCTGCTTGCATACATATATTGTACAGAATCTTTGATACACACATGATTTATCATTCCATATTTGAATCACACACTTATACAGTTTTAAAATCAATCTTTGTATATATAAACACACATTTACACAATTTCTCTCTTTGGCCTGATCTTTTAATGTCAGTGGCCTATGTTTAAAACCTGCCCATAGGCTTACAATCAAACCTGTCTAACTAGCTAAGCATCTAATTATCTAACTTATCTAACCTGTCCAACCTCTTATTTTTCCTTTTAGGCTTACATTTGTACAAAATGATTCTAAAACCAGTTCCTGGTTTAGATCCATAAACCTCTCAAAAAACTCCTCAAATCTCTTCCTCATCCCTAAGGATCCTCTCTAATCCATAAAATCATCAACTAACTCCTAATCTCAGTTTTATAATTAATTCTCAAATCCCTCAATCTCTTAACTATCCTAAATCTCTCATATTCTCCTACATTCAAGAACATTTACAAATATGTCTCACAATATTCAATTTAATCCTATTCTCATTAAAATCACTCAAAATCCTAAATAATTACATTAATTCACACTTAGGAAGCCAACTTCCTTGGAAGCACAATACCCCTATGTCTAATAAAATACGATGATATTATTGGGCTGAATGCTCCTGTAACAGTTTGTGGTTGGGAGATGCCACAAATAATTTCACAGAGCTCCTCACACTATGTCTTCTTCTTTTTTTTTTTTTTCAGGGTGGTTCATGGACACCTGCGGTCACTGTGTGTCCGCTACATCCATTGGAAATATCTGAGCTTCATCAAGGGTATCAAGCCCCGCGACCAGTAGCTAGGCTTAACCCCAAGGGCTTCGGGGAGAATTGACCCTGTGACCTCCCCAATGGCGAGGCACTTATTTGACCAATTGAGCTAACCCTTGGGGCTTCTCCTCAGACTCTGTCATCTCTTATATTTTGCTTTATACAAAAATTGTAGACTGTTACAAATATATGGAGACTCCAAGATAGTTATAAACTAGTTCAACGACATATTAGCATGCCTTGCATATACACTCAGAACCATATTGGATGATCTTTTGATCTTGTTTCATGTACTCATATCTACAGGGAGCATAATGAACCCATGGACCATTTATCAAAAGAGGCAACGAATTATCCTCAAGGGGAATGGCTAATCACAGAGCGTACACCTGAGCAGATCTATCAGTTCTTCCATAGACCTTACATAGAACAGGATCTACAGAGGGCTGACATGCCCTAACTTATCAATATTTTTGTGTTTATATATTTGCATACAAAACAATAATCACCAATGGTGAAATTTTGAATTATGTAATTAAAATCTATATGTTTAGTTACTATCAATATACCCTTCGCATGGTCATTTTGTAGTTCTTTCTACATTCACTTACAGTCCACAATTGAGCATGGTCACTTTCATGCATATGCCTATGACATTTACAAGATGTAATGAAAATTATGATATTTGTAGAAAGTGACTATGTTTATGTGATATTTAACAATCAAATTATCAAGTAATATTTAAAAATAAATCTGAAAAAATAAAAATTATTGTGTTCATGTAGTAACCACATTGAAATATTAGATAATTTTTAAAAAATACAAATTCATTTCATTATTGTGAAAATAACACATAACGATATTTATTTTATATTAATAAAATTAAAAATTCTAAAAATAACATGCGAATTCCATAATTTGTAAATTTTAACATGACTATAATAAAGATTATTAAGGCACATCCATCTCCAATTTGTAAAATGAACCTTTCTTTTAGTTCCGTATTTTAAAATTTATAAATTTTTTAATAAGAGATGAAAACTTTAAAAGATAATAATTTCCTTCATACAAATTAAACATCATAAATCTAACCATTAATTTTATAATAAAAATTTCATATTCCATCTTTTAATAATAAAGAAATGATAATATTTATAATATGAAGTTTTTATATTCATTATATAAATATGAAATCACGATGTTTAGTTTTTGGATATTATATTATTGTGCTCATATAAAAAATTAGTTAAATTGCATTATCTCTTACCATGGGATGTCTATACATTAAGCACACAAAATATGTATATAACTAAGACCTATAAACATGTAATTACTATTATTAAATAAAATAATGTAAAATAATTACATTGCAGTAGAGATGAAGAATATTGGTATGTATTATTCAAAAACCCAAGGAACGGGAGGATGAGATGGATGCAAATTGAAATTATCAGGATGAGATGGATGCAAATTGAAATTATCACTCCGGTATGAGAAATGAGAGAATTAACCACAACTTGATATTTGTTTCTCAATACCTACTGTAAAATTGTAGTTACAATAAATAGGTAATATATGCCTAAGTCGTTCAGTGATAATAGGATTGTATTGGATGAAGTGTTAAGCTTTTTTATAAAGTGATATGTAATAATTTTAATATTTATAAATATTAATAAATAAGAATATATTATAAGGAATTTTTTATTTTTATTCGAAAAAATAAAATGAAATAGTTTTCATTTTCAATTTAAATTTAAATTTTTTATTTTAATTTTGATTTGGATAGAAATTAATTATATGACTTTATGTTTTAGGGTGGTTTTAGGTTAGAAGGTTTTTATGAAAAATAATGACTCTTAAGTAGGAATAAATAAAAAATAAAAGATTTTAGATTGAAGGGAAAAAATCTTAGGCTTAAATGTTATACCAAATATTTGTAGGAATTATAAGTTTTCGATTTATAGATTTTCATTATCTCTTAGTGTAATATTTTATTTATAAATTTGACAAGCAAATCATTTATGATAAGGTTTTTATTTGCATTAATATATGTGAAAATAGTGAAATATCTAATTATGTGATAAAAAATTGTATGTACAAAATGAGAACTAGTCACATATTAGAAACTTAATATGTTATTGGTTAAGGGGATTCTTACATATGCACATATATAATTACGGATAACTAATATTATGAAATCATGAAAATATGTGTACTACAATGTATCTAAGTTATAACAAACCTATTTTAAAAATTGATGTTAAATGTACATTATTGAATAATAAAATTGGTTATAAAATATTTAATGTTAAATATAGGTTGATGTTGTTGCTCCTTAAATGTTTACAATATTCTAAGAATACAATGTAACATGGTAATTGTTGATTGTGTATTAAAACATTTACGAGATTCATATTTTCATGTATGCTACATCTGATGCACTTCTGAATATTTCAATAATGTTAAGTGGGATAATGAGCAATTAAAGTTTCAGTCAAATAACCCAACCCAATGGGGATATGAAGTGAGCTATTATAATATTGAGAAGGACAATGTTTATTGTTCACTGAAACATTTACAAGATTCTCATTTTCATGTAGGCTACATCTTCTATATGCTAGATTGGATACACTTTTCATTATTTCAACAAGGTTAAGTGGGATAATGAACAATTAAATTCTTTTGGTCAACTAACCCAACCCAATGAGGATATGAAGTGATTTATTATAATATTCACAAGGACAATGTTTATTGTTCACTGAAACATTTACAAGATTCTTATTTTCATGTACACTACATCTTATGTATGCTACATCTGACACACTTCTCAATATTTCAACAACATACGCTACATCTTATGTATGCTACTTGTGACACACTTCTCATTATTTCAACAACCTTAAGTTGGATGATGACCAATTAAATTTTTGGTCAACTAACCCAACCCAATGGCGATATGAAGTGAGTTATTATAATATTCCCAAGGAAATTGTTTATTGGTCACTGAAACATTTACAAGATCCTTATTTTCATGTACGCTACATCTTCTCATCATCTCAAGGACGTTAAGTGAGATAATGACCGATTAAAATTTTGGCTACCCTAACCCTATGGGCATATGGAGTGAGCTATTATAATATCTAGAAATGCAATCATCCCAATCACTTGGCCTAGCCAATTTGACTTAGTGATCTCTGCCGTGTATTTTCAAACACACAATGTCTCTAAGTGACCAAGTCTTTTTATTTCACAACACTCAATAACTCTAAATAATTCACTACACCACATATATATATATATGAAAAGTTTTTTGCAAATTTTTATTAGTAACATTTATAAATTTGAAACAATTATTAACCCCTATAATTCTCATCCTAGAATTCTGATAATCAATTATACTTCAAATTATCCTAAACATTTCTTTTACAATTTTTAAAATTTTATATATTCACAGCATTTTTTAATTAATATTTATATATTAAATAATTTAAATAATTACAAAAAATTTATAACTAATTTTTTACTAATTGTATTTTAATTAAAATTTATATTAAAATTTATGATAATATATCATTGAATAAAAAAAACTATATAACTTAAAAAATATAAAATTTGAGCTAATTATAAAATAGAAAAGATACATATACCCTAAAATATAAAGAGTAGAGAAACCTATACCTTTTTATAATTTTTTTTGCTTAATTTAGTGGAAAAATACATAGTTAAAGTTGTACTATTTCTCTTAAGTCATTATAATGCCAAAAAAAAATAATAAAAATATTTGTAATTTTTTTTCAAATTACATAATAATAATTATATTTAAAAATTATAAAATATTCTAGAACACTTTAAGAATTATAAAATACTTTTAAATATTCGTTCGTTGAAATTGATAGTTCGCTTTAATCTCTCTCATTTCCAATGCTCCAGTTGGCCTACTGCTGCGTGGCCTACTGCTGCGCCCTCGAACACAGAATTGTCCGCGTTTACGGAATGATTCTCTTCTTTGGATACCCCTCCTTGGATATCCCTTTTCATTGGACAAGTTTATCGAGGTCGAGGAATTTTTTGGATGGTTATTTTTGGTTGGAATTTGGATAAAAAAAAGTTTAACAAATTTCGGAGAAGTAATGTTAAATCATTTTTTGAAAGTAACAACAAATTAGACACCATACAAAATTTCTGAACTACCAAAAATGTTAAAATTTAACAACTTTAATTTAAATTTACAAAATCTATCAACATAATACGAAAATCTTCATAATTTTCAAAGAAGAAAAATAACAATCGGATTAAACTGCTGGCCTTTTCTTTTCCAGCGCTGCATCTTTTAGCCAAAGGCCTCGCTGTATTTGACTTTTTGGACAATCAAATTAAAACATTTAATAACCCCCGGAACCGCTCACGCCCTAAATCACTCACGCCCTAAATACCACTCGGACAAGTTATGGATACTCCTGTGTCATAAGTTAAACTGTTTTGTGTTTTTTATTTTATTCAATAAAAACGTGGAGATCACCACACTTCATTCTACAATTTGTTATAAATATCTAAGTGGCTGGGCCTGGATGTAGTTGTGTTATATTTGAAACATGATTTTAGGTTTCTATAGCCTGAAGATTGTTATCTTATATTTGTTACATGTTTTTAGTGATTGCTTGTTTGTTTTATTCTTTATTTAAATTTAATAATTTTATTGGATTATACTGTATGATAACTGGAAAAACTTCCGTTAAAAATAACAATTTCCAACTATATCACATACCATCCAGCCTGGTTAAGGGAAAATAGCTATCATCGGAAATATTTTGTATTCAACCAAATCACATATTCTTCCTTTGAAACTTAAGATTATGAAAGGGAGAATATTCAAACAAGAAAGCGGCTTTAATTTTGTACTAAATTTATAGATCAAATTAAATGGAAATATGTACGTAAAATGGTTAATATAAAATGTAAAATTTTGGTTTTTTTTTTTATATTATATTTTTAATTTATTCATATTTTAGTTAAAGTATGTGTAGAGTTAGATATTTTATTTTTTCAAATAAAATAGTTAAAATTAGCTTACTAAATATAGAATAATTTATGAATGAGTGTACTTTTAAGGCTATGAATGTTCCCAACATGTAATATTGGTGGTGTAAATCTATCCAAACTCAATATAGTTAGAAAATAAATTACTTTTCAAAAATTATTTGGAATAAATTCGTGATCATCTTCATCCACAACAAATCATGAAAAAGTTATAATATTTAGATACTTCATAATGACAAATATGATTGAAGGAATTCTTGATTTCTTATTTTCTAGAATTTTCCAATTTAACCACGAGTTGTTTCTTACACTTTGATGTATTAATCACTCAATCGAAGATATAATCTTATTCTAAAACATTTTAAGCTAAATTTTAATAATTACGCCGTAAGGTGTTCCCCTTGAAATCAAATCCCCTCTTGTCCACTTGTCATCATTATGAGCCATAGGATTATATGTTAGACGATTGAAAAAATTTCAACCATTAGATCTAGAAAAAGTAGTTACTAATTCATTGCAAAGTGGTATTCTATATCAATGCATATGTAATGACATAGGTCATAATATCAAGCGGCGGTGTCATGGACACCATCACACACTATCTCCTGTGGACTCACCGTCAGGCAGAGCCTGGAGGTCAAGAAGAACATTACGGCCACCATATTCAACCTCTTCGTGGTGGAAAGCTACAAGGCCATAATAGATGACCGCCCAGACGTTATCGTAGGTCTGTTAGATTTAGTTTATGAGGGGATCCCCAAGTCCACCTGCACCAAGGATGCCCTAAAAACCTTATTTATTTTGGTTCTTTATCTACTGAATAAGTCGAAATTGTTGTTCGGGGGAGTCGTTCTGGTGATCTTTTCGCTCCTGATGAATGAGGGGTTGGGAATCGTTAAGGATGTGACCACTGTTATAGCCCAGGTAGCTGGCTACCATGAGATGTATACTTCCGCAATGACTGGATTTCTTTTCTCATGCATTCATATCATAATCAAATTCATATGAATGTTGCAACTATGTTTTGAACATCAATATCCCATGATATAAGTGAAAATACTTTTGCCATAACAAAATTTGGTGTCTTCTCTTTTAAATTTTTGTTTTTCTCCAGAGTGAGATTTGTATTATTGAAGTAGGTCTATGTATTGTGCCTTTAGTTCTTGCATGGTTGATTCTCTTGTTGGTGAATGGATTGACTGGAATGATTGTCATTGCAGAGGTTCTTCATACCCTGCAATTGCAGAAGAAATTAAAGATGTTGCAAGCAAGGACCCTCCTCATCAAAATCTATTTGTGCGTGGATTGGCTTGGGAGACTTCTTCACAGACCCTATGTGATGTGAGTGAATGATATTTAACTGATGTTGGGGAGACACCAAAATTTAACTTAATACAGAACCCTAAAATTGTTTGAAGAAAAATGAAAGCAATCCAACTATTGTTGCTAAAAGTGGTATTCCATTTATATATTATTGTTTTTTCTGAGCCTTGAGACTTCTCAAATTCTATGGTAATACATTGTTACATAGGGTGGTTCAATCCAAAAAATATACATTATTAACTGGCCTCAGAAAAATGCATTGAAGACACCCTTCGATTGTTGTCATGCGGAATCCCAAGGTACAGGAATGACTTATGGAACTCAAGCTACAAAAACCATATCTAAGAATCTGTAATTCATTATAAAATGCACACATTTGATATGCCAAGTTACCCTTAAATATAAATTATATTTGTTGTAAAACAATAGAAACCGTAGTTTTTGTCATAGATCCGCTTCCATCAAGTGAAATCTGTTGTGTCATTACTTCATTATGCAGACTCTGGGGTTTGCAGATCATAATTTATATGGCGAAAGAATCTTACAACAATAATTTAAATAATACTCCTCCTAGAAATGAAGGATTAGAGTGCAAAGAAAATGAAAAGTTGTTTCTCTCGATATTCATACCCATTCTAGGCCTTATTACATGAAATAGGTTTTGCCTCTCTCTAATAGCAACAATAGATGAGTTTTCTATTGGGTCACATCAGCTTTTCTTCTGCACCTTCTTCTACAACATTTGGCTTTCCACAACTGCCTCATTCTGATCAGGCTACTCTTCAAAGGAAAAACCCTCTTTGATCTTCTTAGCAACCTCCATTTATAGAAAGAAAGAGATGAATCCTCTAGCTGCCACATTTTAACTTAATACATGTCATATTTTAACTTAATACAAAATGAATATATGACAAAATCCTTTATTGGCATTACATAAGAAAATTATATCAAGAAATCTACAAACTCCTATGATTTGGAAATAACTTCAAAACCTCATTGAATAAAATTGGCATAATAAGATGAACTACACCCATGTAGTGTTAGAATGCATCGTTGTCACTCTATCAATCTTGTAACATCCTTTGATAGGCTTAGCTGCCACCTCCATGCTCCAAAAGTCTAGTTGTTATCCAAATTTTCATTTCTGGCTTAAAAAACCAGAGTGCAAACTAGTGTCAATGGTCTCAGAAAAATGCAATGAACACAACATTCGATTGTTGTCATGTGGAACCCCAAGTTACAGGAATGACTTCTGGAACTCAAGCTACAAAACCCATAACTAAGTATCTTTAATTCATTATAAAATGCATGCATTTGGTCTGCCAAGTTATCCTTGGACACATATTTAACCAGTTTTGCCTTGCTTCACTTAAATGCATGTCCCAGGATTTGTTTTAGGTGAAAATCAAGTTTTTCAAGTTGATCATGAGTCATCATTTATGGATGGCCCACCTTTCCACATGCAGCTGAAAAAAAATTGTTGTTAAAAAATACCATAAAACTGCCAATATTGACACATTAACAAATATAGAGCTCAATTTCTAAAGTTCTATTGCATGAAGAAGAAATTTGTTATCATATATGTTACCAATGGATTTTTCCAACCTATGTACACTCACAGAGTAGTTTTTCTTTTATTTGAATGTAAATTCGTAGCATGCTATGATGTAAAAATACTAGTTAGAAAAATTATGTTTATTTTCTTGTAGACATGTTGGAAAAGATTATGTTTGATTTCATAAAGCATTGCTCTCTTCCATACATTTAAATATAAAATATATTTGTTGTAAAGCAATAGAAACCGTAGTTTTGGTCATAGATCCGTTGTCATCAAGTGAAACCTATTGTGTCATTACTTCCTTGTGAAAACCCTGGGGTTTGCAGATCAAAATTTATATGGAAAAAGCAGCTTACATCAATAATTTGAAGAATGCTCCTCTCAGAAATTAAGGATTAGAATGCAAAGAAAATGAAAAAAAAATTCTCTCGATATTCATACCCACTCTAGGCCTTATTACATGATAGAGGGGTTCCCTCTCTCTAATAACAACAACAGATGAGTTTTCTATTGGGACACTTCAACTTCCCTTTTACACCTTCTTCTACAACATTTGGCTTTCCACAACTACCTCATTTTGATCAGGCTAATATTGAAAGCAAAAACCCTAATTGATATTCTTAGAAACCTCCATATACAGAAAGAAAGAGATGAACTCCTCTAGCTGCCATATTTTAACTTAATACCAAACACACATATGAAAAAATCCTTTATTGGCATTACATAAGAAAATTATATCAAGAAATCTACAAACTCCTATGATTTGGAAATAATTTCAAACCCTCATTGAATAAAATTAGCATAATAAGATGAAATATACTCATGTAGCATTAGAATGCATCGTTGACAATCTATAAATATTGCAACATCCTTTAATAGGCTTAGCTGCTACCTCCATGCCTCAAAAGTCTAATTGTTATCCAAATTTTCATTTCTGGCTTAAAAAACATAGTGCAAACCAATCTCAGTGGCCTCAAAAAATGCACTAAAGACAACCTTCGATTTTCATCATGTGGAATCCCAAGGTACAGGAATGACGTCTAGAACTCAAGCTACAAAACCCATATCTAAGAATCTTTAATTCATTATAAAATGCAGACATTTGTTCTGCCAAGTTACCCTTGGACATAGATTTTATCACTTTTTCCTTTCTCCACCTAAAATGCATGCCCCAAGGTTCATTTTAGGTCCAAATCAAGTTTTCAATTTGATGAGTCATCATTGAGGGATGGCCCACCTTTCCAGATGCAGTTGAAAAAAAAATTCTATTAAAAAATACCATAAAACTGCCAATATTGACACATCGACAAACATAGCCATCAGGGCATGTTCACATGCCTGAAGCACTAGTCTAAAAGTATGCCAAAGGAGAATTAAGGGTACAAATCTATATTCTGGAATTTTGTCTACAACATCGAGATGTTAGAATCATCCAACACACCACCAGTTACACACAAGTAATTTTCCAACTTTGCACTTTGGTTGTTTTCAACATTTTTTCTAGTTAGATAAAAAAAATAGAGAGGCTTAAAGAAATGCAAGCATGCGCTAAAATATTCATGGCATAAATGAATTGGAAGTTGTAAAAGACTCCTATTCATGTTCACTACCATCAACTTTCCATGGGATTAAGTTTTATGATTCAATCCAAACAATATACTTTATTGTTAATGGAAGACAAATCTACTTAAATTATGGAAAACATGCATAGACTAGTACATCTAAATTATAACAAATTATTTTTTTAGTGTTGTGGAAGATTGTTTACTTGACAAGAGATGTGCTATGTTAGACTTTCTTGGTTGGAAACTTTTGAGCATATTTCTCAAAACAGTGTTGCACAAATATTACAAGTGGGCATGCTTCCTCTCTCAATCTCTACCACAAGAATCCACTACATCTCTTTCATTCTCTTTCCACTTATTTGTTATCTATTCTTAATTTTCATAGATTTCTTCTTCTTTATATTAACCACTTTATCAATAGATGCTTGCAACTCCCACTTGGTGAACAACGTGTCCTTACCAGCCTCCCACTCTGCTTGCTGTTGAATCTATTCTCTATTTTCTTCTTTGCCATCATTGTTTTTCTTTCATCTTCGTTGGTGACTATTTTTCATAGTCATAGTTGACACCTTCATTGTAGTGACATCTCTTTTCTGGTCTGTTCCATAATTTTTTCACCTATAAGAGTATGAACACATAAAACATTATGTGAATTGAACTTCACTTCAACTGTACTTCTTCTTCCACATCATTCCTTGCTTTTGCAACATCTTCTTCCATCACAGAGGCCAACAACATATTCAACATCACTCATTTTGTATCCTCTTCAACTTCAAAGGATTCGATGTATTTCCTTAGGCATATTCACCTAGGACATTAGGCTTAGTAGGCTATCAACAAGTGCCTTGCAATACAAGTGGCTTATCTAGGTAAGCTTATTAACAAGTGTCTTGCAATACTTGGTGGAGGGAAGCTTATCAATAGGTCCCTTGTAATACCTTTACAATTACTTCTGAATTTCTATTTTCTTTTATTTTCTCCTTTTGAATCTCTATCATAGAGACTGCATATATATTCTTGAGCTTACAACATAGTTTCTTTTATGCTATAAATATTCCTGAGGTCTATACATATCAATGAAGGTATTCTAATTTTGTCCTCGCCTCGCAACCTAGAATAAAAGATCATGATTGACTCAGACTTTTTAAACCATAAATATCATAATTTTACTTCAGAAATTTTTGACCAATTATAAATTACTTTTCCCTCTTAGTTTACATTTTACATTTCCTCGTTGCTTATTAATTTATTTTATTTCAATAAACACAATTTAAAGTTCATAAATATATGAAATATCTTCTAAATATTTGTAAATATATTAATTTATTTTAAACATAATTTATATTTGATTCCTGTTTGGGATGTCTTAGGATATTATGGACATAATTCACATCCGATAGCTCTCTGTAAACATTTGCAAATAATGCCAAGATATTCTTGAATGCCATTTAAAGCTGCATTCTCTATCAACTGATGGGGATTCATTTCATAATACAATAGTCTACGATAAATAACCAGTTTGTGAAATTATGTAACTCCGTTGAATGTCCTCTTTTCATGAACAAAAAACTTGCCATCTCAGAGTCTCTGGGGATTTTACTGACAAACCCACCAAAGAGTCCATGGGCATGGTTTCCATAAAGAAGAAAAGGAAATTTAAATGGTGGATGCAATCATAAATAAGCATCCGGTTGTCTAGTATTATGTGTAATATGGAATGGTGTGTGTGTGTATTCTCTCCAAGGTGATTTCTATTCTCAATCTATTAATTTGAAACTGAGACTTGGTTAAAACTAAACTCTACCTAAATCAATTTATGTAGACATATATGGGGGATTGTGTATATGTATTGGATTACATGATTCCAGGCAAGCCAGTCCTATCGATTAGATGAGAATAATAGGAAATTTAATGAATAGGATGGAAATACAGTGAGACCATCATGGTTAACATCTTCTATGTCAACATTGGCCGGCACACATCCCTTACTGATTACCTTCACACATAGTCCAATCTATATCAACATTAATGGTGAGAGGAGGCTTTTATTGTTGGACCAGGGAAATAGATTCATTTTCAACATTAGTCAACATCAATCCATATTATAAATAAGGAATTTAGCTTTACTTTGCAACTTATGAAGGCATATTACAATTTAGGTTGGGGTTTTGTTTGCATGGCATATTGAGGTTTGCCTAATCTATGCCTCATATTTTGTTGTGCAGGACGCTAACATAATGTGGCTACGAAATCCCTTTGCAAAACTAGTAGAAGATGCAAATATCCAGATGACATGTGACAAATACAATGGTGACCCTTTGGATGTCTTGAATGATGCTAACACAGGGTTCATGTACATCCATTCCAATGAATGAACAATAAAATTTTACGGAGATTGGTATCTGTCAAGATGCTTTTTCCTGAGCCAGAAAGAGAAAGATGTCTTAAATATTTTGAAACTCACAACCGGATTTGTCGCAACAGACATGAAATTTATGTTCTTGGAAACCAAGTATTTTGGGGGTTTCTATGATAGGAGCCTAAGTTTGAATGATGTTTACACCATGCATGAAAACTACTACAAAGGCCTGAAGGCCAAGCTCATTGATCTGAGAAATGTACTTGATGATTGGTTGGATTACAGAAAAGCCAATATCAATTCATTATTTCTGAATCTAGGAGAATGGAGCCCTGCTAATGCATGTATAAAATCTTGGTTGCTTTAAACTATTTGTTTTGATCAATAGATGTATCGAGTGATAGAGTATCTACTACAATACAAAGGTTGTATACATAATTTTTTCATAAAGATCGGTTATATACTAGATTTCCAAAATCATATAATTTTGACCGTAGATCTATAGAGATACAATGAAATATTGTGTGTAAGTTTCATCACCAACTCAACCCTCTAAAATTTTGAGATTTGGTACCTCCACCATGTTCTCCATCTCATTTCCTAAGCCTACTCCCACTTCTCAATTTGTCTTCCTTATCCTACTCCCACTATCACCATTTATTGTGGGAATTGCTGAGTTACTCTGAACTCTATGGAATTGGTAATCATTTTCATGATTGGATCGAAAAATTGTGTTGTGGGAAATCAGTGAATACATGCCATAGTAGAGAATTTGCGAGGAATGAAAAGTTTCTTGAATGACATTTACAAAAACTCTTTCACGGTTATTGTTGTTAATCTTTCAAATAATGCACACTTTTTTTATTGTGACTTTTTTTGCATTGTGCCGTAATTTCAATTTTTGAATAAGCTTTAAATTACATGATTTATATTTTAAAATAGAATATTTAAATTATATTTAAAATAATATATTTATTCTATTTAATTTGTATTTGGGTTAGAGATAGTGAGAGTGAGGGAGAGTGAGATGGAGGGGGAGAGGGAGGAACGAAGGGAGGGGGGAGAGAGTTAGAGGAAGAAGGAGAAATAACATGTGATGGAGAGTGATATAGAGAAAAAGAGAGATAGAGAGAGAGAGTTAGACAGAGAGCGAGTGTGAGTCAGAGAGAGAGAGAGAGAGAGAGAGAGAGGAGTTGAGGGGGTAGGAGAGGGGAGGATAGAAGGCATGAGAGGGGGACAGAGATTGATAGGAAAAGAGAGAGAGAGAGAGAGGAAGTGAGAGTGGGAGAGATAATGAGAGAGGGGATATAATGGAGAGAGTGTGGGAGAGGCAAAGGGAGAGGGAGAGATAGAGAGAACTAGAGCGAGAGTGGGTGGGGAAGGGTTTCATAGAATGAGAAGGGGAGTGAGAGAGATGGGGTGAGAGATAAAATGTGTGTTTCTTATTCCATTTCCTTATGACTTTTCCTTTGAAACATGTGCTGCAACTACTAGTACATCTACTTGTAGTCTTATAATATAAAAAAGATGAAAAAGGAAAGTCTTGATTTCTTATCTAGTTTATGTAAATGTAAAAGAGATAATATTGCTACCATCCTTTATAAATTATTTCTGTTGTGAAGAATCCTTGAATTTGAAACAAATGATGTTCTGAAATAATGTCAAAAATATCAAAGTGGTCATGTAGCTTGCCAATATCTTTAAATATTATAAATTATCTATATAAGAAAATGTTTACTAGAACATCACTGCAAATGAAATATATGTAGAATATAGAGTACACTTGGTTTCTAATATCTTAACCTTCACATTTTTTTTTACAAATTTGAAAGTGACCCTTTTCTTTAAATCATAAGAAGAGATTTAATCTCTAGTAGGCTAGATTAAGGTTTATTCAATGTATTTCCTCTCCTAGTATGATTTCCTTAGGTGGTTTCCCCTCTTATAGCATAGTTGTGTGAACAAAGTGAATGGCTATATCCCACTCAAATCTAGCAATCCCAAGTATAACTTGTAAGGGGTATCTCCCTAGGGATAGAGAGAAAACTACTCTTATTGTAGTAGTGACTTCAATGAGCCAATAATGGAGGTTTTGGTATACAATATATCATCATTTTAAGCCAAGCATTAGGAGCTAAAACATGGTATAGATGGCTATAAAACCTAACTACATATGGAGCCTAACTTAAATAATAAAATTCTCTTAATATTTAGCAATCACAACAAATCTGAATTGATGGAAATATCAAAGGTTTTCATGTCTATCATGTAGCTTGGAAAAATAGTATAATATCCAAGATGATAGCTTTTGTTGAATCAAGGACGGGAAAATTACTCTCTTCTAGAGCGATTGGTGGCAATAATGGCCTATGTTCAATTAGGTAAGTAACTCACAAAAACTATAGGTTTTTTTGAGTTCACACTATTGGGAACCCTCATTCAATCACTGCCCCTAGAGGGAATGGTTCCCCCCCTCTAAATGGGTCACAAAAATTGACATTACCATTCCTTTATCTTTAGAATATGAGTTTGATATTAAGAAAATAAAAGAAATACTTGATATTCTCAGAGGGGGTCATAATCCAAAGGGAAACTTTTCATTGAAATAATCTTATAATATAATATCACGATCAAATCATTAATCAATTAGTACCAATTAAATGGATTGTTGCAGTTGCATTTATGGCCTAAAATCACTCTTTTCATTCATTTTTATTTTGAAACATAACTCTTTCTTGGTATAAATTACAACAAACAGGATTGGAGGGATCCCTAATTTCCAAGCTCTATTTGAGAGTTTAGATACAATTGAGAATAGCCTCAATGATTTCCTTTTTTCTTTTAAAATTATGGATCTAATGGCTTCACCCATTAGATAATATCGACATTATACAGTAAGCTTGAAATCAACCATAGAAGAAAGTAGATCTTTCCTTATATCCAATTTGATTCTCAATAGAGCATAGTTATTAACAACAGGTTTGAATTTATGGATAATGTGGAGAAAACTTATTGGGAACCCTCATTCAATCATTGCCCCTAGAGAGAATGGTTCCCCCCCTCTAAATGGGTCACAAACATTGACATTACCATTCCTTTATCCTTAGAATATGAGTTTGATATTAAAAAATAAAAGAAATACTTGATATTCTCAGAGGGGGTCACAATCCAAAGGGAACCTTTTCATTGAAATAATCTTATAATATAATATCATGATCAAATCATTAATCAGTTAGTACCAATTAAATGGATTGTGGCAATAGCATTTATGGCATAAAATCACTCTTTTCATTAATTTTTATTTCGAAACATAACTCTTTCTTGGGATAAATTACAACAAACAGGATTGGAGGGATCCCCAATTTCCAAGCTCTATTTGAGAGTCTAGATACAATTGAGAATAACCTCAATGATTTCCTATTTTCTTTTAAAATTATGGATCTAATGGCTTCACCCGTTAGATAATATCGGCATTATAGAGTAAGCTTGAAATCAACCATAGAAGAAAGTAGATCTTTCCTTCTATCCAATTTGATTCTAAACACGGCATATTTATTAACAACAGGTTTGAATTTATGGATAATGTGGAGAAAACTTAATAAAAGGACTTTCAAAAATTCTTCTACCTATCTAGATTTGGTTTGACACTAGATCCTTCAACATGTTCCTAAAATTGTCCCAATTTCCCCTAGACTCCCAAATATTGGATTTGGAATCCTTAGGAAAGAAGGTTAACCTACTTGGTGTTTAAACCTCCTAACTTATTTCTCTTTCTATCTCAGCACCTCCTCCATGTGTTAGCCTATCCATTAGCTAGGCTCTCTCTCAGTAGTTTTCTTACGCTTACTTTGATGGTTCCTCAAAAGGAGAATAAAGCCAACACAAACTTTGTGGAACTTTAAGAAATTATCAATGGAAAATTATTCACATTTAAGCTGGATTCTTGGGGATAAATAACAATGACGAGAAAATTTTCCTTGGAAGATGGTATACATATTGGAGAAAAAGATTGATTTCATAAATTTATCATTCCTCTGCCATGATTTAGATGGAAAAGAAACTTCAATATGGAATAGCTTAGTATAAAGTATCGGATATATTGAGATTGAACGTTATTATTTATAGAGTGGGTCAACTTTTGGCCTGAAATGTAGCAAATATCCTATCTCTTGTAAAGACTAGAAACAAATTGGTAGATTTCTTATCTAACTAGGGTATGCAACATATGAAAATGATATTAGATAAGCGTTAGTCACAAGTTGAATCAAGCTCACTAAGAACATCCTATGTTGATATCATTATTTAGGATATTTCTTTGCATGGTGGATTTCCATTGAAGGAAGCCCATCCGTCACCTTGGGATGGAGGGGAGAAGATAATTCATAGTTGGCTCACTCATCCCCATTAATGACATACTTATTTTAATTGTGGTATTATGTGGGAATTAATCATGAGCACTAGAGGTGGCTTGTATTTACATGAATACCAACCTCTTAGTATCTTCTTATACTTTATGTATAGGTAAATATGATAGGTAAGAGGAAGGTAAGTAGGTATGAAGAAATGAAGTGGTGGAAACTTAAGTACAGTAGTGGAAATTGCCATAGATTTTCTATTTGGTGATATAATGGCTTGGCTCGGATCTCTCATTTTCCTCTCTTCGTTTATTCACTTAACTTCCTCAAATTAACATTTTAAAAATATTTTCTTGTATCATCCACTTCTATCATGTATTTTTTCTACCTCCTATATCAAGATACCATTACTCTGTGGGTTTTTCTCCTTACATGGAATTTTTAAATTTTGGTGTTGGCTTCTATTTGTTTCTGAAAGATTGATGGTCATCATAGTGGAGGTTGAAACTTACGAGATTGGTTTAATTTTCATTGACTCTCAATCTGACTTAGCCCTTTGGATGGTTATTACCTAGCTCTATCTCAAGACCTTTGTTTCATATAAGTGTGGCTACATTGTGGATTCTGGAAAATAAGCCTCTGTTAGTAGATTTCACCCGCTTCTTACTAAGCAACTCTTTATTGAGAGAATTTTCACTTACAACATTTGAAATGCTCAAGCTATAATACCAATGCTCACTAGAACGGTAAGGAATTTCCTGCTTCTATTGGACACTTTGAGAGGAAGGTGGGGAGCAATATTATACTCATTTTTGTGTGGGTTCCTTTCCTTACTCTACATTATTATTTATTTTTAAGTGTAGGTTCCCTCTTACCATAGGGACTTAGTGCGGTCCAATACCTTCTCTTTTGTTCAACCTAGTGGTTCAATTTTTCCACACAATAAGCTATATTTTCCTATTCAAGTCGGAAGATACATGATGGTTCCTCTTCTTTGTAATATTCTTCATATTTGGATTATTCAATTATTCAATGGAAAATAGTTAGGATTTTCAAGTAGGTTAGGAAAGTCTTTGTTGCCTCAATATTTTCCTTGGGGATATTTATAGTATAAATAATATGGGTTAGATCTCTCCCCAGTGTGGAAATATATCAGTCTGCTTTCTGCTCTACATGGCTAGTTGACGAGATCCATCAAATATTCAAGGATGTAATAGAGGTTATCCTCATATGTATGCTAGAGTATATATGGAAAGATATAATGACATCAATTCTACATAAATTTCCATCACCATCATCAACATGGAGGATGAATTGCACTTCAATCACCGCTACATCTTGGTTCAACATATTGAAGTGAAAACTAGGAGTTAGAATCCACATAGGAAATACAAAAACGTTCAAAACATGCTACTTGCAAACTAATAATTTATATTGGAATATCATGACTTTCTTGGAAAATGATCTAGTGGAATGTTAAAATTCACAAAGGGATATCCTATTTTGTATTAATGATATATTGGACAAGGTGTGCATATTATAAATCAAAGCCTCCAATACTATTATCAAGATAATTCTTCCTTCTCTAATATATCAATGGCCTCTATTGGTGGACTCCTTGTCTAATTAATACATCCTTTGTCTCTATGTTTATTTTTTATATTCTTAGTGAAGAAGTTTCTTTATATTCTAAGCAAAATAGGATCATGGTTCAAATAGGATTTTTATCATTTTATATTATGGCCTAGCTCATAATTAAAAGACCGATTTTATTTTTGATATGTATTCTTAGGACATTGAACATTTGTTATTAATTTTTTTCCCTTTTGGAAATCCAATAGTAAAATGAAGATGCATATGTATCTCTTTTTTATCTTAATCTGACTAACTATATTTACAGAAAATAAATATCTAAAAAGATCTATTTTTACTACAAAATTTACACTAAAGCCTTACCTAACACCATCTCAAAAAATATTGTATTCCACTATCAAATAAGCTTAATAATTACTTCAATAGCAAGGTTTTGATTGACGATTATAGTGATATGAATTATTTTTTATACTAAGAGATCTAAGGTGCAAATGACTCACAATAGACAAGTCTAAGGGGATGAGGATATTTCTTAGGCCACAAAGGTATAACAATATCAAGTGGAATCAACTAGATGTCTCACTAGTACTAGAAAAAGCCAATTTTCAATTCCCTTGATTACAAAAAAAATACTTTATTTTGCTTCTATTCTTTAAAATATGGTTATCTTTCTCTCTTCTCTCTAGTAAGAAAAGACAAAAAAATGTAACAAAAATAACTAATATATCATAAATGTTTAATTTTGTAGTTTCATCCAAGCAGCATTATAAAAAATTGCTAGAAAATACACACCAATACTATCACATATTAGCATGAACGACCATAAATAATAATAATAATAATAATAATAATTATCATTATCATTATCATTATCATTAGTGATATTCTCATAACAATTTTGGTACCAATATAAAGTTTCCTCATATATGTGTGTGATTAACACATTTTCTATATGAGTCTTTGGCTTTTAACATGAGTTTTTGGAATCTAATATTAAATTATTTTAGTTGAAAAAATAAATAACTTCCCATTCATAAATAATTACATGATATAGATGTTGCTATGTCATTCATTAAAATTCATCTAAAATGACTAATATGAAGGGTCCTCTTCATATTATTTTTTTAAATTAAAATGTTAAATATAATAAATTATTAATACACAATATGATTTTATTTCACGGTATCAATTAATCAATTAAATTCTCTCAACCCTCGATGTAATTGATTTTATAGACATTATTCTTTATACTTATTTGTAAATACTATGGAAATGTTGGTTATATAGAAGGAATATATCTGGCTAATTTACGTAAATAAATTTCATAATAAATTAATCTATTCATTTTCTTGGAATGATATGGGAAATAACATATGAGTATTTTGGACTTCTTGTTATGCAAGGATTTTTTAAGTGGTTAACTGTGGATGGTGGACAGATTAAAGGAAAGTGATAGAGGTCATTATTGCAACTTTCCCAAATTATCCCAAATTTCTCGCGCGGAGGAATCCCATTGAAAAAGAGAATAATTGGTGAGAATTGTTATCTTGGGTGAAAAGATAAGCTTAATGGATAAAAATGTTAAGCTAGGTGAAAAGATAATAATAAGCACAGATGGAGAGAACATACTCTCTTTGGTAGAGTTCCCAAGGAATAGGACAAGGATTTTCATATAAGAAAATGGATAGATATTTTAAAGGAGAAGAGAGGGGAATGTAAGAAAAGAGAGGGAATTATCAACGGGATGTGTCAAGGGATTTAACGCTACATTTTCTAACACTAGTTTCTATAGTGGACTTGTTATAGGTGTTGGAGAATGTAGTAGGGTAGTTATTAATGCAAAGCCTCCTCAACCTTAATAAATTCTTGTGAAATTTAGTTTCCTTCTTATGGTTCTTTATGAGATATTTTAATCAAACAATTATTAAGAGATAAAACATTAAGGACAATGGACACAAGTATTAGGCTCAAATCCAGGGAAAAACCCCTCCAAGGGGAAAGTTAGAAAGAATCTCTTCTCTTCTTATATAATCTGATTCAAATGAAAAAACCAAGACCCAAAACCCTAAACCAAGTCCTCCTCCAAGCCCCAAGTCAAACATTCAACAAAACCCTTGCAATAGGTCAAAGTCTTCCAATGTCAACAAGACTCAACGTCCTTCAAATCAACTCTAATCCAACTTTCTACCCTACAACTTTTCGATCCTACAGAAAACTAATGCCACACCTGGGGGTAAATGTTAGATCTCCTTCATTTTTTCTAGATTGCTTCTTCTGTTGGAGACTTTAGGCTCCAATTCTTATCCTTTTCTGCAACATAATTTTGCACTTGCAATTAGCTATACAATTTTAGACTTGCTGTGTCACCTAGAACCCTAGATCCTTCACACATTTGAGAGTATATGACCCAAAAACATATTTTCCTTTTTCTTCTTGACTTCTTCTTGCTTCCTTCACCTTCTCTTTAGTTTTCTTGATGTTGCTTACTGCAGATCAAACTTCTTTCTTGCGATGATCTAATTAGTGATGAAGGAGGAGGATGCTTCTTGTATATATCCTTTTCATGAGGTCAAATACCTTTGTCTAGGGCAACTTGTCACTGAAAGGGCTGACTTGTGCTTGGAGGCTCATAGGACTTTCGAGGCTTAAAATTAGTATTTTTTTAATGTTAGAACTTTCCCAATAGGGTCTTATATAATTGACAAGGACTCTTCCGACTCGAGAAAAACATTCTTTGAACATGAAAAACCAAAGAAGCAGGAAGAACATGCTTGACCTACATGACCATCAAAATGGACCATGAAACCCATGCTTAAGTTAAAAATTTTCTTTCTTCTTTCCCTTGTAACATAAGATATACATAATGCTTTTAGTACATTGGCAATTATGAAGACTAAAACTAGTTACATTATCTAACATTCCCTCTTCCCTCGAGATGTATTCATAAGCGTACAACTTGTACAAGGTTATTCTCAAATTAAAGAGTTATCATAAGAAGAGTTAGATTGGTAAGACATAATTAAGAATCAATGATCGTGATGAGCATAGTCAACATAGTAAGGCCTTAGCTTGCCATGCTCTTTCTTATACGAGAGAATAATGTTGGGAGGATTTGTATGAAATACCACACTATCTCTACAAGGAATATACCTCATCTGGAAATTCAATAGGTATATCCTTTTCTAGATAGTTTTTATCTTGGATCCCCAATCCTCAAAGAGTATCAATCCTCTTTGACCACTCTTGTCTTAGATACCTATCAAATCCTCAAAGAGTGTAGATTGGATTGTTTTATCCATATTCTTATCCAATCCTCTATTCTCCACTCTCCTGGCATGGCCTTCACTTGGACGTACAATTGTTAGTCCTATCTTAGTGCGTTATGTTATGCCTCTATACCAATAGGTGTCATATATCATGATTGACTTGGTTTAACTCTGAAATATGTTCATACCTTTGCTTGTTGCAAATGTTTTCCATATTTGTTAAAAAATCAAAAATATTGAAAAAACGTAAAGAGTGTATGCCCTAAAAGAAAGTTCAAAGGGCAAAAAGAATAAAGAAAAGGTCAAAAAATGAAAGAAAATGAAGCCCGAGAAAAAAATAAAAAAGACCATGAAAGTGAGCAAGTCAAAATGCCACTCCTATTTACTTTTTATGCATAATAATGATTTTGTGCAACTTGTTACTTGGGTGACAATCCATGGTAACCAAATAGTGTAATCTTGGTTAATCCATGTTTCAATTTCATGTTTATAGAGATAGAGAATAAAATTTGACCAAACTGTTTAATCCTGGCAGATAAGTAGATAGGTAGAGTGAATAAAAGGAGCTCAACAATTTAATATGAGCCCTTGGATGTAATAAGTGTAGATTTAGATAGATTGCTATATTTAAAAGAAAAGAAAGTGTGATAAGGGTTTGCCAGTTTAAGTGCACCCTAATAAGAGAAGAAAAAATGGTAGGATGTTTAGATAGGGTAAGTAAATGATGGTTGCAGAATTATGTATGATGAATGATTAAGTTAAAAGCTTAAATCTTTTGCTTTCATCACTTGGAAAAAACATGGATAATAGTAAAGAGAGCATATCAAGAATTCAAAGTCAAATTAATTAACTTCCTCACTCATTTTCCCCTAATTTTTACTAATTTCCACTAAGTACTAAAGGCACCTACAACAAGTTAGAGGGGCTTAGAGTATTTCTCTGACTTTTGGAGGGACCGGACCTCATCCCACTAATTTGAAATGCCGAAAGTACTTAAGCACCCTACATCAATATTCCCCTTCATAAAGTCATTCATCCTCTTTATAATATTTTTCCTAAGTAAAATCCCTATTTTAACTTAGGAAAATTAAAACATTCTGTATATAACAACCCTCATATTCATTATCCTAATTCATAAATGTTATATGATGAAAATTCTTTCAGAAATGTTTAACTTAGCGCATTTCATATCCTACAAGGTCACATTAACTTTAACTCATATTATTATTTAACTCCCAAGAAAATAAATCACCCCTTTCCTGTATTACTATTAAAAATCCCAAAAATATGTATCCCACCCCAATGGTTTGCAAAATAACCATATTAAATTTCGATAGATGGGATTAATTAGTCAACCCATGATTAATTAAGAGCCCAAACCCCCTGCCATACTAATAAAGGATTAATTAATCATCCGGATTAATTACTAACTTATCGTCCAATCACATCACCCCCGATATGATTAAAGCATTTAATTATGGTCGGGCCCCTCTGTTTAACTCCCACCACTTTCCAATGCCGAGTACCATCTGATCAAATCTCCTAGATCCGATGGCCATCGCTCATATCACGCGGGCCCTCCAGTCGAACGTTAAGCGCGCGATATGGGTGGTTTTCCAAAACTCGTCGATGAAACGTGTCAATCAATCAATGGAATCGCGCGACCCTCCTCCAAAACCACTCGCCCCCCAGAAGCGATGCAATGAAACCCACTTATTACCTCCCATAAATGACAAAAGGTCCTGTCATTCAATTGATACCAATTGTCACTGTCATTAACCTGACAAAATATTGACTTATGCATAAAAACAAAAAAGATCATTGTTTTCCCTTTTTGTCCGAGAAAACGACCTTTGCCTCCCATACACACACAAAGTATGTCCCAATCTAGAAACTGAATTTCAACCTTCAACCGCCAACAGTTGCTGAACTCCAAAACTACTCTAGTCTACTGTGCGCACTCGCAGAGTCGTCACCATAGCCAATTGTCCCTTCGACCATCTGAAAACAACTATTTACCTTACTTTATTCTCGGAAACCTTGTTGTGAACTGAACTTCGTCTAAATTGGTTTAGAAACCCAAAGTTTTAGTACAATTTAGTCGCTAGCTTAGTCTCATTACTTCCTAGCACCTCTGTGTCAACAATTTATTGAAAATCCCCATTTTCATCCTTGAATACACAAGAACCAGGGATGGAAACCAAGGTTTCCCTAAATGTTGCTCCAATCACTACTCCTCATAGGGATTTGGACCACCTTCACTTAGCTGATAAGGATTTCCAAATTAAAGACCTTACATTTGGTGAGCCTTGAAGCTATACTGCAAATACTGAGACAATATTATCTAAATAAAGCCGATAAAATTGGTCTTTGGGAATCAAACCTCCCTAAATACCAATTTCACACTGTCCATATCTTCCCAGATATTATCCATCAATTCCATGCAAACTATAATCCCAATCTGAGAGCTGTGATGTCCCCCATCCAGCAAATCCTTTTCATCATTACAACAGAATCTATCAACAACATGTTGCAACTATAACCTGGCCAAGACCTTGCCCCCCTATCCATTGTTGATTTACTTGAGAAATCCTCAAAACTATCCAGCCCAGAGATCACTCAAGTCTGTCAGACCTTCATGGAAGAGAGATACATAACAAAAGACCCCCCTTCTTACATGACATGTGCTTTTACTGGCTTGGGTAGGGACCTTATCTCCATGATTGCTTGCATTCTAGGTTTTACAACTAATGAGTATGTAGATGAACTGACCTTGGCCTACATGACTATCTTCACCCCTAGTTAGTCTCCTGCTGCCAAATATGACTATGCTACATTCATAGTTCACAAGATGCATGACCAATTTAATTTTTCCTTGAATTAAAGTGTGAATTAAAATCGAATTTAGTCTTAACAGCTACTTGGAGATAATTGATTAATTTATTTTAAATTATTGGTTGGAGAAATTCAAGTTAGAAGTCTTTCTGAAGTCATGCAAGAGTTATCCCTTAAATTAAGGAGATAATATTGAGTTATATTTGAGTTGTAATTAGTTAACTCAGTTTACTGAGTTAAGTCCAATTAAATTAGTTCCAAACTTTTTGAGGAACTAATAGAGAGTTAACAGTCAGTTGATGCATGCATGCACTCAACTAGTGCTACTCCAGTTAATTGAAGATTACCTCATTAGAAACTCATGCATGTCTGTTCCGAGAAAGACCCAGTTGAGATTAAAGTCAAGGACAATGTACTATTAGTTGCATGTGTTTTCTCAAAGAGAAAACTCATATTGTAGTCAACGATCATTCCTTGAGGATTATGTAGTTCCCACAGAGTGTGAGATCAGAGATCATCCACTTGGTTGAAGGTGAATCATCCCAAAGGAACAACACAAGGAAATAGGAGCTTGGAGGATGGAGAGGAAGTCTTGAGAGAAGCCAAGATTTCCTGTGAGCATCTGTGAGGATTGTATTGAAAGCTGGCTAGCCATGACAGCTAAGGCTTTGTATAATTCTTATGTATTTCCACCATATGTGATAATACAGATATTGGGGTTTTGAGCTGAGGCTTTCCGCAAAGTATATTCATGTGTATTTTGCATTGATTCTTCTTCTTTTGGCTATATTGTTCAGCTCGATCTTTAAGCTTTTGCAAATTGATAGTAGAAATAGGTTATAGTATTATGCTTTGATTTATATTTCATTATCGGGTTAACCTACATCAGCTTTTCTACACAAAATTGATATGGGAATTATGAGTTTTTAGTGTTGCTCCTCAAGTTATCGAATGAACTTTTTGATTTTGTGTGCCTCGTGAATGGTATATTTTAGAATTATTTATATGAGTTTTTTTTGGATGGTATCCTCATATATTCCAAATCTAAGGAAGAGTATGAGCAACATTTAAGGATTGTGCTTAGGTACCTAGAGGACATAATTTGCATGCCAAACTGAGTAAGTGCTCATCTTTTCAAAGAAAAATTCATTATTTGGGTCATATTACTTTAGAACAAGGCCTAGCAGTAGACCTATCGAATATTAAAACAATTAAAGAGTTTCTTATACCAAAAAAATGTGATAAAATAAATCTCTTTATTGGGTTTAACAATTAATATAGACTATTTATTAGAGGTTTCTTTGGGATAACCCATTCTATTACTTCCTTGCAAAGGAAACATGTAAAATTTGACTGGTCTCATAAATGTGAAAAGGTCATTAAGGATTTAAAGGTGTTGGTAACAAGTCCACCTATATTGAAGATATATAACCTAGATGAAGGCTTTCTCATGTCCACATATGCATTTAAACTCAAAGGACTTGGAGGAGTCTCATGCAAAACAATCATGTGACTTGATATGAATCCGAGAAGCTCTAGGAGGATGAAAATAATTATGCTAGTCAAGATTTCTACTTGGAAACCATTATACATGCCTTGGGCTGTGGACAAATTTGCTCATGGGAAAGAGATTTAGGTTACAAACTAAATATAATGGGTTCAAGAATTATTTTGGACAACCACATTTAAATTCCAAAAAAAATAGATGAATGGAATTTTTGGATGATTATGACTCAGTTTGGCTTGGTTGATTCACTCGGTAGGATGGGGCATACAGTGTATGCTACAAAAATAAGCACATGAAAATGTAAATTAAAAATAAAAAATTTCGAGGCTCAGAAGTTACAATAATGATACATGGAAATAAAAAGAATCTTATAACAAGGTGAAGTGCAACCAATTATAGGTATTATAAAATGGAAGACAATGGATTTGCTTTGTATAAAGGAAATATTTATGTACTGAATTGCAAGGGCCTAGAAAATTTGGTGTTGAGTGAAATGCAGAGAGAGACTTATCTTGGGAACCTAGTGTATCAAAGTCCAATATCAATAGTCATAAAATAATACTTTTAGTTAGGTTTGAAGAGGGAAGTGGATGATTATATAGCCAGGAGATTGGAATGGAACAATACTAAAAACTCGGCATAGGCACCCAATGGGGCTAATATAACCACTACCCATTCCTAAGTGGAAATGGGAAATTGTTTCCATCAATTTCATTACAAATATGCCAAAAACAGTAACTAAACATGATTTTGTCATGGTTATGGTGGATAGACTCAACAAGGTTCCACACTCAATTAAATGATGTCAACACATAAGGCAACCAATGTTGTTAAGATTAACATGTGGGAAATTGTCAACCTATATCGTGTTTCCAAGGCAATAATTTGAGATAGAAATACCAAGTTTACATATAATTTTTGGATAGGTTTATTTAAGGAATTTAGGAGTGGTTTAAATTTTAGTACAACCTACCATCTAAATTTATATGGTCAAATGGAAAGCATAAATCAAGTTACTAAATATATGTTAAGGATGTATGTGATGGAAAAATCATCAAAATGGGAAAAATATTTTCACCTAGTGGAGTTTGCGTATAATGAGGTGTACCATCATATTTGAAGATGATCATATTCGAAGCCTTATATGGGAGGAAACGAAGAAGCCAACAGTTAATATAGTACAGTTTCTAGCACCATTATTGGTCCAGATTTACTAAGTGAAATGGAAGAGCGATGTTGGCTTCAAGGGGCCTGACCCAGGTTCAACATTAATTATCCAAACAAATCCCTACACTACTGGCTCTTTCAGCATCAGCCTCTGCAACACCGACCAAAGTCTCACCTGAAGCCATATCAGGGGATGTTGGAACCAAGTTTCCGCACCCTTGAGATGGTTGTGATGTCATTTGATCTCTTCTATCCCTACCTTTGCGCAACCCTAACCTGGGGCTGAGGTACTTTTGCGCTACTATGGCAGTGTTTCATGTAGATTCCTCAATTATCCTAAGTGTTTGCTTATCTTGTGAAATACCTAAAGTTATCACCACGTAAGCAGATATTTGTAATTGCATTCTATTATTCAATGTAATTGCATTCATTCGTGCACCATTCATAATAGAGGAACTTCATACACAAAAATATCCAAAACCATCAATAGAACAAATACACATAGACTGTAGAATAACTCCTTTTATTAAGATCTTTCAAGTATTACAAACCTTGTTCACCCTGCGAACATAGCTGCAGGGGTCTGCACACTCAGCTACGGACTTATACCCTAGGCCTCTGTGCACTTAGTTGCAGAGCCTCTACCTACGCTACAACCCAAGACTTAGACTTCCTACTCTATTCTATGACTCTCTTCTTCCTGTTGTCATTCCTCTAACTACTTAGAGCTTAGCTCTATTTATACAATCCCATGATCTGCGGACCATGGGCGGATATTATATAGCCGACATTACATTTCCAAAATAAGGGTGGACAACCCTATGACTCTTTAACACCTGTGTGTTCCACGATCACAAAATGTGGAGAATTTACACTTCGATTACAAAATTTGAGCAAAATATGTGCTTTTAGCCCCAAAACTATCCTTGGGAGATCCTGTGCCCAACAGACCCCCAACACAAACATCATGACTCACCCTCAAGTTACGCTGCAAGTGCTGAGAGCTTAGCGCAAAGACCTCCCAGCTCTGTTTGGATGAACGCAACCTCGATAGCGCACTGAGCAGTCACTTGCTGGACTTCTTACACTCTCTGCTCGGTGACTGCCACTGAACTACCACCCTAAATTTTCTGTTGAGTTGCCTGCAGTTTCGTAAGCTTTCCTTCAATGGAAGTTGTGATCATATATGCCTCGTCTATCCGTGGCTGTAGGTGTGCTTTTATGACCACTTCTTTGTGTCGAGCCACATCCACCTATTCCTTAAGCTCCTTTGCCTCCTGCATCCATGCGAGCCTCTATGTAAGGGTGACCATCTGCGCAGTCCCCTTGACCTTGTCATATCTTTGTTGTAGCTTGAGCACCTCTGTCTCCAAGCACTCTACATTTGGGTCCTCCTGCAGGTTGGTCAAGACCTCGAATGACCATTCAAAAATTCAAGTGCAATCTACTACTACACTATTGACCATCGCTATTTTTGTTGTAACAGTAGTGGCACACTGTTCCCTGACTTCTGGCGGAGTTGAAGGTTGATCCCTCAGCTACAATTCTGTGATTTGCAGGCTCAGCTCCAACTATATCCTGTCCATCTCTGTTCGAGTGTCATGCACCCCTGTGGCCAACTTGCAGACGTGCACCTCAACCAGTTCTTTTTGCCTGAGTGTCCAACTCCAAGACCATTCAGCAGGCTTCCTCCACTACCTACATGATTTTCTTACTATTCTTTGGTCTCAGTGTCTTGGGTGATTTAGGGACTTCGACTAACACTTCGGCACACTTTGGGGCAACTTCTACTACCTCAATTTCTTGCGCGACTTCCTTGGTTGTTACAACTTCTATGTCCATGGCTTCTATGGGTGTCAACATCATTCTATTTAGGAGGTCCTCCGTCTCCTTTGGCAATCTCTCAAACGGTGAACTTGCTCTCGAAGCCTCAAAATTTGCATGGTCAATACACACATGATAACGCAACAACTGAATTTTCAAAATGATAAGTGCTTTCCACTAGATAACCACTTATAATTTATAGGGCCTTTTGAATTCAAATCTGACTGATTCCCCCATATTCGGCCCATTAATGCTAGATTGGTGGCAGATTTACAAGAATATAATCCATAAATTTCACCTTAAGTGCCTGCCACCCATTCCATTTGGCCACAATACGACCATCAAATCGTGAACAGTGAATTTAACGGACACTTTCCGCAAGACCTGCATGCTATTTACATGAGTAGCGTAGCCAAGTTCGCATTGTCGCAGACCCAGTGACACATCCTTGCTTCACACACACTTCCAATCATCCAGCTCCGTAACTCAAGTAGTGTAGTTTATAGTCCCGTGCCTCCTTTCAGCTTCCTAGAGCACTAAGACTGTGCTATTCTAATCTAGTCACCTGGCTGGATTTTCGATGTGTGGCTTCAAGCAAATTCCATTCACCTTTCCTGGGGCATTACAGCTTCCACCCCATAGACAAGCCTAAAAGTGGTTTGTCCCCTCAACTTCTTGTATGTTGTTCGATAATCCCACAATACTGCAGGTATGTGTAGGTCCCAATCTCTTCGCTGAGCATTGCAAAGCTTGGTCAGCGCATTTTCAAGCACTTTGTTGAATGCCTCCACTGTCCTGTTAGTCTGTGGATGATAAGGTGTTCTCTTCTGGAGATATACCTGAAATTCTTCTATCAACGCGCTAATCATTTCGTTCAGAAAGTGCATACCTCTAACACTCATCAAAATATTTGGACATCCAAATCGCATCAATACATGCTCAAACAAGAACTTTGTAGCCATCGCACCTATGCAATCCTTCATAGGTTGTGCCTCCCCCCATCGTGTCAAATAATCCATCACGGTGATGATATACCATGCACCTGTCTTATTTTCTTTTGGCTGAATGGGTCCCACAAAATCTATTATCCATTTCTCAAATGGTTGTAACGTCATTTGCAGATTCAAAGGCAGTTCATCCCTACATGATGGGCTGCCAATTCTCTGACATACATCACATGCTTTGCAGTAGGCTTTTGAATCCTGATGGAGGGTCGGCCACCACAACCCTATGCATAGAATATTATGTGTTGTTTCTCTTCCTACATAATAACCTCCCACGGAACCTCCATGAGTGTCCATGAGGATGTTGCTTCTCTCGAACTCTGGTACATATCTTTGCCATATCTCATCAAACCCCATTTTGTGTAGATGCCCAACAATGACGGAAAATCTACCGCACGCACCACTAATTCCTTCTTTTGCTGGATAGAGTATCCTTCTGGTGTAGCTCCTATTGTCAAGAACTGTATTATATCCTCAAAATGAACATCCATTACATGCACTGCAAATAAATGTGCATCATGCAATCCTTCTTCCAAGTTAGTAGGTTACTCCCCTGTTTTGATGCGCGATAGATGGTCTAGTCCCACGTTCAATTGTCCAGGCTTCACAACAACTTCAAAATCGTACTCTTGGAATAATAAGAGACATCTGCAAATTTACCCCCTCAACACAGGCTTATTGACGAGGTACTTCAGCACGGAGTGATTCGTATACATCTTAAAATGGCCTCTTAGCAAGTAGTATCGGTACTTTTGGAGCACATACACCATGGATAGCCCCTCATGTTTAGTGGTAGAATAGGTCTTCTCGGCTTTGGATAATTTGCAGCTTGCGAACGTGATAGGATGGTCCAAGCCTTCTCCCCCATCTTGTGTCAATACTGCCCCCAACACTATACATGATGCGGCGACATGTAGATGAAACTCTTTCTTCCAATTCAAGAAGATTAGAATCACATGGTAACCATCTTTTCTTTCAATATATCAAAACTTTTCTTACAATCATCGTTTGAGTATAATGTGACATCCTTCTTCAACAATTTTTCCATCAGCGTGGTGATTTGGGCATAGATTTTTATAAACTTTCTGTAATATCCCATATGTCCCAGAGTAGCGCACAATTGTTTCACACTCCTCGGTGCTTCCAAGTTTAGTATCACCGCGATATTCGCAAGGTCTACCATCAGTCCTTATCTGTAAACCACATGCCCCAATAGGTTACCAAAAGTAATGCAAAATAGACACTTCTTGAGATTAAGTGTGATCTAGTATCTGCGACGGGTATCTAACATCAGGTGCAAGCTTGCTACGTGGTAGTTAACCAGCCCAAATATAGTCTAGTCATCAAAATATACCTCCAGGAACTTATGAATAAATTCCTTGAATGCCGAAATAACCATGTGCAAAAATATGGTAGGCGCATTCTTCAATCCAAATGGCATTATAGTTTATTGAAAACAACCCCACTCAGTCGTGAAGGTTGTGTTTCTCCTATCCTCCAGTGCGATTCTGATTTGGTGGTACCCAGAGAACCCATCAGTGAAGGAATATGCTTCCTGGCCACCTACATTGTCCAACACTTCATCCGTAAATGGAGTCGGGAAAGGATCATGCACACAAGCATCATTCAGTTTTCTGGGATCCACGCATATCCTTATCTCATCTTTTTACATTTCCTCTTACACCACCATAGGGATTACCCAATCGGATTCTTCCATAGGTTCAATGATGCCTTCCACTAGCATCTTTTCTAGCTCTAAGCTGAGCTTCCCCTTGTATTTCGAATTCAGGCAGTAAGGCGTCTACATAACTGGCTTTGTGTCAGGCTTTAATGTGATGTTCATCACTCCTAGATCTCCGATTATTCCTTTCAAATCAGTAAACTTGGTAGGGAATAAGTCCTGGTATTCGCAGAGCAATTGAATGACCTTATCCACTGTCGTGTCATCCTAGTAGTCTCCAATCTTCATGAGTTTGGGTTCTGCCTCTGTACCAATGTTAGCTTGTTTTGTTTTCACTAGTGCAGTTATATCAAGGTTCTCAATCTGCGGTCCTTGAACCTCACAGTGGCCTTTTGTTTCTGGAATGTTAATCTTTCGTGGATCCTCATCCTCATCTTCAGCAGTTACATTATAAAATTCAAGCACGTGACTTGGCTGAGTAGCCCATTCAAGCTGAATAAGGTATGAAGGATCCTGTGGTATCCTAAAGATGGCTTCTTTCACCTCTTGTAGCACTTCATCAATACTGTCAAACTCGTCATCAAAACTAAATGTCATCATGAATCCTTTGCGTAGGATATCCCAATCACTTGTCCCATGGTGTAGCTCTATTTATATATACCAATTCATTGGGATAACATCCAGGGTATGACAGAATACGTGCACCCACTTAGGCTTGGGCTTTTCTCCATAATTCTACATCCATTTGGCGAGATGCGCACGCGGATCATTCTACCCATTGTACTTGTCTATTAGTCACATCTTAGGCTTCCCAAATCGTTTTCTCATCATCCTCCTACATTCATGCCAATCATCAAAGCTTCCCTTGTACGTACCCCACCATCTTGCGGGCATAGTACATAGTGCGCAGTCCAAGGCCTAGAAGTACTTCTTTTCTAGTATCTCCCTTCCAAATCATCCAAAAAGATATCTAACTCATTTAGACCATCATAAATAGGTAGATTTATTGCATTTGATGACACATAGTGTAGCGACCGGGTCATCATGTTGCAATTCAGCGTAGCTACTTTGTGTAACTAGTTCTGCCAACATTCTATTTCTTCATCGGAATGTGAATGCAAGAACTCTAGCAATCCCATGTAATCCATCCATCCACAGTGGGATTCACTGAGTCTTGGTCTCACACTGTTATCTTATAGATGCAGTCCAGATCATCATCACTCTCATAATCACATAATGGTTCCGTATAGCGCAATCCTTCAGTAGGATCCAGGGGTATTATTACACACAGTGATTTCTTCTCAAAGATCATCTTTCACTTCTTTAGATTGATTACCCCATTTATATCAGTAGCCGAGTTGATTCCCAGGAGCGCGGGGTAGAGATTGCTATCATTCACTATCTCTATAACTTCAAAATCCACCAGCGTGCTTTCTCCCTTAATGTCCACGGTCACCACCTGCAGCCGACCCATGGGGATGATTTTCTGCCGATTCGCCATCCTTATCTGAATCAGAGACATTTGTAGCGCAGGTCTCTCCATTCGCCCCCAAGTTTTCTTTGCCATAACATTCGCATGTGCCCAAAGTCCAAAATGACCTGATCCATTTCATACTCTCTTATTTGTGTGATCAGTCTCATCTCTCATCCTGTCCTCGTTTTATGCTTGCCAATTTCTTGTACTACGCACAACTCACCTAGCGCGGTCCCAACACATTTATTAATTTGTTCTTGTAACCCTTTCACAGCCTTACTGTCGTGCAGTAACTTCATACAAGTTTCCAGGAATGTTGTGAGCATAGAAGGGTCCATCTGTGGCTCAGGCTTGTCCTTGCTTCCTGAGGTGGAGGCCTCGGTGAAGCTCTTCTTAGCTTACATGAATGTTTCACGAGTGCACTCCAAATCAAACTCAGCCTCTTTCGTTGAGGTTTGACGAACCCATGTACTGTTTTTTGACAATTTCCCCTTGTCATCGCCTGTCGCGATCGCACTCCTGAGCACTATATTTATGTTCGGATCCTCATCCCATGGCTCAGGCCTTATCATCTACAGGTTCTAAGTTGGTGGAGGTGGTAGCACCCCCTTTTCTCATATCCTAGCTATTAGTGTAGGACAATCCTCCATTTTGTGATCAAACAAAGAGCAATATTTACACGATGGATGCATGGTGCACTCCTGAGCATAATGTCCCAATCCCGCAAAGTTATAACATATCAACTATCCCTGACCTCTACCAGGTCCTTCTCTACCTCAGCCTCGTCCGAGCCCCTAAAATCTTCTTCGCACCAACCTCGCGCCATGGTTAGGGACTAGCGTTTCAGCCTAAACCCTATAGGCCGGAGTTCTATCCATCATCAATTCATAGCTCCTGCAAGTATGCTCATCATGTCCTACCAACCTACAAAAGTTGCAGAAAAATCCTTGCGGTGCTTGTACATACTTCTATAGCAAGTGATAGTTATCTGTGACATGTGTTCTGGCTACTTGTCAGATAGCACACCATAATGCAGGCCTCACGCTAGGTCCTGCTTGAGCTTCCAGCCTTAAAGGCATCAGTCATCCCTTGCAGGTAATTCGCAAAGACCAGGCAATCGTCTTTGTCATGACCCTGACTCTTGCATTTCAAGCACCATACTTCCTCGTGTACCTCTGGTCAAACCATCCTATCCTGCTTTAGGCCTTGCATCTAAAGGCACAGATTCTTCAGCTATGTAAGGATCTGCTGAAATCCTAGATTAAGATCTTGCATCAGTGTCTCATGTAGTCTCATGGAAATATCTAAGGCCTCTACCTAAGTTGTTATATTCTGCTGCGACAACTCACTCCTTAAGTGCGATAGTAGCAAAGCCACAAACCACTCGCAATGTTGTCTATCTATCAAATTCATGTTGGCTTCATGGATTATACATTTCAACCTCTGATCTACTTCTCTCAGATTTAGGCATGCTAAATTCCCTATTTAGTGTTGCCGAGATGTTTGCTACTCCAGAATTCGGGTTATTATTAGATTACTTAATATACCAGGTTAGCGTGCAATATAGTAGAGCACTAACCAGTGTCGCCTTCTTTATGTGATCATATGTAATGCCTTGAGCTTCCCATACAACCCTCACAATGAACCAGAATTGGTCTGGGTCCTCATTTCCCAAGTCTTTGAACAAAGGCAACTTCACTCTATTTGCCATACTGAACCATGGTGGAGTTGGAGGTGGTATAGGTGAAGTTGGAGGCGATGGTGGTGAAGTCGGAGGTGGTGTGGGCGGAGGTCATATTCACGGGAATCCTTGTCTTATTAACTGAATAGCGCTTCGCGGAGAAACCTTCCCTTTCGCTTTTTCATCCATTCACTGAGGTGAAATCAAGGGGCTATACTCTGGACCATTATTTCCTTTGTTTCTGTAAAAAAATTTGCTTCACATAGTCCCAAACATCAAGGTAGCTGCATAACCCATTTTTCACACAAAAACATTTTAATCCAAGTATTCAAAGATTTTACGTACTTACCTCACGGTCCTTTGAAAAAGCATCACTTTGCCTCGCTATAACTCGCTGAGGTGTCAACCGCGAATTTTGTAACAAATCCTCCTATTATACAATCGAGCCAATGATCGATAGCGCAGGTGATCTTATCCTTTGATGCTTCCAACCTTCGCACTAGCTCTGGGGTCCACACAATAGGATCGTCAAGTTTCCACCTTCCTTGGATATTTATTGGCTTCGCGATCCATTGGTATAGCTCAATAGAGAAAGAGTAGAAAAATATCTCATTGATCTCTATATATAGGTACAAGTCTAACCATTGTTCCTTCGTTAGTCGCAGGTTTCTGTTCTCATGTGCCATGAATTCATGGATTTTTCTATCCAACTAGTCTCCAATCTCCTTCTTAGTTGGATTCGAGTGATACGACATCACAAATCTCTTATTCAGATTCTAGTATCGACAACGAAACCATTTTTTGACTTGAGGGGGCCTGACCCAGGTTCAGTGTTAATTAGCTAAACAAATCCCTACACTACTGGCCCTTTCGGCATCAGCCCGCAGAGCACGGACCGAAGTCTCACCCGAAGCAGTATGGGGGGATATCGGAACCAAGTTTTCATACCCTTGAGATAGTTTTGATGTTGTTTGATCTCTTCTATCCCTACCTTCATACAACGCTAACCTGGGGCTGACGTACTTTCGCACTGCTATGGTAGTGTGTCATGCAGATTCCTCAATTATCCTAAGTGTTTTCTTATCTGGTCAAATACTTAAAGTTATCATCACGTAAGAAGATATTCATGATTGCATTAAATTTTTTAAATGTAATTGCATTCATTCGTGAACCATATAAGAGCAATAGAGGAACTTCATACGCAAAAATATCCAAACCCATCAATAGAACAAATACACAGAAATTGCAGAATAACTCATTATATTAAGATCTTTCAATTATTATAGACCCTATTCGCCCTACGCAGACAACTGCAAAGGTCCGCGTACTCAGTTGTGGACTTTTATGCTAGGCCTCTGTGCATTCAGCTATGGACTTCTATACTAGGCCTCTACACACTCAGCTATAGAGCCTCTACCTACACTACCACCCAAGACTTAGACTTCCTGCTCTAAGCTATGACTCTCTTCTTCCTATTGTCGTTCCTCTAACTACTTAGAGCTTAACTCTATTTATACAATCCCTTGGTCCGCGGACCATGGGTGGATCGTTTACAGCTGAAATTACATTTCCGAAATAAGGGCGGACAACCCTATGACTCTTTAACACCTACGCACTCCGCGATCACAAAATATGGAGACTTTACGCTTGGATTACAAAATTTGACCAATATATGGGCTTTTAGCCCCAAAGCTATCATTGGGGGATCCTGCGCCCAATAAGAGGGTAACAGAAAATAAATAGAATTTGAAGGCTTCCCAAGATATACATAAAAGTTACGCAAATAAGAATAGGTTAAAAAGGGAATTTAAAATTGGAAACCATGTTTTCTTGCAAGTGAAGTAAAGGAAAAACTCCTTGAAATTGGGTAGTTGTGAAAAGTTTGGATATGCCATTTCAACTTCTATATCACATTTTTAGATACTCATTTATGTAACGAAGTGTATTTTGTATTTGATGTTATGGATGCGAATATGTATACATAATACTACGTGGTTTTTCCTCCTCTTTCTTCTTAAAATACTTCATGAGAAGTCAAGAGATATTTTGGGGTTCTGATGCATTGTGTTATAAAGCACACATTTGTAATTAGATCCTAAATTTATGCCTCATATTGTATGATGTTCCACATTATGATTTTGTTCTCATTGACGGGTCTTGCAACTAATGCCCATGGATTCTTTGAAATTATTTTTTACTTACAAACATATGAACAAACTTCTATTATGGTCACTAAATTATTTGATAAAGGTTATTCATGGAAAGGTTCACTTCTCTATGATGAATTCTCATTTAGTTGTTTATTGTTTCTCTCAATGCTTTACATGAGAGACTATCTTTACACGTGGATGCTTACAACTTCATGCGTAATGTTTCTCGGAGAATAATAGTCACTATGTGTGATTGTATTATTTTCCTGAGTTTCCACTAACATGGGGTGTTCTACAATGTCCCCTTTTGACAAGTGTTTGGTGGGAATATACTTGAGCTAGAGTTTTTCTTGTGTCTCTTTCCTATGTTATTTTATGTCATGTAGTGTGGGGATAGACATTTTGCTAATTGATTTCCTCGACGATTTGTCATTGTAACATTATAACATTGCTAGATATCACATTGGAGGATGTTGTATTTTATGATGTAAGTACAATCATCGATGTGTGTTGTTTCTCATGTTGGAGATTACATTAGGGGCATTAAATAGCCTTTCATGGTAAACTAACCCTTTTTAATAATCATGTATTATATTCTTGGTGGTGATGCATCCTCGTTACATGCTTAGGTTAAGCATAAATTTTTAATATTATCGTAATACCTTGGTGGGGCTATTCTAGGAGATATGACAAATTTTACATGGTATGTCACTTTAATGGAGTGAACTAACCCATTGGTACATATGTTGAGATAGATCATATTATTTTTTTGTTATTTTTCTTTAGTGTAGAGACCATTGCCTTAGATTTTAGAATTGGTTTGGTTTTGCAAATTTCGTTAGTGATATATGTATTTGAACAATATTTAAGGAATTGTAGCCACCTTCCATCATATTTCATAATTTAGTTTGAGGTCCTCCCACAATGGACAAAAAACCATCGATAATATTGTACTTTGAGAACTTATAGAAGATCCCAAGGTTGACCAAGCTTTGCATGTGGAACATCTACTTTAAGTCACATGTGTGGGGAGGTTGGCACACTTTAGGGTATACCTATAATGATATTTGAGCATTGATTATAATATTGTTGAACTAGATATTTCCTTACGATGTTAGAAGGTAGTATTTGAAATTGAGCATAAAATTTTTCAAAAAAATGCCATTGATATAGTCACAATTAATGTATAGTTAAACCATTATGGAGAGTTATATATACATTACCCATGCATAAATCAGAATAATTCTTTTAAAAAACTTACACCTATAATACAATCACATTTCCTACAAAATTTTTATCATTTCACATATATTCATGTACCTCTTAATGTAATTTATGATTTTTTAATTAGAAAATATTATAATATTTTGTTCTTATTAACTTAATTTGACACATCGATCTAACTATTATCTTTTTACAATTTAATATCATATAAAAAAACCTATTTAATAGAAAAAACTATGAAGAGGTAATAAACCAGAATTTCCAGTCACAAAACATAATGGCCCCATATTAATTGAATCTTCTCCTTCTATGAGCGGTTGGAAGGATGATTAATAATAAATATTTTGCGGAAATGACAATTATCAATTATACTTTTATAATTCAATCATGTTCTGTCAATCATATAGAAAGCTTCCGAATGTTGGAATATTTACCTTTTGGAATGTTGGAAGCTTCAAAATGTTTCCCCCTATTATGGACGAGTTGAGGTTTGTGACACAGGTGATTTTCGTATCACGAGTTTTTCAAATTTATATAATTTTAAATATATATTTTTTTAATTTTATATGAGAGAAACTATATTTTATCATATTATAAAAAATATTTTATAAAATATATATATATATGTGTTAGTAGTGTAAATTTATGTTTATGGGTTAAAGTTTAATTGGGAAAAAAATATATTGGCAAATCCTTGTGTATCCAAATAATTGGAAGTTCAATATCTCTGGACGTTTCCCACTAGCCAAAACAAAAGATAGTAGTAATATATGCATGAATATTGTTTTTCTATTTTGATACAAAATGCTTTTAAATTAATTTTTGTATTTATAATTTTTTTTTTAACATTTTATAAAGAAAGATATATATAGGAATCAAATTTGAAAAGACATTACTTCAATTTGAATGATTAAATTTTATTGAACACCAAGACATTGATAAATTAAAATAAGTTATTCTTTTATGTAAAAGAGAATTTATTTAAAACTTTCATACATAAAATAATTGAGTTGAGATGCTCATTCTACGGGAATGTAATTTTGGTTTGGAGTTGACAAAAAAACTGTAATGCTCCTCGTGAAGTGATAATGTTGGGTAAAATAGTAAATTTAACTGTGAGCTAAAACTCTGTTTGATAAGTATAAAAACTCTGTTGTTAGTGTTGTTAATTATTATGATAATTAATTGTGTCATCACTATTTAATTTGAGTGTATGATTAATTGTGGTTAATAACTGTTGAGGTAGTTAAATGAAAAAAAAAACCTAACCACCTTCAGGAGACAGTTGAGACCCCAGGATGAAAGGTGGGGGAAATATGCCAAGTCTGGTTAGGATCATATGGCAGGAAGGTGGGAGATGCTATGTCTGGTAGTGACCAGATAGCATGTGTTGGAAGGAAGAGACTTCTTGAATCCGCTACGTCTGGTTAGGATCAGATAGTGAGACCTGGCATAGCCAGAGGAATTGCAGACAAGAAGATCTGCAGAAGTGCTTGGGGGTGGAAGATCGAGAAGGATCTTTCTACGGACGGGAGGTTGACAAGCATTACGAACAGGTTTGCTGCTGCTAAACAGGTATGGCTTGCTAAGCATTTTAACTGTGGAATCCTTTTATGGTCTTTTGTAGGCAAGTAAAATAATGGAAAAAGCAATCTATTCATTTCTTTCAAAAATCTAGTCTCTGCGCAACCGGCAGAGACAGAATCCGGATCTTTCAGTCAAAGAACACAAGCATAGAACATATCGAGCTGGAAGCTCTGTGGTACAGTTGATATCAAGAATTTTAAACAGAAAAGAATACTGTAAAACCCTCCTCTGTAATCAAATGGGAGTGAAAAACGAAAAGAAAATCTAGCATTCTCTGTAATCAAATGGGAGTGAAAACGAAAAGAAAATCTAGTATTGTACAGTATTAATGGGTTCATATTCTGAATCATAACAGAATTAAAAACAACGAACTATCCTAACCTTCTACCAAGGAAATCGCGGGCCGAACAAATCGTCGGCGGAACATGGCACAAGCTTCGGAGCGACAACATTCCTTCACAAATTATATAACTGAAACATTTGACTGAAGATACATATGCTTGCGGTTAGAACATAAAACAGACGGATACATCCCTGTCACCGTGGGACGAAAGAAGAACCATTAACATTATGCACGCACAACAGGTATTAACAAATTGTCTCGGCTCTAAAAGAGTCGCCGTAGCTGAGCTTAAGCATGTGCTTAGCCAGCAGGGGCTTCTAATGCCGAACCATTAATATAAATGAACTAACCATAAAAAAAACAAATTTACACTGGAAAGGAAACGATTAGAAATTAAATATTAAGCCTGTGTTCACAGTCATGCTATAGAGAAGACATGTAAGCCAGAAAACATCATAATACAGAGCTAGAGTCATACCAAGAATTCCCGTGTCACAATAACAATTTCATAATCAAGTCTAAACCAAGAAATAGTATTATATAGACCGAAAACATCATTTAACAAGAAGCATTGTCTATGCTCAGAAGCGTAGTTCATATAATGAAAGACAGTTATACAATTTAATCTCGGCGTACAACGCCTCTTAGCGGTGGTTCCCGCCTGAGTATGGGTGAGGAAACCAATCATAATGAAACCACCAAATATGAGAATGAGACATAGAAACTTCCAAGCGAGGAAACCCCTTGAGTATGGCAGAGGGACTCCAAATACAAGAGCATGATCCCCGACATTCCTGTTCAGGCGAACAGCGGTTCAGCCATTACCTTGGAAAAGTCAAAAAAACGAGTCTCTGGTAACGCATGGCTCTTACCTGATTTTGGGATGGCAGAGGAGTGGAGAAGTCTCCCAACATCGCTGCTTAACCGTTGAGCCATCCTCCTGAGCATGATAATAAAACCATAAACTGAGAACTCTAAACAAAACACCGAGAGAAAAAGTAAACGAGCTAGCAAAGACTGTAACCATGACGGGAGCCGCGGAGGCTCATGCATTTGAGAAAAATACAAGTAGGAAAAGAGAGAAGCGGGACCTGATTAAGAAGAAAATTATACCTGAAACCGTGAAGGATGGCAAAGGCATTCTGTTGTGCACCGATTATTTGGAGACGGAAGATTCAGGGTAAGGCAGAGCGCCACAACGCTGTAGGTGACGTACAGTCGCTCCATAATGAAAACAAGAAACAAGTCGAAAGGTGAACCATGTCATAAATACCTCAATAGCTTTCTCCACCTCGTGGCTCAACAATAGCCCTAGATCTGAACGAGCCTGTTTACCATCGTCTGATCAGCAAGAAAGAACCGGGAAAAGCAACCGCGAATTGGCAAGTCCGAGATGTCAGGCCGTATGGCGCTTGGAGCACCGGGCACGTAATGGCACATGACGGCCTGTTGGCTGGTCGTTCATCAAGCCAAATGGTCGACGCATAACAAGCCAGCTAGATGAGCGCCGGAGCCGGACAGAATCCCACAGCTTCAGCTCCCTCGGGGACATAAACCAGCACATAATATAGTAAATGCCATAAAGAAAAACATTTAAGAATGAGAACCGTTCACTGTACCTTGTATACACCTTGGATTTGTAAACCGCATATTAGAAATTCGCCACATATCAAAGTTTATCCGATGCATAAACATTACCGAATCATGGGTATGGAAAGATGTGTATAGGGAGACATTATTAACCCTTGCATGAGCGGGTAGAAGTATACATACCATATATGATTGTTTATAATATGTAAACTTTGATTTTAATGCTCGGCAACAGTAGTATATTATAATTTGTTGGGCGTGCGAAGAAAATCAACGTGACATATATGCATAATTTTATGGTGGAAAGTAAAAAAAAATTTAGATCTGTAATGGTGTGTGACAAATTGGTATCAGAGCCCAGGTTACAACTCTGTGACCTCGGGTTAATTTTAATAAAACAGCAATGCATAAATAGTATCTTAGCAAACAAGTTAAGAGTATACTGGAATATACAATTACATCTGTTGAATGAGCTAATCTTGTACAGGTAACAGCGGAATGAGGAGAACAAGTAGCGCTCCTCATGGAAATTTGGATCAACCAGATAATGTTGCTCGTCCTCAGGGGAATCCTGAGTTATGGGTACAACTGGGAGCAGAAGGCCGCAACACTGATTTGACTATATTGAGGACAGTCCAGGAGCTGAAGGACGAAATGGCCCGTTTGCGTGAGGACAACGCAAGATTAAACATGGAACAAGAGAGGATTCTGAAAAGTTTATCTGATAAACAACATCAACAGCGGTCTCATCCTAGGCCTGAACAGACACGAGTAACAGATGAACAAAGCTATCACACTGAACAGGAGGAAGCAGAGGAAAGGGCGGAGACGCGAGGAGAGAAGTCTGTTAACGCTTCTGAATATCAAACTCCAAAAAGACCGCGGATAGAATTACAAGGGGAGTTTCGGAAGATTAAACCACCTCATTTCGATGGGGAATCAGAAGAAGCCGCAGAGGCATGGCTAATCAATATGAACAAGTATTTCCAAGTGTACGAGTATGATCACCATCTTAAGGCACGACTGGCTATTTTCCAGCTGCAGGCCAAGGCCACATTATGGTGGGAAGAAGTCAAGATGGTGTGGGGGGTGAGTGAACAAGATGTGACTTGGGAGACTTTTCAAAGATATTTTAAGGAAAAATACCTGACAGAACGCTTCTATGATGAAAAAGCACGAGAATTTCATGATCTGCGGCTTGGACAGCAGACCATTGATGAGTTCATAACTAAATTCACATCCCTGCTTCGCTATGTACCATACATTCGAGAGGAGAAGGCTAAGGTGCAGCGGTTTGTTAGCAGCCTACCCCTGGCAATGCGGGAAAGAATCGAGTTTGATAATCCGAGGACGATGGATGAAGCGATTCGGAAGGCTAGACTATGTTATCAGCAGAGCAAACAAAAAGGAGAAAATTCTGGGAAGCGCTGGGCAGATAAAAAGAGCAGCAGAATGACTGTGGGAGCTAAGGGAACTCGCAGCAACTTTCACAAGGGATTCTCGAAAGGGGCCAGCACTAGAAACCCATCAAGAAGTCAGATCAGATTTAAGCCACCTGCTGAATCTAAATATAGTGAACAACCGGTTAGAATGGATAATGAGGGCTCAGCTAGGCCACCTGTTCAGTGCTGGGGTTGTGGCGGACCCCATTATATTAAAAATTGTCCTCATCGGAAGGAAAGCGATCAGGTGTCCCAGATCTACGAAGCTTCTACGGTGGGAGATGTGGCCCGGTCCATGCCCAGAATAAATGCAGCACTTGAGGATCGACAAGTTGATTACCAACCAACAATGATAGAGTTTGAAGGTAAGATCTTTGATCGAACTGTTTCCATTTTAGTAGACCCAGGAGCTACTTTAAGCTATGTAAGTCCGAAAGTCATGGAAAGCTGTAATTTGCAAACTATTAAGTTTAAAAATCCTTGGTTAGTACAGCTTGCTACTGGGGCCAAAAGACGAGTGCTGACTAAGGTCAGAAACTGTCCACTAAGGTTAGCTGGTCAGACAATAATAACAGAATTGAATGTACTCCCTCTTGGATCATATGATGTGCTGATAGGAATGGACTGGTTGGAAAAGCGATGGTCTGTAATAAACTGCAAGACAAAAACAATTTCTTACCGAGATGAACTGGGAATGGAAAAGGAAATTCAAGGTATCCAAAAATCGGTGCAGATCCGGCCAATTACGGCCTCACAGCTAGCTAAAAGTGTCCAGAAGAAATGTCAAATATATGCAATACAAGTAGGGTATGCTGGATCTGAAGATAAAGTTGCGACTGTGGAGAATATACCAGTAGTGCAAGATTTTACAGATGTATTTCCAGAAGAAATACCAGGGCTGCCGCCCAAAAGAGATTTGGACTTCACCATTGAATTGGTACCCGGTGCAGCCCCAGTATCCCGAGCACCCTATCGGATGAGTGTGCCGGAATTAACTGAGTTAAAGATGCAGCTGCAAGAGTTGTTGGACAAGAAGTATATCCGTCCCAGTGTATCCCCTTGGGGAGCCCCTGTGTTGTTTGTTAGGAAAAAGGATGGAACTCTCCGTATGTGCATAGATTATAGACAGCTGAACAAATTGACAGTTAAAAACAAATATCCACTACCCCGCATTGATGAACTGTTTGATCAGGTGAAGGGGGTGACAATCTTTTCAAAGATCGACTTGAGGTCGGGCTATCATCAAATCAGAATTAAGGATGAGGACATAGCCAAAACAGCTTTTCGTACTCGTTATGGGCACTACGAGTTTGTGGTACTGCCTTTCGGGTTGACCAATGCACCTGCGACATTTATGTGCTTGATGAACAGTGTATTTCATCAGTACCTAGACAAATTCGTGTTAATCTTTATTGATGATATACTTATATACTCCCGAAATATTAAAGAGCATGAGGATCATCTCAGAATAGTGTTACAGACACTACGGGAGCATTAGCTATATGGTAAATTTAACAAATGTGATTTTTATAAAGAACAGATCCAATATTTGGGACATATAATTACAAAAGAAGGTATAGCTGTGGACCCCGAAAAGATCAAAACTATAATAGAATGGCCAATACCCAAGGACGTGGCAGATATCAGATCTTTCATGGGGTTGGCTGGATATTACCGGCGGTTTGTAGAAGGCTTCTCCAGGGTTGCATACCCTATCACCTCCTTGCAAAAGAAGGGAAAAGTATTTAAGTGGACAACAGATTGTCAACGAAGCTTTGAACAGCTCAAAAACCTGCTCACCACTGCACCTGTGCTGAGTGTTGCAGATCCAGAAAAGGAGTATGTAGTTTGCACAGATGCAAGTAAAGAGGGCGTAGGTGGGGTGTTAATGCAAGAAGGTAAGGTGATCACGTACGAATCCAGAAAGTTAAAGGAACATGAGCAGAAGTATTCTGCCTATGATCTGGAATTAACCGCGGTAGTTCATGCGCTGAAAATGTGGTGCCATTATTTAGTGGGAAGAAAATTCTTGCTGATGACCGATCACCATAGTTTGACTAGCTACTTTAGTCAACCAACCTTAAACGCTAGACAAGCTAGGTGGGTGGACTTTTTGGGAAATTTCGATTTTGAAATTAAGCACTTGAAAGGAAAGGAGAACAGGGTAGCTGATGCACTGAGCCGAAAAGTGCATTGCATTTATGAAATTGGTATTAGTGAAGGACGGTCCACCCTTGACAAAGAAATTGAAGAGGCTGCTGCACAAGATCGAATTTACCTACAAAAGAAGCAGCTGGTGCAGGATTTAAATACCCACATAATACAACAAGGGTACAATTTGAATGCAGCTGGAATTCTGTGTTACCAGAAAAGAATTTATGTACCCAATCAGGGCGGTATTAAAGAAAAGATTCTGGATGAATATCATAAAAGCCCTTATGCGGGACATCTGGGCTACCAAAAATTAATCACCTCGCTTCGGAAGGAGTACCATTGGCCAAGCATGAAAAGGGATGTGGTAGAATATCTAGCGCGATGCTTAGAATGTCAACAGGTTAAGGCTGAACATCAACACCCTGCGGGTTTGCTACAGCCATTACCCATACCAGAATGGAAGTGGGAGACCATTACCATGGACTTTATTACGGGATTGCCAAAATCCAAAAAGAACAATGACTCTATAATGGTTGTAGTAGACAAACTCAGTAAGTCAGCTCACTTCATACCGGTTCAATCTACATATCGTGCGGCTCAAATCGCGAATGTTTTTATGCAAAATATATTTAAACTTCATGGGCTGCCAAAAACAATAATATCCGATCGCGATGTTAAATTCACATCAGTTTTTTGGAGGACCTTGTTTGAAGGTCAGGGTACTCAATTGAACTTCAGCACCGCTTATCATCCGCAGACTGACGGGCAGACTAAGAAGGTGAATCAAGTGGTGGAAGACATGCTGAGGTCTTATGTGATGCAACAACCTACCCGATGGGAGGAGTACTTACACCTTGTAGAGTTTGCTTATAACAATGGATATCATGCATCCTTGCGGATGAGTCCATTCGAAGTGCTTTACGGCCGAAGATGTCGTACGCCATCCAGTTGGGGTGGACCGGAGGACAAACTCTTGCTGGGTCCTGAAATGTTGGAAGAGATGGAAGTCATGGTCAAGAGGGTCCGGGCTAATTTAAAAATAGCTCAGGACAGACAAAAAAATTTTGCAGATCGGAAAAGAACATTTAAAGAATATCAGGTAGGTGAGCATGTATATGTCCGAATCCGAGCAAGGAGAAGTACTCTCCAATGGAATGCTTGTGCCAAATTGGCACCTCGCTTCTGTGGGCCCTTCCAGATTTTAGCACGAGTGGGGCCGGTAGCTTATCAGCTAGCCCTACCCAGCCATATCCGGGTCCATAATGTCTTCCATGTATCAGTTTTAAAGAAATATGTTTATGACCCTAGGCACATAATAAGTTGGCAGGACATTCAGGTAAGAAAAGGCTGTAAATAAACGTAAACCAAAATGGAATGTTAGAAAGCAGCTAATCTGAATATTATGTGTTTCAGGTGGAACCGGAAGGAGAGTTCATGGTCGAGCCAGTGAACATACTAGATCGGAGAAGAGTCGAGCTGCGGAAAAGGGTCATCAACCAGGTTAAAGTGCAATGGCAGCACTTTGGGCCTGATGAGGCCACCTGGGAGGATGAGCAGAGTATGAAGGAAGCTTACCCCAGACTGTTTTTGGATGAACAGCAACATCGGGACGATGTTGAACTTCAGGAGGGGGAGATGTAATGCTCCTCGTGAAGTGATAATGTTGGGTAAAATAGTAAATTTAACTGTGAGCTAAAACTCTGTTTGATAAGTATAAAAACTCTGTTGTTAGTGTTGTTAATTATTATGATAATTAATTGTGTCATCACTATTTAATTTGAGTGTATTATTAATTGTGGTTAATAACTGTTGAGGTAGTTAAATGAAAAAAAAAACCTAACCACCTTCAGGAGACAGTTGAGACCCCAGGATGAAAGGTGGGGGAAAAATGCCAAGTCTGGTTAGGATCAGATGGCAGGAAGGTGGGAGATGCTATGTCTGGTAGTGACCAGATAGCATGTGTTGGAAGGAAGAGACTTCCTGAATCCGCTACGTCTGGTTAGGATCAGATAGCGAGACCTGGCATAGCCAGAGGAATTGCAGACAAGAAGATCTGCAGAAGTGCTTGGGGGTGGAAGATCGAGAAGGATCTTCCTACGGACGGGAGGTTGACAAGCATTACGAACAGGTTTGTTGCTGCTAAACATGTATGGCTTGATAAGAATTTTAACTGTGGAATCCTTTTATGGTCTTTTGTAGGCAAGTAAAATAATGGAAAAAGCAATCTATTCATTTCTTTCAAAAATCTAGTCTCTGTGCAACCGGCAGAGACAGAATCTGGATCTTTCAGTCAAAGAACACAAGCATAGAACATATCGAGCTGGAAGCTCTGTGGTACAGTTGATATCAAGAATTTTAAACAGAAAAGAATACTGTAAAACCCTCCTCTGTAATCAAATGGGAGTGAAAAACGAAAAGAAAATCTAGCATTCTCTGTAATCAAATGGGAGTGAAAACGAAAAGAAAATCTAGTATTGTACAGAATTAATGGGTTCATATTCCGAATCATAACAGCATTAAAAACAACGAACTATCCTAACCTTCTACCAAGGAAAATCGCGGGCCGAACAAATCGTCGGCGAAACATGGCACAAGCTTCGGAGCGACAACATTCCTTCACAAATTATATAACTGAAACATTTGACTGAAGATACATATGCTTGCAGTTAGAACATAAAACAGATGGATACATCCCTGTCACCGTGGGACAAAAGAAGAACCATTAACATTATGCACGCACAATAGGTATTAACAAATTGTCCCGGCTCTAAAAGAGTCGCCGTAGCTGAGCTTAAGCATGTACTTAGCCAGCAGGGGCTTCTAATGCCGAACCATTAATATAAATGAAATAACCATAAAAAAATGAATTTACACTGGAAAGGAAATGATTAGAAATTAAATATTAAGCCTGTGTTCACAGTCATGCTACAGAGAAGACGGGTAAGCCAGAAAACATCATAATACAGAGCTAGAGTCATACCAAGAATTCCCGTGTCACAATAACAATTTCATAATCAAGTCTAAACCAAGAAATAGTGTTATATAGACCGAAAACATCATTTAACAAGAAGCATTGTCTACGCTCAGAAGCGTAGTTCATATAATGAAAGACAGTTATACAATTTAAGCTCGGTGTACAGTGCCTCTTAGCGGTGGTTCCCGCCTGAGTATGGGCGAGGAAACTAGTCATAATGAAACCACCAAATATGAGAATGAGACATAAAAACTTCCAAGCGAGGAAACCCCTTGAGTATGGCGGAGGGACTCCAAATACAAGAGCATGACCCCTGACATTCCTGTTCAGGCGAACAGCGGTTCAGCCATTACCTTGGAAAAGTCAAAAAAACGGGTCTCTGGTAACGCATGGCTCTTACCTGATTTTGGGATGGCAGAGGAGTGGAGAAGTCTCCCAACATCGCTGGTTAGCCGTCGAGCCATCCTCCTGAGCATGACAATAAAACCATAAACTGAGAACTCTAAACAAAACACCGAGAGAAAAAGTAAACGAGCTAGCAGAGACTGTAACCATGACTGGAGCCGCGGAGGCTCATGCATCTGGGCAAAATACAAGTAGGAAAAGAGAGAAGCGGGACCTGATTAAGAAGAAAATTATACCTGAAACCGTGAAGGATGGCAAAGGCATTCTGTTGTGCACCGATTATTTGGAGACGGAAGATTCAGGGTAAGGCAGAGCGCCACAACACTGTAGGTGACATGCAATCGCTCCACAATGAAAACAAGAAACAAGTCGAAAGGTGAACCACCTCATAAATACTTCAATAGCTTTCTCCGCCTTGTGGCTCAACAATAGCCCTAGATCTGAACGAACCTGTTTACCATCGTCCGATCAGCAGGAAAGAACCGGGAAAAGCAACCGCGAATTGGCAAGTCCGAGATGTCAGGCCGTATGGCGCTTGGAGCACCGGGCACGCAATGGCACATGACGGCCTGTTGGCTGGCCGTTCATCAAGCCAAATGGTCGACGCATAACAAGCCAGCTAGATGAGCGCCGGAGCCGGACAGAATCCCACGGCTTCAGCTCCCTCGGGGACATAAACCAGCACATAATATAGTAAATGCCATAAAGAAAAACATTTAAGAATGAGAACCGTTCATTGTACCTTGTATACACCTTGGATTTGTAAACCGCATATTAGAAATTCGCCACATATCAAAGTTTATCCAATGCATAAACATTACCGAATCATGGGTATGGAAAGATGTGTATAGGGAGACATTATTAACCTTTGCATGAGCGGGTAGAAGTATACATACCATATATGATTGTTTTATAATATGTAAACTTTGATTGTAATGCTCGGCAACAGTAGTATATTATAATTTGTTGGGCGTGCGAAGAAAATCAACGTGACATATATGCATAATTTTATGGTGGAAAGTAAAAAAAAAATTAGATCTGTAATGGTGTGTGACAAAAACAAAAATAAAATATTCTCTAAATAGAAAAGCAATGTAAACTATAATAAAAAAGTAAAAATGAATATGCTATGCATGCTTAGTTACTTGTCTATAATTTGATCTAAGGAAATTAGATGTAAAAAAATCTATGTGAGATGCTTAAGAGAAATGCAATTCTTTTTCAAATTTTGCACACTAAAAAAAGTTTACATCTAAATAAATTTGATCCTTTAGATTTGTGCTTAAGATGGATCTATACTAATTATTTTACAAATGAATTGTGAAAAATTCAATTCTTATCTTATGATTCTCTAAACATTAATATTATTAAAGTAAATATAGATATTCCTTAAATAATGAAAAATGTATCTTTTAATAATAATATAAATAATAATAATAATAATAATAATATAAATTTATTAATAATTATGGGCTAGATTAAATTCAAAAATATAATGTTAACAACCCATTGGTTTAATATAAATACATATATGTTTTTTTTAAACTGTATTTTTTTTATCAAATATATTTGAAAATAAATTTAAAGAAAATCTTATATATGATGGGAAAGTGAAAATAATTTTGTGCATGCAATGACCCATTGAGAATTTGAAGTAAATTTTTAAAATTCAAGCTTATTGGAAGATTGTGAAAATACTTCATTAGTTTATTTATTTTAAATAATTAAATTAACAAATAAATAATATTAGGTGAGAATTACATAATTTGTAAACTATAACGACTACAATAAAAGTAATTAAACTATATGAATCTCTAATTTGTAAAATGAACATTATTTTTAATATGCATTTCAATTTCTCTAATAGAAACTAAACATCATAAATTTAATGTTTCCTTTTACAATAAAAATGCCATATTCCACTTTCTAATAACCAAATGATTTTATTCTATATGAATTTTTTTTTTTCTTGTTATATAAGTATGAAATCAAATCAATTAACTTCTTTGGTTAATGTCTTTATATCATTTATTATTTCTTATAGATTATATTATTTTGCTCATAAGATAAGGAATATTGATAAGTGTTGTTTATAAATCCAAAGAGCAAGAGGATGGGGTTGATTCAAATTGCAATCATCTCTCTTACGGAGAGAATATGAATCCACCACAACTTTCACAATACACACTAGTGAATCTTAATTTTGATAAATATGTAATATATGCACTAATGAATTTAGTAACCATAAAAATGCATTAAAAAAATGATAAGCTTCTTTTATAAACCGATTAGCCATAATTTTAATATTTTTAAATAATTATTAAAATAAAAATCATATCAAAATAATAATGATTAGAATATATTATTAAAATTTTCCTTACATTTTAATTTAAAAGAAGAAATAAAATTCTTTTTATTTCAAATTTAATGAAGCTGGACATGTAATTTTTTATTTAAACTTAAATTGGTATAGAAGTTATTATATTCCCTTCTAGTGCAAGTCAAAGGGTTGACGGTCAAATGATGACTCCCATTTAAAATATTAGTAAGGAAGTGCAAGTCAAAGGGTTGACGGTCAAATGATGACTCCCATTTAAAATATTAGTAAGGAAGTGATTAGGGGTTAATGAAAGATAATTTTTTTTATAAAAATGAATTATATTTTTGGTGGCCAAATGATGGCTCCCATTTTAAATGATAGTAACAAAGTGATTAGGGATTAATGAAAGATAAAAATATTTAGATTTGAAGAATAAAACAAATATCTTGCATTTAAAAGTTGTTCCAAATTCTTATAGAAATTATAATTTTTAGATACATATAATTCTTGTTATACTTTACAATGCAGTTGATTTCCAAATATGAGAATCAAGACATTTATGATAATGTTTTTATTAACCTTATCATTGTCGAAAATAATGAAATATGTATTTAGATTATAAAATATTTATTTACATGATGGGAATTAGACATATATTAAAACCCTAATATCTCATTGGGGAAGGGTCTACGTAGAGAAGTGCAAATATGATTACATATAATTATTATTATCAAAACATGAAATTGTTTGTATTTTTCATCAGGATAAGTTATAACAAACATACATTAAACTTTTGACATTGAGTGATTGCTAAAGCAATTGGTGAATAATAAACACAAGCTAATATTTAATGCTAAATATGTAGCGCATTATTTCTCCTCAAAACTTTTACAACATTGATTAGATCCAAACATGTAAAGCATTAAATACTTGTAACATAGTTAGCATTTTATTATTCCATAAAAACTTTACATTTACAAGTTTCTTTAGATCCAAACATTGAGGGCATTCAATACTCTATAACATAGTCACGTGTTTATTGTTCTGTACAACTTTTACAAGATCCTTATTTTCAGGCAAGGTACAACCGACATACTTCCCATTATTTCGAGGATGTTACACGAGATATCCACCAATTAAATTTTCAGCAACCTAACTTAACAAAATTTGAATATGGAGTGAAGTCGAATAATGCCACAAATTTGGCTCAATGACATCTTACATGCATTTCAAAATAGTCGATGACTCTAAGTAAGTTCTCCTCATATTTCACATCACCAAATAGCACATTAAACTTAAATAGCCCATTAAACTCTCTCTTTCTCTCGTCCTCTTTCTCTAAGTTCAATGGTGAGTTGTGGGGCTTAAGTATTGGTTGATTTTGTTGGTATAGTTATCATGTGGATAGGTTGTGAAAAAATTGTATTTCTATATGTAATTTGGGTACCCTCTCCATGGTTGTATGGTTGACGGGGTCATATGTATTTAGAAAATGTCTATTATGTTTTTGTAAGACTATTGAATAATGTTATACACCAATTCTATCTTTGGCACGCAATATGTGATGAAGTCTTTGTCTTTGGCTTTAATGGATTCAAGATTGTGTTGGTGTGATTGACCTGTGTAGTTTGTTAAAAAGAGGATGCATCTTCTATGGTTACTATTAAAATCTATGTAAATTCATATAAGCAAAAAATTATATAATAGAATTTTATTAATATTTAAAATAGTCAAAAAAAAAAAAAAATCATGATTAGCACTTACAATTTTCAAATATTAGAATTCAAATAAACAACTATATTTCTAATTAATTTACATATTTATTTTCATAATTTTTTAAATTTTATATATTTACATAATTTTTTTATTAAAAATATATATTAAATAATTATATAAAACTTATGTGCTTGAAATTTTTATTTAATAATATTTTACTAAAATTTTATATTAAATAACAAAATTTTTGTATTATCATTTATATATTTCTTCATTAAGAAATCTAAATATATTAATATTTTTTATAATAGATTATTAAATAAAAATATTACAAATTTTTAATGTAAAATTTATAACAATTTCTTAGAATTATGTTACTTTACCTTTGTTATAATAAAAAAATACACAAATTTTCCTTCTTTCAATAATAAATCAAGTATGGAAAAATACACTTTTCCACATGAATAGGGATTATGTATTTTTAGGATTCTCTAATTTGGGAGAAAAATAAATAATTTAAGTTGTATTATTTTTTTCATACCAAGTCATGATAACTATGTGTAATGCAAACTATAATTTAAAATATTTTGTTCATAATTGTATTAGAAATTATAAAAATTAAAAATAAAATATATATTCTTTTAAATATAAATATATTTAAAAAAATTATGTAAATACTATATAAATATAATGAATATTTTATAAATATAACAATTTTATTTAATAAAATATATATATATTTGAAAAATAATAATAATTATTTTATAAATAAAAACGTTCAAAAATCTTAACATATCGTTTTTATTAAAGATATCTTCATTTCTTATAAGGATAATATATATATATATATATATATATTTTTCATTCTGCACAATCCATTTAACTTTTTGTTTCGTTTATGAAATTGTACATAGAGGTAAACAAAATAGTTTTGTTTCTGAGATTCCAGGTAGTGATCACAATATAGTACAAAACCGTGGGGAACTAACGATGTAAGAAGATCGCTTACATCCGTCATTATAAGGATTCTATCCTTGGCGAAGTAGAGCCACTACATGTTATGTACTACGGATGGTTCTAAACAAGGTTGGCCACAAATTCACATAAATTGGTTAGAGGCACTTGGTTAGATAGCTTTATTCTCTCGCTTTTCCATAATACGAACAGAGTTATAACCATGGTTGGCCACAAATTCGCTCGAAACACGTAAATTGGCTTCACGCTCATTAATCTCTCGCCTTTCCCATGCCCCAATCCCATGCTCCAACTGGCCTCCGTGGGTGGCAGCGGCCTCGAATACAGAGTTCGTATTTATACCCATTCGCGTTTAAGGCATGATACTCCCTCTGGATGCCCGTTTTCATTTACGGAGCTTCCTCGTGCAGCCAAAAGCCTCGCTGTAATTTGACCTTGGAACAACTCACGCCCTAAAAAGAAAACTTGTTGAACAAGTTATGAATTATCTAGTTTCCAGGCATATTCCGGCTTCTGCCATTTGTCATTACAGATAGCTATTACGTGGTATCGCTATTTCTGCTATATAATATATAGATTTGTGAGAACAAATTAGGAATTGTGATAAGCATGATTGATTTTGACAGACGCCTTCTGAAACCTGCTTTGAGGTTCTTGTGATTTGTAGGTATTTCAGTTTCAATTGTTGAAGGTGGAAGAGTCCTCCTTCCGGTCAATATGAATCCGAACATCGCTTGGCCCAGTATGTTCAAGGCAAATCCCTCAAGATCTCAGAGTCAATGGGGTGAAGCTTCAAATCCTTCAGCGATTTCCTGCCAGAGACAATCTTGTGAAGGTAACCATGCAGTGTAACTCTAACCTCTCCTTCTATGTTTGTTATAGCATCATTGTGAAAACAATAATCAAAAGATTATTGTTGTGGCCGAAATCTTTCGAGATTAAAGCGCCCGCTCTTTCCTTTTCCACATCCTATAAATGGAGATCAAATATGGAGCCGAAAGAATACCACTTCAGCGAATGATAAATGCAGTATAACGTTTCATGTCCCATATTCAGTAATAGAGTTCGAACATTCTTTAGATGAATAAGAGAATCCCGTTGTAGCTATACACAAATCCTTTTATAGCAACCGCGTTTTGGTGGAATGAAATTTGATTTTTAGCTTCGAATAGGGAAATTTCAGGGTCAAACTAAACTCTGGATACGCATTTTCATCAAGCATAACTTGCTTTCGTGGTTTAAGTCTGCCAGTCAATAGAATTTCCCACTTCTTTCAAGGGTGAACCGAATTAACGGGCCGACAAAACGCTCCATAATATGTGTTCACCTGAACATTGTTTTAAATCTGATTAGAATGTGTGGAACAAGTTCTGAAAGCTGGATTTTGTGCAGGCATATCATCAGAGAATAAGGAAAGGAGTCAGCAGGAATCAAAGCCCAGATGGAATCCAAAACCAGAACAGATCCGGGTTTTACAGTCCATCTTTAACTCTGGGGTGACAAACCCTACCCCAGAGGAAATAAAAAGAATCAGAGATCAGCTGCAAGAATTTGGAGAAATTCGGGACGCTAGTGTCTTCTACTGGTTTCAGAACAAAAAAGCCAGAACCAAGCAACGACAACGCCATCTTCACTCTGGAGAGACCTCTAAATCTGGCTCAGAAAATAGAAACACTGATCAGTCTAAAGAAATCATCAGGGTTTCTGACACGACAGCCAATTCGTTAGGCAACGCGGGTGAAACCTACTCTTCTGTTGTGCGAGCTGCCCAGTTTTCCTATCATCAAGACGATTATCATTTACAAATGAATGGAGGAATAAGTAATGATCAATGCAGTTACACTAACGCAGTAGCAACTACAGCAGCAAGAGGAGGAATATTTAATGAAGGTACATGTATTGACAACACCAAAACACTATTTTCGTATGTACATTTGAATATGCCTCTCGCGTCAGCTTTTGAACAAACTTTGAAATCCTATATATATATATATAACTTTGAAAGGCCTTTCAATTTTGTAGATTGGTTCCCTGATTATTTCTGTGACTACATATTTGTTTTTCGATACCATAACAAACACCTAAAAGTTACTTGACAAATGCCATTTAGACAATTAACATTGTTCCTGTGATGTAATATATATATGTCTCAGAATATTTCTCTGCAGGGACTGGCGAGGAGTTGATGTACGGTCGCTCAATAACTGTAGTCATAAATAATGTTCCAGGTCAGGTTCCCGTGGGACCGATAAACGTTAAGGCTATGTTCGGGGAAAATGCAGTTTTGCTTCATTCCACAGGCCAGCCGGTTTTACTGAATGAATGGGGGTTCACCATGGAATGTCTGCAGAATGGAGCTATGTATTACCTGGTATGCATAATGCCATACAGATTTTCATACTGCTATATTTTGAGAAGTTTTCAAAATATTTAACTTCACTGCTGTGCTTTTAACATTGTTTATTCACTTTTCCAGGTATGAAACGGTATTTATCAATGTTGGTGTTGGTGTTGTTATCTTGGTTCGACTTGGAGTTGCGTATCGATACTCGTCAATGCTGGATTTCCATTCTTGATTCGATTTTGAATTGCATACTGTTCGTTATCTAGGATAGAGCAAATTCTAGGTTGACTCCTGGTATTATATTTGCATACATTGCATCTATAGGATTTGTCAAACTCTATGTCAGAGCTGGCTTTGTTATAATATTCCTTGTTAATGTGTGGCCTTGTTATATTGTCCTTCGTTAGTGTGTTTATGATCACTGCACTTTTATCACCCCCTTCATTTCAATAAAAATGTGGAGATCACAGCACTTTTATCTACAATAAATATGGAAGTGGTTGTGGTGGAGATCACTTCACTTTCTATAAAATGGAAATTGTTTCGTGTTTTTATTTTATTCAATAAAAATATCGAGTCCACCGCAGTTCATTCTCCAATATGTTACGAATGTCTAGGTTGTTGTGCCGATATAAACTGAGGATTGTTATGTTATCTTTGAACCTGGATTGTTATGTTATCTTTGAATCATGTTTTTAGGTTGTTTTTTTCGAGGGTCATTTTCTTCTGAATTTAATAACTGTATTGGATTTTACTTTATCAGAACTAGAATAGACTCTCATAAAAAAATACGATTTTGCAACCATATAAGTTATTATTTCCTTGAACGGAAAATAGTTACAATCACGAATAATTTTTATTTAACTAAATCGCACATCATCCTTTAAAACCCCAACTTTGTGAAAGGGAGTATTGAAACACGAAAGTTGTTTTAACATTGTGTTATAAGTATAAACTAAATTAAATGGAAATATGCAGTGAGTTTTGCATATTGCTAAAATGGATAAGATCAAACTTATAATTATGTTACTTTAAGATATCATATTTTTAATTTAATTATATATTTTTTTTAATTTGATATTTTTAGTTAGGCTTTTCGATTTTCTAAATAGAGTGGTTGTATTGTAGTTTTTTTAATATAGAATAATTTATGAATAGATATATTGTTAAGGTATTTTTCTAAAAATAGATCCAATATATAATAGTAGTGGTTTGAATCCAACCAAAATCAATATAGCTAGAAAATCAATTGTTTTTAAGCAATAATTTTTTTGTAATGAATCTTTGATTATCTTTATCTACAATGAAGCTCAATATTTAATAGTAGTGGTTTGAATCCACCCAAAACCAGTATAGCTAGAAAAGGAGTTGTTTCTAAGCAATATTTTTTTTGGAATGAATGCTTCATCATCCTCATCTACATTGAAACTTGTAAAAGCTATAATATTTCCATACTTCCTACTTCCTAATGATGATATGGTTAAAGGAATTATTGATTTTCTATCTTCTATAATTGTCTAGTCTAGACCTTAAAAAACTATAATATTTCCATACTTCCTACTTCCAAATCATGAATATGGTTAAAGGAATTATTGTTTTCTTTTTTTCTTTTCTATAATTTTCTAGTCTAAGCATGATTTGCTTCTTATACTCTATTGTATCGATCACTCTATCAAAGATATTATCTTTCTTATGAGACTTTTAAGCTAAGTTTCATTAATACATGTACTTGTAATCTTATATCAAAAGATATAAAAGGAAAGTCTTGATTTGTTTTCTTATCTAGGTCAAAACAAGCTAAAAGTGATGATAATTCCTACCATGCATCAAGGTTGTTTTTTGTTTAGAAGAAAAGTTGAATTTGAAACAAATGAGATGTTAAAAATTTTAACAATATCAAAGTGGTCCTCTAGCTTATCAATATCATTAAATATGAAAAAATATCTACATAAGCAAATGTTTCTTAGGACATTAATATAGATGAAATATAGATAAAATAGAGAGCACATTTGACTCATAATAACTTAACATCATTATAAATATGAATGAGGAAAACATCAAAAATATTTTTATATATTTGAAATTCACCCTTTTCTTTAAATCATGTAAAAGAGGTGCTTAGACAATTGTTTTCAAAGCCCTCACCAAATAAGTGATTTAGGCTCTAGTTAGTTAGATTAAGATTTTCTTCAACATATTTTTCCTCCTTCTGCTATGATTTCCCTAGGAGGATTCCCCTCCTATAGCACCATTATGTGTATAAAGTTAATGGCCAGTTCCCACTCAAATCTAGCAACCCCAAGTAGAACATCAAATGAGTCTCTCCTAGGCCTAGAGGGGCATCTACTCCTCATGTTCTAGTAATGACTTTTGTTGTAGCTACAAGAGACAACCCTCGGGTTGATGATACGTTCAGTTCCTAGAACATCTTAGAGGAGTGATTTAAGGATTTTTTGAGATTTGTGTTGCACTCCATATTAAATATAATTGGAAATAGATTGATTCATAACTTGGTCCAATCACCCTTGACCAAGGTAGACTTACACACACACACACACACACATATATATAGAGAGAGAGAGAGAGGCAAATATCGCTCATCCCAAGGATAAATGTCGTGATATGGTAGCCAACACACAATAAAATGCAGCTTAATAATTGTTGTTATAGTGAAAATGGAGAGAGAGAGAGAGAGAGAGAGAGAGAGAGAGAGAAAGTAAGGAAAGGAATTCAATGTAGAGGGATGGATAACACAAAATATTAAGCAATGATCCCAACAAAACTATGGAAGAATAAGGAGATGAAATGTAGAAAGTGTGGAGTGCATTTTAAGGTTTCTAGATCTATATTTTCATGGGCACATCTTATCACAAAATAACATTGGTAGATCTGCGATCTCCCTGGTATTTTTGGCTACAATATAAAACTAGTAAATTTGAAAGTGCACAGGTACCATTTCTACCATATAACATAAGTAAATCTAAAAATTTGAGAATGAAAGCAGCAGCTTCTGTACACAATTTCAGAGGAAGACAAACATACATGAAATGAAAAATAGAGGGCCACACATACTTCACATTACCCTATTTAGAACCACCAATTCTGCTTCATTAATCCTTTTAAAACAAAGTCCATATCATAGATCCAAAAAATCTGTGATTTGTATAAACATTAACTCCTCATGAATAAACCATTAAACCAAAAGTTGAAACCTCTTTCTATACACAGAACTCAGAACACTTGCGAAAAGCAAATTTTAGACCTCTGGGAACAAGAATTGGGAACCTTTAAAATGAATTTCTTCCCACTATTTATAATGAGAGGGGAAGCTTGAAACAATAGTTACAAAATATGTCAGAAATGTCCCAGCTATTTGATTGACTAACTATCTAGGCATGTGGAGGTTTTGTTGGCCAAATGATTACAATAGATTTGGTTTCTTCTTTAAAAAGAAAAAACTACCAAGTAAGAAAATAGGGGAAAACTTAATGATGGCCATGGTAAAATATCTCCGAGCCATTTCTTGTGATTGTCTCTAATTAGGCCACGTCTCTGCCATGGTGTTCCTCCACAGTTATTGACCGATACAACTATTTTTTTCCCCCTTAACTGCATGAATTCCCCACTTTCTGGTGCTGGAAGAAATCACCTGCGGTGGAATTAATGGTGCTCTGGAACATAACTATTGACCCATCAATCTGTACACACTTTAGACTATACCACCAAAACCCAATACATCTTGTAAGTTTTATAAAAGATTGTTACAAAAACACAGAAATCTGATTGCCCCACGCTCCTCTTTCTTAAGCTCATTTATCGTTTCTCAACCATGGGACCACTACCTATGAACTTAGGCTCTATGCTTGGGTGTTAAATACTTTGGGCTCTTGTTAGTGGACTATCTCCCTTCGTAATTTATGCTTCACCTTTGGTTTTTTGGATTTTCATGACCAATTTCCACCACATATCGGTGCTCCTCTTCCTCATAACTTTTCCAAATTTGAACTTATGTAGGAGTTACGGTATTTGTATCCCCAATATGGTCCATAGCACTTAGGCACTAGATATTCCCTGTACCCTTGGTTCAATATAGTTCCCATGACCAGGCACCATATAATATCATAACCCCCTTCATCGGAAGTTTTCAAAAAATGAATTAAAAAGGGTTATGATGCCACCATCCTCTAATATTCCACTTTAGCACTTAGGGGCTCTGCCAAAATCTGTGCCCTTGGTCGTTCTAGGTCTTTGTGACAAAGTTCTACAAAATATCGAAGCCCTCTTCATTAGAACTTTTTCTCAAAGAGTTTTGATGTTTTCAACCCCTGATATGCAGATCTTTGAAGTGACATCATGCTCATATCCTCATCTCCACATGGTGCCTCTTGGGTAGTGACATGTGTTGCCTATTTTTTTCCCTTTGGCCCTCTAAAATGTTCAAATCGCTTGCCACATGTCCTTATCCCACAATGTCATACTGACATAATATATTGTGTCAACTTCTCGCGACCAACTATCTGCTGCCATGTGTCTAGTTTTGAGGAGACAGAAGGGTTCCTTAGGGTCCTTTGTTTTGTGCTAGTTTCCTTGTACTTTCATGACCAGGTGAAACCACATATCAGAGCCCATATTCATCGTAAATTTCCGATTTGAACTTATGTAGGAGTTACGATATTTGTATCCCTGATGTGGCCCATCGGGCTCAAGTGCTAAATATTCCCTTGGCTCCAAGTTCTATGGATCTATGAGAAACATGAGACAATTTGTATTGGAATCTCTCTTCATAGAGACTTTTTCCAAAAGATTTCTTACACTTTCAACCTCTGTTATTCCTTGTTAACACTTAGGTGCCCCAACTAGCTCTATGCCATTGGTCCCTTTGGTTTTCCATGACTGGGTGCTAGTAAATATCGAAGCCCCTCTCATCAGAAGCTTATGAAAAGAAATAATAAGAGTTTTGATATGTCTTCCTGCTCTTCTTCTTGATATCTAGCTCTGATGTGATTGGATCTAGAATTTCGACACTCCTCCTTAAATCACGACTTTCCTTTTCTATTTGAAAATTAGGCTTTTTGTTTTGGCCTCCTCCTTGTGCTTTCAACCTCTGATATTTTTTCTCCTCTTTGGCAATTTTTCTCATCTCCCCTTTTCTGGCCAACATTTGACATCACTTGACATGATTTGAAAAGTTAGAGTAGGTGACAACATTGCCTCTAATTCGGGACAATGCCTTGCTGGCAAGGTGCTGAGAACCTGCGGACTAGTAGCCTCTTATCCATTAGGCATGTAGTCATTTTTTAAAGTATATAAAAACATAACTGAAGACATCAAAAAATGACATAATTATTGGTATCTACAATGACTCACCATTATGTAGAGTGGCTGAATGTGGACCTTTTTTAGTGTTGGAAGTAAATCTCGAGAAACTGCCCATTTACAAACATCTCAAGCATTTCACCATGTAAGTTTTTCAGCAAGAAAGTATTGTTCCCCTTTTCCTGAACAATATTGAAAGGTACAACACATAAGGGACCCCATTTTCCATCTTTTCCTTTATCGTCTTGTCCAACATCCCACCAAAGCACCAAATCCACTCACTGAAAAGTTTTTCTCTTACTTTTCTCTCAAACAGAGCTTTCATTTTTTCCTGATATTGAATAAGATTCCAAGTCAATTCCCCCTTGACTTCTTGAAGTTCTACGAGCTTATTAATCCAGCTGGTTAGAGAATTTGGTTGTTCATCAATGTCCTATAGAATTGTGGCCAGTGGCATCGCTAGTTGTATATGGAAAATTGCAGCTTTCATATACACTAATTGAAAAGGAGATTTTCCATTTGACCTCTTGGTAGTAACTCTATTTACCCATAAAGAAAACTTTAGTTGTGAGTCCCTATTCTTGTGATTTCTTGATATTGTCTTCTTAAGAATCCTTACCAAGGTTTTATTTGATGACTCGACCAATACATGTCCCTGTGGATAGTAGCTAGTGGAGTGAGCCACAATGATGTTATACTTCTAGCATAAACTCAAAATCTTGGCAGGTTTAAAAAATTCAGCATTATCAATGATAATCTTTCTTGGGAAAATGAACCTGATAAAGATATTCTTCTCCATGAATTTGATAACCATGACATCAATTGAATTTATAGCTAGGACTACTTCCACCCACTTAGTGAAGTAATCGGTGGACATGAGAATCCATTTGTGTGCATCTCTTGATGGGTGGATTTACCCAATGAAGTCTAACCCCCACCCTCTAAAAGGTTCTTCAACAAGAATAGGGATTAAAGGAAAAGGTGATAATTTTTGCCTTTCAACAAACATTTATCACTTCTCACAGGATCGACACATGCGTGTACCTCACCTAATAGCTTGGGCTAGTAGAAACCTGCTTTGATAATTTTATGGATTGTACCTCTCCAACTATAATGCCCCCCTCACACACAATTAGGGAATTCCATCACCTTAAGGATCTCTTCTTCAACCAGGCGTAAAAGAAAAATCCCCAATAGGTCTTTGTAATACATTTAGCCATTTAAAATGACAAACTTCTAGGCTTGTAAGCTCAAAGATCTGTCTTTAAATTTATCAAAATTGATTGGGAAACTCAAAAAAGTTAAATAGTGGATTATATGTTTATACCAATGAGACACGAGGTACTTCATTTGAATTTTTTGTGTTGTGTTATTGACCTTATTCTGCTCCTCTTCTCTTCAAATTTCTTCTTCCTTTGTCAACAAATTTATGCCTAATGCTTGGAAATTTACTTCAGATATGATTTTAACTATCCCTTGTCCCTTGATGAGCTTTGTAGGCTTGATATCCATGTCATAATTATGAATTTGAGCAATCCATTTTCCTCTTTTCCCATCATTATCACCCTGAACTAGAATGTCTTTTACTATAGTTGTAGGGACATAAGTTGTTATGTTTGATTGCAAAACAAAAATTTTGAAATCCTTCAAGGCTTTGAGCAAGGGATATGCTCGCTTTTCCAGAATTTTATATTTTATCTCAGCATTTTGCAACACCTCACTTAACAATTCTATTGGTTGGTCATGCCCCTCACTATTTTTTTGCAACAAGACAACAACCATTGAGTGAGGAGAAGCAAAAGAAAAGGTGAAAAAATATTTTATTATCTAGATTGACTAACAGAGGAGATTCTGCAAAAGCATTTTTAATTTTGGAGAATGATTCACGAGACCCAAGAGTCCATTTCACTAATTTATCTTTCTTTAGAATTTGTATAATTTCTTTAATTATCTCAGCATAATTAGGTATGAACCTCAAAAAGTTGATTCTCCCTAACAAAGGCTAGATTTCTTTCTTATTTCTCGGTAATGGGATGTTGTTAATGGATTCCACCCTCTTGGGATCTATTTTCGCCCCCTCTTTTGCCATGATGTGTCCTATCATCTTTCCCTCACTTAGAGCAAGCTGAGACTTCTTAGACTTAAAGACAAGCCATATTTTCTGCATTTCTCAGAAGTGAGACATAGATGTTCGATATGCTCCTCGTGTGTTTTTGAAAAAATAGTGATGTCATCTATGTAAATTAACATGAACTTATATTTTTCTCCAACAAAGACTATATCCATTTCCCTATGAAAAGTGGCTCCCACATTAATGAGGCCGAAGGGCATTTCTGACATATATAAACGTCCCCCAAGGTGTGGTGAATGCATTTTTCATTTGATCCTCAGGATGCACAACTACATGATTTTATCCATAGAAACCATCCATCATAGAAATACGAGCATAGCCCCACACCTTTTGAAGAATTTAGTACATTTTAGGCAAATGATAATTATCCTTTAGTGAGGCCTCGTTCAAATTCCTAAAGTTGATACACAATCTTACTTCCCCATTCTTCTTCGTGATGAGAACTAGAATTTCCACCCAATCTTAATACCTCAGAGGTATGATAATTTTTTCTTGGAGAAAATTCCTCACCTTTTTCTCAATTGATGTTAGTAATAAAGGGTTAATCTTCCTAAGCTTCTGCTTGTATGGTTTCACCTCAATTTTCAAAGGAATTTAATTTTGGATGATATTAGTATCCAATGTTTTTAAATCATCATAAGACCAATAAAACACATCCATATACTCCTTAAAATGTTTCAGGTACTTTTTCTTGTATTATGTGGAAACGCGTTTGGCCAACTTCATTATCTAGGGATCTTGATCTAGACCAACATCGCAATCTTCCATATGTTCTTCAAATTTTTGCTGAGTTGGCTTGGCAGCCATATCATTTGAGTTGAACAATCTTTCCACGTAAGCCAATCCTCTGGAGATAGTATTACCTTTTAATTATAAATCTTGTGCCCTAGAATGGTTTCTTCCCACTTGGCATATTGTTCATCTACTACTTTCTCTTTCTCCTGATCAATCTTTGAGCCTGAGAATTGTCCAACGACCTCCATGAAGTGTTTGATATGTTCCTCATCTTCAAACAACTACCAATACTTAACATTTTCTGGTATTGAAGGCATGTATCTGACTTCAATTTCATAACTCAGTAAGGGATTTTGAGGTGCTTTGAAGTTACTGGAAACTATAGCTAAGGAATCAGCCGTGCCTTTTTCAACTTTATTGTGGTCATCCATGTAAACTAAAATGTGGAAGGCCTTGCGGACTGTGTATAGTAAATTTTTTAAAATTTTTGCAATCTGAACATGGGGTACGCATGCCATGTCTTGAAGACCCTGATAATCTTTATTGTGATTTGCCCTGTGGTTAGGTTTTGATACTTGGTTGTGAGCATATTTGCAAAGGAACGTGTGGGTCATGCAAGAAATTACATCATCCTTTACTTAATCAATAATCATATTTGAATTTAGTAATGACACACTCTTGGAATTTAAGGCCGAAGAAACATATGAGACACCCAAGTCTGAGGAGCCCAGAATACCAAAGATATTAGCATGGTCGTCAATGCCTAGGAAATCGTGACTCACGGAAAGGAGAAAGATGGAATTAGGAATCTCAAGCAACGTTTGTTGGGAGGGCTATGTAATCTCTCCCATCTGGTCAACAATTCACTGACTATGGTCAAGAAAATTTTAGCCAATGCTTCCAGCCTAGCCAATCTGTGCATGCCAACGACCTTGAGACATTACTGATCCTGACCATCATGAACTAGTACAGTAGCAATTCATTGGCTACGGTCAAGAACTTGATGTCATGTATTTCTCTTTGGATTTTTTTCATGAATATGTGAAAATGCTAGTTATAGTCTCAGACGAAATTTCTTCCATGAATGTCTTTCATGAGCATGGTGTAGTAAATGGGGGAGGCATCACAAATGTAACACATTTCAAATTAACAAAGGTCTTTTCGTACGACATGTTTTATAAATTTATATCTTTAAATAGAAATCTTTTAAAATATAAAGATATTTATTAAGATAATAATTTTTTATTTCTATGTAAAAAAATATTTATATTATTCTAAATATAGCTTATATATAATATATATTTGATAATAGTTTAAATTTATGGATATTACTATTTTGATATAGAAATTATTTAAATTTTTTATATATAATGATATTGCAATTTATTTCCCATGGGGCTTTGGATTGACGGTGAATGGGTGTATTGTTAAGGCACTCTTTGCGATAGCTCACTGGTTCAAATCCCCCGTGGGTGCTAACCTACCAAAAAATAAAAGATATTTTGCAATTTATTTATTTTTTGGGTAGGTAAGCACCCACAGGGATTTGAACTAGTGACCTATCACGAGTTCCTTAACAGTACACCCATTCACCGTCAATCCAAAGCCCCGTGGGAATTTTGCAATTTATTAATTGTGGAAAAATTAATTGTTATTTTATTGTTCTCTAAACATAATCACTATTAAAACTTATAAATTGTTAAACACATACATGGCAACAACAACATAGGAAAGATAAATAGAAGAGTTCACTTGTTATTAACAAATGATATACATTTATAGTACGTGGTGTGACCCTTGGATTCATATTCCAAGTGGTCCCTTGGACTCCTTTTCGTTCTTCAGCTTCCACACCAACCCTTAGAGGATTAGGTGTCCAACATTCCCCCTGTTAATCTGAAGGGTTATGTATGAGTCCAAGAACTCTTCCAAGTCTGGCATGAAGCTCAAGTCTTCTGCTAGAGGAAGTGCTTCTGATGTTTTGAGGAGGGAAACCTTCAACCATGAAAGGGAGGTCTCACCCCGCATAAAAGGGAGAACTTCAACCTGAAAAGGGAAGTCTCAACCTGTTATGGTTTAAGGATCACCAACAACTCTAGAATTCTTAATGGAATTCTTGGGACTCTTCTGAAACTGGCAAGAAGCCGAAGTCTTCTGCTAGAGGAAGTGTCCATAATTCTTTGAAGAGGTATCACTGATTGAAGGCATGCTCAGGGGCATCTTTGTCTCTGGCTACACCTCTGAATCTAGTATCGCAGGTTGTGGCTCAGGCTTGCTTGATGTGACTTTGAAGCTTGTAGATGACCATCATTTCCCCCTTATCAGATACAAGGTGAGATGATGGAGACAGCTCAACTATAAGACTGTTCAATACTCTAGAACATGTTCAGACATATGACTGAAATATCTTCTTGGCTATTGATGCCCATTGCTAAGAAGTGATCCATCCAAGATGAATATTTGTTCTTGCAGGAGCTTTGTTTCTGAAGCATATGTTTCAAGAATGATGGGTTTTATGACAGTGCTTACATGGATGAAGATCAAAACAATGATCTCTCAGATGGCCAACTCGATCACAATGTTGGCATTCTATAATCTGTTGTTGTGGAAGACGGGAAAAATCTGGAGTAGCTGAAGGTGAATTGTCATGAGGAGCAGGTGAAGATGAACAACCCTGAAGAAATCCAGCCCTTTGAAATTGGATTGGTTTGGAGTAGTCTAGAATATGAAAGGACACATCCTTGTCATATCCAAGACCAGTTTTGTGCTTGTTGTGGACAAGCTCTTCCCAAGGTCTAATGACCGACTTGGGAAGTGCAGACTGAATTTCTGCTTTTTCATGCAAATCTGTTGTTGCATTGGACACTGAATCTGAATTTGTAACATTATTAACTTGTTGTTTATGGGAGTCTGTTTCATTGTTCTAAATAGAAACAGGTTCAGAATGACGACACCATTGTTGTAATTCTGCTTGCTATAGTTGAGATTCAAGTTGCAAAAATTCAATCTTGTCATGTACATCTTGTAAATAACTATGGATATCGGTGAGAAAATCCTTGCTGATTTTGATTGTATTATCCATAGTAGAGACTATTAGATTGTCCAGTAACTCTAATATTGCACCAATTGGAGCCATTTTTTTTAACCTCAAAAAAATAGTAAAACAATGAAGACTTCAATGCACTAAAAACTCTAATACAATTCCAATGGAAATTTTGCCTTTGATCGATGTGAGAATGTTGTGTAAACAGGGTTGCTTGAATGAAACCCTGAATATTTTACGCTTTACTGACAACTCTATGGATTCTTCTACATACGTTTCTTTGTTGGACGCTTGCATTTGGGACAAAGCTTTACCAGAAGCCAAAATAGTACACACTCACATTAATCAGATTGGAATTAAAGCATACAGTCGTTTACATAATGCACTTGTTAAAATGTATGTTATGTGTGAAAAGTTGGCAAACACTCACAATGTTTTCAATTGAATGCTTCAACTAGATGAGTGCTCATGGACTCTTATGATGGCAGCCTATGCAAGGCATGGTTTTCTTGAGGAAGAATTGTCATTGCTTCACCAAATGAAACAAGCAGGTATCCGAGCGAATAGCTTGACCTTCACCATATATCATACCACCAAAAGTTTAGTATTGCACATTCCATGCGTCCAATGATTGACATTAACATTGATTTGCATACCAATGTACCAATTTTTTCAAACCGATACTCCTCCTACCATTGAAACTAACAATCTCTGCGCAGACCATCAATCCAACATTTGTAAACTCTAGTTGGTTTATTAAGGATGCAATGTGAATGGCACACGTGCTAAGCATTGAAGTGAAAATGCATCTGGAAGCCCCTCAATCAAAACAGACATCCTATAATTCCATGCAATGCATCCTTTCAACTCTACACATGCGTTTTGTACTGGTACCTCCTCTTGGTGCTTTGTGTGGGTGTTTCCTTTATTGCATACAACCCTCTCTTAGGAAATAAATGAAGCCCATGGAGAATTTCACACCAACGTTCATCAACACTCTAATAAGGAATTGTGTAGGTGGAATATGGAACCTGATGACGAAATTAGAAGGCCCAGATAAGAGATTGCTTCAAATTAGCCATAGTCGCTTCAAGTAGATTTTATGCAAACACAGAATGGTGCATATGATCGAAGTAATGGTGGTGAATAAATTGGGGATTAGGAACTCAGACCTTCTAATAATGAAAACGACCAGTTTCTTCGTGACCTTTTCACAAGAATGGACTCATTTTGTGGTTGTGCTAGTTCTTCTCTCTATATTTATTATTCAAAAGATGAATCTCCACCACAACTCACATAGCCAAAAAATGTTGGCCTTGAACGCGATGAACCAGGTGTCAAACCCGTGGCACGTATCATTCTCAGATGCTCGAGATTTTGTGGTCTTGAGCATAGGCCATGGCGCGACAATCGATTCATGCATTGGTTTTCTTATTAGATATCTCAAATACAGAATTATTCAATAATCATTTCCCCTCAATTATAGTAGTTCCAATTTCCTTAATGCCTCTCTTGTTTAGGCAATCAATTCATTAATCTCGTCGTAGGGCCTCAGTGTGAAGCATTGGCAGGATTTCTGAGATTTTCCTTTTTTCAGCGTCCCTTTTAGCAAACCTAAGAAGGATGATGAATGTAAAAAATGGAATTGGAAGGATGTCTCAGTTATGTTCAATGTGGAGCTCTCTTTTATGCTGTGACAGAGGTATATAGTGAGAAAGGTCACAAGGGTGAGAGCAGGTGGATTGTTTAGTCTTAGCCCTAAATGTCATGGTTTCATAATGACAAAGAGGTTTGGTAGGAGGTAGCAAAGTCTTGTGTTAGAAATTGTTGTGATATCATAGCTTAGATCGGTATGCGTTGGATTTTTGGTACTCCACAAAACTAGTGCAATAGGAATATAGGAGTTGCAACTAATCAAAAAGACGTTGTCATTGGATGTATTTCAGTAGAGCATAGAGTTGAATGAATAATAACAATAGCAACAGAAGAGTCGCAGTTTCTAGAAAATGCAGACCGGAGGGCCTAGTTCGGACGTTCTAGTACGCAAAAAAAGATTGTTGTTTGCTAGCTTGGAGTAAATAACATGGGAATGGAGGACGAATTTGCGATGATTTTTCTTTGATGATGGATACACAGAGAAGAATGAAAAATAATTATTTGCGTGGAATTTTTATGATGGCTACATAGAGAGCATTGCGAAAGAGACCTGTGGATTTCGAAGGACAGAGAAACGACATCCAACAATGGAGACCTATGGATTTCAGAGGTCATGGGAATATCAGGTAGGTTCTGTAGAGTTAAGAGACTCTTAAAATACCTAGCCCTCTATTTTCATATTGATGGAATGTACGTTACATCCAGAATTGCAGAAGTGATAGCTATATGAATGTAGAGAAGTTACAAAGCATATATATAAGACATGTGACCTTGCGTATGAGGGAAAATAGGCAGAGGTATAGGACTGACATGTAAGAAAGGCCACAATAAACAAGTGGCCCATAGTTGAACAGGTTAGGAGATCGCCTACTCTGATACCATGTTAAACACATACATGGCAGCAACAACATAGGGAAGATAAACAGGAGAGTTCACTTATTATTAACAAATGATATACATTTATAATACATGGTGTGACCCTTGGATTCATATTTCAAGTGGTCTCTTGGAATCCTTTTGGCTGTTTAGCTTCCACACCAACCCTTAGAGGATTAGGTGTCCAACATATATCTATTTTAAAATAGTTAATAATTACATCCTTTAATACTAATATGAAAGAATTAATAATTATATTCCATATCAACTTCAAAGAGAGTCGTTTTGAAAATTAGAAATTTTAATATAGAAATAATTGCAATCATATATTTAGTAACTGAAATGGAAAGTGACTATGTTTGTGAAATTTTAACAATCAAATTATCAAATAATATTTGGAAATAAATTTGAAGAAGATATAAAAAATATAGTGTTTATGGAGTGATCACATTGAAATATTAGATAATTATTGTAAAATACAAACTCATTTCATTATTGTAAAAATATAGTATGACGTTGTTTAGACTTGAACAAAGTTACATGAGAATTGCATAACTGCAAATTTAAACATAGGTATAATAAATATTATTAATCTACATCCAACTCTAATTTGTAAAATGAACCTATTTTAATAAGATATGAATCAATTTTTACAAATAAATTATAATATTTCTAATATAAAATTTTTATGCTAACTATATGAGCATCAAATCATTTAAATTTTTTAGTTGATACATACATTCTATTAAACATTATATTAAGTTAGTCTATAAAAATGATTAGCTCTTGGATATTATATTCTTTTTGCTTACGTAAGAAATTAATTAGATTGCATCATCTCTTACCATGATATTTCTATACATTAAACACACAAAATATGCACATACCATTATTAAATGCAAGAATGAAAAGTAATTATGGCGATAGAAAAATAGATTGGTAGGTACCTTTTATAAACCCAAGGAGCAAGAGGATGGGTTGATTCAAATTGAAATTATTACTTCTGCGCATGGATGAGAGAATTAAGAGAATTAACGACATCTGAGTATTTGTTTCCCATCCCCACTATTAAATTTTAGCTCTAATAAATATGTTTAATATTTGCACAAATGTTTCTATGGTTATAGGATTGTATTGGATAAAATGACAAACACTTTGTATAGAGTGATATGCAATTATATTAATTTTTAAAAATAATATTACTATTTATAAATGACTAATAAAATAAAAAATCATATAAAAGAAATGACTATTAAAATATATTTAAAAAAAATCCTTATTTTTTAATTGGATAGAGAAAATGAAATAATTTTCATTTCAAATTTAAAAGATAATTTTTTATTTTAACTTTAGTTTTGATAGGAATTAATTATATGACCATCTTTTTTTAAGTCAGAAACTTTTTGATGGCAAATTAATGATTCTGCTTTTGAACCTTAATAACAAAGTGATAAGGAATAAATAAAAATAAATTTAGATTTAACAAAGGAAAAAAAATTATTACTTTTTAGATCTATACCAAAATACTTATAGAAATTATAAGTTTTAGATTTATATATTTTCATTATCTTTTATTATAAGATTTTATTTATAAATCTGAGAATCAAACCATTTATGATAAGGTATTTATCTAAATAGTAAAATATCTATTCATATGATAAAACTTTTACTTACATAATAAGAATTAGTGACATATTAAAACAATAATAACTAATATCTTATTGGTTAAGGAGCTACTTGGATATGCAAATAGATAATTACACATAACTAATATTATGAAATCATGAATAGATTTTTATTATGATGAGTGTAAGTTAGAACAAACATATTTTAAAAGGTGAAGTTAAATGTATATGAGAACATTTAGTGAGTACTAGAAATTACTGATAAAATATGTCATACCCAACAAACTGTTACTCCTTTAAACCTTTACAATATTCTTAAATATGAAGTGTATGTTACAACAAACATATGTTAAAAAAAAAGTTAAATGTACATGAGAACATTTAGTGAGTAATAAAAATTAGCGATAAAATATGTCATGCGCAATATGAGGCCCTTTAAATGCAAGAGAGAGCATTAAATATTGTAACATGGTCATTGTTTATTGTACATTAATAAATTTACAAGATCCTGATTTTCATGTAAGCTACATTCGACAGACTTCTTATTATTTCAACAATCATAAGTGAGATAATGACCAATTAAATTTTTGGCTGAGTAACCCGACACATTGGGGATATGGAGTGACTTATTATAATATCCAAAAATGCATTCATTTGTTGGACTTTGGTGAGCTAATTGCTCTTTGTAACTTATTGCTTGTGTTTCATAATAGAGTCCATGTTTAGGAGGTTCTTACTTTCATGTAGGCTACATCTCACACACTTCTTATTATTTCAAGGACATTATGTGAGATAATGACAAATTAATGTTTTGGTGAAATAACTTGACCGAATGAAAATATGGTGTGAGGTATTATAATATCCACAAATGCACTCATTTTGATGATTTGGCATAGTTAATGTGACTTAGTGACTTCTCTCCTGTATTTCAAAACACACATACTCTTTATATTTTACAATACACAATAAATCTAATATAAATAATTTTAAGCAATAATTTTTTCTCTGTATTTATAATTATAAAAAAATCATTAACACTTAGAATTCACAAATCATAAAATTCAAATAAACAATTATGTTTCTAATTAATTTAAATATTTCTTTTACATATTTTTTATTTTATTTTATACATATATTAAATAATTATATAAATTTTGTATTTGAAATTTTCATATAATTATATTTTAGTAAAATTCAATACTAAATAATTTAAATATAAAACATATTTTTTTATCTTATTCTTTAAATATTTCTTCAATAAAAAAGAGTCAAATATATTGAGATATTTAATGATATATTATTGAATTAAAAAAAAACAATATCGTTTTTATTAGGGTAATTTCCTTTTACTTATAATAAATAAAATATGGTCAAATATAATAAGAACTTTTGATGATGTATCATTGAATAAAAGGAAAATATAATTTTAAAATATTAATTTTTATGGAAAATAGTAAAAAACAATTTTTTTTTATTAAATCATTTTCCTCTTTATTTAAAATAAATCAAATATAGAAGTATAGACTTTTTCTTTTTTATTTATAAAAAATAAATTAAAGAAACGTACACATTTTCACAGTAATAAAGATTACTTAATTTATTGGAGAAATAAATAATTAAAATTTATTATTTTTTTAATAATAAATCATTATAATTATATATAGAAAACGTAAAAAATAATACTTTTAAATATATTTCTCAATTCATTGATAATTATTTTATTTAAAAATTATAAAAATATTGTCGAACACCTTTTAAATATATATATTTAATTTTTAAATTTTATATAAAAATAATAAACATTTTATAAAACTATTAATTTAATTTTCTATTCTCTTTTAAAAATATCATCTCCGGAGCTTCCTCGTGCAGCCAAACGCCTCGCTGTAATTTAACTTTTAGTAAATAATCAAATTGAAAAATTCAATAACCTGGAATAACTGAAGCCCTAAAAAGATTACTTCTTGAAGAAGTTATTAACGGTCTAGTTTGCAGGCATATACCGGTTTCTGTCATTTGTCATTGGATAGGTTATAGCTATCCAATGTCAATATATAGATTTGTACTTCTCATGAATTTAGAATTGTGATGAGCATCATTGATTTTGACTGACACCCTTTGGTCAGTAGCAGTGGTTAATTTGAAACCTGCTTTCATGTTCTTGTGATTTGTAGGTAAAACCCTAAACCCTAAACCTGCTTTCAGTTTCAACTGTTGACCGTGGAAGAGTCGACACACATCTTCCCTTTCCTTCCGGTCAATATGAATCCAAACAGCTATTGGCCCAGTATGTTCAAGGTAAATCTCTCAACGTATGATAGTCAATGGCGTGAAGCTTCAACTCGTTCAGCGATTTTCAGCCAAAGACATTTTTATGAAGGTGACTATACACTGCAACTCCAACTTCCTCCTCCTTTGTTTGTGATGGCATCTTTATGATATCAACAATTAAAAGACATTGCTGGGGCCGAATCTGCTTTGGAGATTAATATGTTTATATGCATAGAAAGAATATGACTTCAGCCAGAGATAAATGCAGCATAACATTTTATGTCTCATATTCAAATGTGCAATTGTAATAGAGTTAAATAATATTTAGATGAATAAGAAAATCTTGATGTAGATATAAACAAATCCTTTAATAGCAACTGCGTTTTGATGGAATGAAATTTGACTTTTAGCTTCGAGCGGGGAAATTTCACCGTCAAACGAAACCCTAGATATTCATTTTTATGAGGCATTACTTACTTTCGTGGTTTATGTCTACCTCTAAGTACAATTTCCCACTGCTTTCAAGGGTGAGCCGAATTAAAGCGGATATATAGTAGTCAATAATATGAGTTCAGAGGAATATTATTTCAAATCTAATTAAAATATAAGCAACAGCAACAAAGCTCTGACAACTGTAATTTGTGCAGGTACATCATCAGAGAATGAGGAAAGGAGCCAACGGGAATCAAGGCCCAGATGGAATTCAAAACCAGAACAGATCCGGATCTTGGAATTCATATTTAACTCTATGGTGACAAACCCTACCAGAGATGAAATAGAGAGATTCAAGGCAGAGCTGCAAGATTCAGAGTTCAGTTCGGGACGCTAGTGTCCTCTACTGGTTTCAGAAGGCAAGAACCAAGCTCTTCACTCTGAAGAGTGTTGAAATATTTCAACCGCACATTTATTGCAGCCTGGTTTTGGCAAAACCACCCAGACTTCCCCGCACCACCTATTGGCAAAAGTGGTATCCGTAAGAAGGGCTCATCAATTGACAGGGGTCAAGTATACAACTCCTAAACCACCAATCCTTCGGACATTAAACATCGTTTGGGTTGTGTGAGTTTGGTGTGCGAACATAGATATTATTCAACCTGCCATAACATTAGTTTTTTGTTTTTACCGCCATTTTTATTTAATGTATTTAATGCACTGTCATAGTCATAGGTAAAAGTTGGTAAACGTTTTTAATGTATCGTATGTGATATGTTTTGTTTTGAGGCGTTAACCTTTTAATGCTATTCCACACAGGGATGAAAAAAAATACAGAGCACTGCAGTGCGAAAGTGTGTGTAATATTGTAACAGGGGATGAAAAGAGGGCTCGAGACAGCAAAGAAAACAACAAGAAAAGTGTGTGTAATATTGTAACAGGGGATGAAAAGAGGGTTCGCGACAGCAAAGAAAACAACAAGAAATCCAACGCACAGCAGTGCGAACAAAATTGTGGAGCATATGCATTGAAATGAAATGTATAATGCTAGTGCAAATGTAATTGTTTTTTTTAATTGAATATGTAATGTGAATGATCCGCTGGTTGAATGTAATGAAAATTTCACATGGGTGAATGTGAAGGATTTCTTTTACAGCAATAAATTCATGTAAATTTTTATTCTACAGTAGTAAATGTAAAAGCTTTTTTACAGCAGTAAATGTGAATAAAGATTTTACACAACAGTGTAAAATTATTTGTAAAAAAGGCAGAGTAATTTTTTTTGGTGAATCCATCTGAGTGAGAGCAAGAAAATTGTACGAGACAGTGTATAAATTAATACAAGTTTATTATGGTTGAGAAACTTTGCTCTGCTCAGAAATTTTTTTTAAGCTTCCCTGTGCAAAAGATCCTGTGGCAGAAACAGAGTATTTCCTCTGTTCAATATTTGTTTGAAATTACCAGAAATTTCCAACATGGTATCAGAGCAGATCCAGGCTCTTTGAAGGTGTAAGGAAGCTGAAGGAAGGTTCATTTTGTTGCAGCACTAAATCCTCTCCAGCAAAGTGAAGTCTCAGGCAAAAGGATCCAGGTATTTCTCAGACCAGTTTTTGTGTCACTGCTGAAGAAACAATCAGTATTTTAAATATACAGTCAAGGATTTAGAAGCATAGCTGAGAATGCAAGGAATGGCTAGCACAAGTATTAGCATGGGCATGTTTAATACTTAGCTCCCACAGTTTAATGGGAAAAACTATGACTATTGGGCAATAACCATGAGAGCCCTGTTTGTCTCACAAGTTTTATGGGAATTAGTTGAGGATGGTTTTGAAGAATCAGCAGATGAAAATCAGTTTAATAGATTAACTCAGGCAGAGAAGAATCTATTGAAGAGTACTAGGAAGAAGGATTCAAAAGAATGTGTGTTTTTGTATCAAGCAGTGGACCAGAGTGTGTTTCCAAGGATAGCAGCAGCTAAGACATCCAAAGAAGCATGGCAAACCCTCAAGACAGCCTATCAAGGCATGGAGAAAGTGAAGACAACAAAATTACAGTTGCTGAGGAAAGGTTTTGAGAATCTGAACATGAAGGAGTCAGACAATATTGACTCATTCTTCACACATATGATTGGTCTGGTCACACAGGTAAGGACTCATGGAGAGACTCTTGAAGAAAGGAGGATTGTGGAGAAAATATTGAGGGTCCTACCCTCAAATTTTGATGTGATTGTCACCACCATAGAAGAGACAAAGGATCTCTCAAATTTTTCAGTTGATGAACTTCATGCATCACTGATAACACATGAGCAGAGGTTGAGCAGAAATGAAAACTCATCTCTAGAGCAAGCTTTCAAGACCTAGATGTCCTTTGGAAGAGGAAGAGGTCAAGGCAGAGGAAACAAGAGAAGAAGAGGCAGAAGCCAAAATAGAGGTGGAAGGAACAGTCCAGCAAATGCACAAGGAAGAGGCAACAATCCAAATCAGAACCAAGGCCAAGGCAACAACCAATAAAGAGGACAACATCATGCTCAAGGACAAAGGTATGAAAAATCTAATGTCCAATGTTATTATTCTAAAAAATATGGGCATTATGCAAATGAATGTAGGAAGAAGCAACATGATATGTGTAACAGACCAAATGCAAATGTCACTAGAGAAAACATCAGTCAAGATAATGTGTTGTTAGTTTGTAACATGGCTGAAACAAACAGTGAAGACATATGGTTTTTAGACTCAGGGTGCAACAACCATATGACAGGAAACTTAGCCCTGTTTTCTGCCCTAGATCAAAATGTGAAATTAGAAGTCACTTGGGACTGATAGCAAAATTTCTGTTATGGGAAAATGAAAGGTAAAAATATTTACAAAGAAAGGTGAGAATAAAACCATAGCATATGTCTAATATGTCCCTGGAATGAGATGTAACCTCTTGAGTATTGGACAGCTTGTTCAGAAGGGGTAAAATGTTTTCTTTGAGAATGATGTATGCACCATCATGGATAGAGCACCCAACAAAAGATGTATTTCTGAAGTAAAGATGACAAGGAACAGGATGTTCTCTCTCAAAATAAGGGCAGATTTGAAAAACAAAGAAGTAATTGCAGCAGTTACCTAAGAGGCTTTCCAAAGTGTACCAAAGGATGAAAATTGGTTATGACACTTGAGATTTGGACATCTCAATTTTGGAAGACTTAACCTGTTGAGCAGAAAAGGAATGGTAAGAGGATTACCATTGATAGAGAAACCGAACAGCCTTTGTGAAGGTTGTATCTTGGGGAAACAACACAGAGAAAGTTTTCCATCAGGGAAAAGCATAAGGGCAAAGACACCCTTAGAGATTATCCACTCAGATTTATGTGGACCAATGCAAACCCCATCATTAGCAGGCAGCCAATATTTTCTAACATTCATTGATGATTTTACAAGAAAAACTTGGGTCTATTTCCTTAAGAACAAAAGTGAAGTGTTTGAAAAATTCCGGAATTTCAAAGCACTTGTGGAAAACCAAAGCGGGCTGCATATCAAAGTTCTAAGAACTGATAGAGGAGGTGAGTATATCTCCAAGGAATTCCTACAGTTTTGTAGAGAAAATGGAATACACAAACAGTTTACAGCTAGGTACACCCCGCAGCAAAATGGAGTTGCTGAAAGGAAGAACAGGACCATCATGGATATGGCAAGGAGCATGTTGAAGGCAAAGCATTTGCCAAATGATTATTGGGCTGAAGCTGTACACTGTGCAGTATACATTTTAAATAGGTGTCCTACAAATGTATTGATGAACAAAGTGTCGGAAGAAGCATGGAGTGGGAGAAGGCAAGGAGTCACCCACATGAAAATTTTTGAATGTGTGGCCTATGCACACATTCCGGATCAGCTAAGGAGGAAGTTGGATAGCAAAGGGGAGAAATGTATTTTCATTGGATACAGTGAGGAATCCAAAGCTTACATGTTGTATATTCCATCCACCAAGAAGTTTTTTGTCAGCATAGATGTTCAGTTCATTGAGGAGGAAGCTTGGGATGGAAGCATAGAGAAAACAGTGAATGTTAAAAGCTGTTTGTCTCATGATGAAGATGATGAGGAGGTGGTTGAAATACATCCCCAAACAACAGCGCCAACACAAGGACAGCAAGGAACACCCTTGAGGATAAATGAAAGTGCTTCTCCAAACACACCACAAGGAGGAAATTCAAGTGCATCTTCAAGCACTTTCACACCAAATGAAAGAGGTAAGAAGTTCAGAAATTTAAGTGACATTTATGATGAAGGAATGAATTACTTGTTTGCTTTGTATTGTCATGTTGATGACCATATTCATTTCGAAGATGCAATTAAAGATAAGAGATGGATAGAAGCTATGGATGAGGAGATGAATGCCATAGAGAGAAACAAAACATGGGATTTGGTTGAGCTACCAAAAGGTAAAGAAATCATTGGAGTCAAATGGGTCTACAAGACCAAGAGTAATGCTGAAGGAAAAATAGAAAGACACAAAGCAAGGCTGGTTGTCAAAGGATACAAGCAGCAGTATGGGAGAGACTATGAGGAGACTTTCACACAGGTTGCAAGAATGGAAACCGTGAGAGCAGTGTTATCTATAGCAACACAAAACAAGTGGAAAGTTTACCAAATGGACGTGAAGTCAACATTCCTAAATGGAGTGTTAATGGAAGAGGTTTATATTGAGCAACCTCTAGGCTATGAGAAGAAAGGCCAAGAGCACAAAGTGTGCTGATTGAAGAAAGCTCTTTATGGGCTGAAGTAAGCGCCAAGAGCATGGTATAGTAGGATAGATTCCTATCTACTGGAAAATGGATTTGACAAATTTGAGGGAGAACCCACTGTCTACGTCAAAGAAAATGATGGTAAATTGCTAATTGTTGTGTTATATGTTGATGATGTGATTTTTACAGGTAATGATGACTACCTCATTGAACAGTTCAAAACAGTCATGAAAGAAGAATTTGAAATGATTGACATGGGTTTGCTGAGATACTTCTTAGGAATAGAAGTATATCAAAATGAAAATGGAATTTTTATCTCACAGGCAAAATATGTAAATGAAGTGTTAGAAAGATTCCATATGCAGGAGTGCAAGGCAGCAATCATTCCCACAATAATGGGATTAAAACTCAGCAAAGAGAACATCAGTAATGACTTTGATCCTAGTTTGTACAAGAGCATAGTTGGCAGCATAATGTATTTGACTGCAACTAGGTCTGACATAATGTATGCTGTTAGTTTAATTTCCAGATTCATGGAGAGGCCAAAGGAAGCACATTGGCAGGCAACAAAAAGAATTCTAAGGTATGTTAAAGGTACTAAAAGGTTTGACATTTTATATACAATCTCAGAATGTTCAAATTTGGTTGGATACACTGATAGTGATTGGGCTGGAAGTGTAGATGATTGGAAAAGCACTTCCGGTTATGTTTTTCACATGGGTTCAGGAGCCATTTCATGGGCTTCTAAGAAGCAGTCTCTTTTAGCATTGTCTACAGCGGAGGCTGAATATGTGGCAGCTACAGCAACAGCATGTCAAGCAGTTTGGATGAGAAGGATGTTGAGGAGCTTAGGCCAAGAGCAGGCAAAAGCAACGGTGATTTTTTGTGACAATAGCTCTACTATTGCATTATCCAAGAATTCGGTGTTTCATAAGAGAATGAAACACATTGACACAAGATTTCATTACATCAGAGAATTGGTGAGCAATGGAGAAATTGTTTTACAACATTGCAGGACTCATGAATAGGTTGCAGACATTTTGACAAAGCCATTAGACCAGAAAAGCTTTGAATTTTTGAGGAAATGTCTGGGTATGAGTGATAACGCAGCAGTTGAAATTAAAATGGAGTGTTGAAATATTAATTTCAACCACAATTTATTGCAGCGTGGTTTTGGCAAAACCACCCAGACTTCCCCGCACCACCTATTGGCAAAAGCGATATCCGTAAGAAGGGCTCCAAACACCCGATCAATTGACACGCGTCCAGTGTACAACTCTGAAACCACTAATTCCTCGGACATTAAACATCGTTTGGCTTGTGTGAGTTTGGTGTGTTAAATGCATCCGATCAGGTCAACGGACATAGATCTTATTCAACCTACCAGAACATTAGTTTTTGTTTTTACCGCCGTTTTTATTTAATGTATTTAATGCACTGTCATAGTCATAGGTAAAAGTTGGTAAACATTTTTAATTTTATTTTTTTTTAATTTACAGACGTATGGGTAAGGTATTGTATGTGATATGTTTTGTTTTGAGGCGTTGACCTTTTAATGGTATTGCACACGGGGATGAAAAAAAAATACAGAGCACTGCAGTGCGAAAGTGTGTGTAATATTGTAACAGGGGATGAAAAGAGGGCTCGCGACAGCAAAGAAAACAACAAGAAATCCAACGCACAGCAGTGCGAACAAAATTGTGGAGCATATGCATTGAAATGAAATGTATGGTGCTAGTGCAAATGTAATTGTTTTTTTTTAATTGAATATGTAATGTGAATGATCAGCCGCTTGAATGTAATGAAAATTTCACACAGGGGTGAATGTGAAGGATTGTCTAAAGAAATCGTGGGGGTTTCTGTCACAACAGTTAATTCGTTGGGTAACACTGGGGAAACATACTCTTCTGTTGTGGCAGCTGCTCAGTTTTCCACTCAATAGGACCATTATCATTTGCAAATAAATGAAGGAATCAGTAATGATCAATGCAGTTACACTGACGCATTAATGATCAATGCAGTTACACTGACGCAGTACCAGCTACGGCAACAAGAGGAGGAATATTTAACGAAGGTACATGTACTAACACGACCAAAATACTATTTTCATCCCCACCCTTGAACATGCCTTTCGTGTCAGTTTTTGAACACAATTTCTACGGCAACAAGAGGAGGAATATTTAACGAAGGTACATGTACTGACACGACCAAAATACTATTTTCATCCCCACCCTTGAACATGCCTTTCGTGTCAGCTTTTGAACACAATTTGAAATGCGGTGTATATAAACATATAACCCTAACGAGCACAAACACCTAGAAGGCCTTTCAATTAGGCAGATTGGTGCCGTGATTGTTTCTGTGACTATATATTTGTTTCGGGAGAGCAGAACAAACAGCTAAAGGTTGCTTGACATATGCCATTCATTTAGACATTTAATATTGTTCATGTGGATGTAATATATATATCTGTCTGAGAATATTTGTCTGCAAGGACTGGCGAGGAGTTGATCTACGGTCGCTCAATAACTGTAGTCATCAATAACGTTCCACTTCGAGTCATAAATGTCAAGGCTATGTTCAGTGAAAATGCAATTTTGCTTCACTCCACAGGCCAGCCGATTTTACAAAATGAATGGGGGTTGACCATGGAATGCCTGCAGCATGGAGCTATGTATTACCTGGTACGCGTCATGCCCATGCGGACTTTCATACCGCTATTTTTGAGAAGTTTTCAAACTATTTGTAGAAGTAACGTAAAATTTAACTTCACCGCTTTGCTTTTAACATTTTTTATTCAACTTTCCAGATATGAAACGTTATTAATCAATGGCGGTGTTGCTGTCCTGGTTCGATTTGGAAATGCATAGCACTATTTATCAATGCTGGCTTTCCAACCTTGGTTTGATTTTCAATTTCATACCGTTCGTTATCTACGATAGAGTAAATTCTATGTTCACTCCTGGTATTATATTTGCATACTGTTGTTTCTCTAGGAATTATAAAACTTTGTGTCAGAGCTGGCTTTATATTTAACATTTGTTAATTTGTAGCAGGGTTATATTGTCCTCGCTGTTGTTCTTTGGTGTGTTTATAATTTTACATCATGCCATTCATAAGGATCGACATCACCGCATTTTTATATAAATATGGAAGTGGTTGTGGCTCTAAAAAATGGAAAAGTTATGGTATATTTGAAACATGTTTCTAGTTACTCTTTATGTAAATTTCCTCTAAATTAAATAACCAATTGGATTTCGATTGTATCACAACTAGAATAGTCTCCGTCAAGAATAGTGTTTATTCAATTATATCATATAACATTCATGTGATCTCAATCCTGTTAAAGGAAAATAGTTACTACGAAGAACATTTTTTATTTAACCAAAATATACACCATTCCTTTGAAACCAAACCCTGTGAAAGGCACAATATTGAAACAAGAGAGTGGCTTTAACATTTTATTGCTTTTATTTATAATGAAATGAAATGAAATGGAAATGTGCACAGCTTTTCATAGAGGTAAAAGGGATAAGATAAATTTTATAATCATAATTATGTTTTTCATATTATATTTTTAATCTATTTATACTTTTAGAAGTGTTGTTATCTTACTTAATGTATATGAAGAGTTTGATTTTTTAATATTTACTTGAAGTATATGTAAAGTTTGGTTTTTCAATATTTTTATGTAGAGTTAAATTGTTATTTATATGTTACAAAATAATTTGTGAACTGAAATATTATTAGGGAACTGTTTCTAGAAATAGGCTCAATATTTAGTTGTAGTGGTAAAAATCCACCCAAATCCAATATAACCAAACAATGAATTGCTTCTAGTTAAGTGTTAAGTTAGTTTTTGGAATGAATGCCTTAATCATTCTCAGCCACAATGAAACATTGAAAAGCTATAATATTTGGATAGTTCCTACTTCCTAATGCTAAATATGATTAGAGGAATTAATGATTTCCCATATTCAAGATTTTTCCAATATAACCATGATTTTCTTTTTATGTTCTATTGTATTGATCACTCAAATCAAGGATATAATATTTCTTTGGAGTCTTTTGAGTGGAATTTCAACAAACATCTACTTGCAATCTTCTTATATCAAATGGATGTAAAAGACATGCCTTAATCTCTTATGTTGTCTAAGTAAATCAAAGCTAAAAGAGATCATAAATTCTACCATGCATAACAATACTTTTTGTTATGAAGAATCCTTGAATTTGAATCAAATGAGCTGTCAAAATGGTGTTAAAAATATCAAACTAGTCATATGTATTGTCAATAGATCTCTATATATGATAGATTGTGTATATAAACAAATATTTCATAAGACATTACTGTAAATAAAATAGATTATGAGCCTAGCTTCTATTAAGTTACCCTCCTTAACAATATGAATGACAAAAACCTCACAAAGTTTCTTACACATATGAAATTCACCCTTTTCCTTAAATGAGCTCAAAAGAGGTCCTTAGACAAGTGTTTTCGAAACGCATGTTAAAGAAGTGATTTATGCTCTAATAAGAACAATTAAGGTTTTATTTAGTACCCCTCGCCTCTTTTTAGTATTGGTATAACATGTGGATTTTCCGCTTACTAAAACATTGTGTAGGAAAGGTAAATGTCCAGATTCCACTCAAATTTAGAAATTCCAAGTTGAACTAAAAGGGCTCTCTCCTTGGATAGGAGAGACAACTACTCCTCTTGTTGCAGTAATCACTTCTATGAGAAAATACTAAAGGTATTGGTCTAAGAGAACCATATTTTTTAAGCCAAGAAATAGGGGTTAAAATGTAGTGGAGATGGCTGGAAACTCCAAGTACATTATGGAGCGTAACCTAGAGAGGCGAATACACCCCTAATATCGATGAATCAAAGCTATATTGAATGGAAGTAAATAAAAAAGGTTCTCATCTTTAGAATGCATCTTTGAAAAGTCATAAGCATCATAGCTTTTGACAAAACACATATGGGAAAACTACTCTCCTTTGGAAGGATTCCTCCCTGTAATGGGTTAAGCTGAATTAGTTAAGTAACTCACATAACTTTTAGGATTTTCTCAATGTTGGGAGATAATTAAAGTTACACACTATTGGGAATCCTAGTTGTATTAGAGATCCATGAGGCAATTTTTGTCCCCCCTCTCAATGGTTCAAAAATAGTAACCTTGTCATTACTCAATCATTAGAATGTGATCTAGAGAATTAAAAAATATATATATTCAACCATGAAATGATATTCGAAAATGGCGTCACAAGCTAAAGGGAGACTCTTAGCTAAAAGAACATATGAGATAGTATAAAACATCAAATGGTAAAGAAGTTAGTACCAATGGGTTGACATTTTTCAGGGTACATTTATGGTGTAAAGCCACTCTTTTTCTTTAGTCTTTATCGTAAAAAAACTCTTACTTGAGATAAATTACAACTAATAGGATTTGAGAGACATTTAATTTTCAAAGGCTACTCTCCTAGCTTAGATGCAGTTGTCCATTTCTTCAATGGTTCCTCTTTTTCTTATCAAATATGGGATTTTATGGCCATATTATTGATATAATCACATCATTAATAAGCTTTAAACCAACCATACGAGAATGTAGATGTTCCTTCTTGTATTTGGAAATTATTCCCAAGTTTCATTTTATGGGTTATGTAGAAACAACTTAATAATACTTTTAAAAAATATTCCACCTCCCTAGATTAGATTCTGCATTTTATGTTTAAAAATTTTCATGAAATTGTCATCATCTCCCCTTTGGCCCCTTAATATTGAATCTACAATCCTCTAGAAAGAAAGATGCTTAACTTAACAAGGTTTCTTGACCTCCATCCTTCCTTATCCTTATATTTCCTATCACCCCTTTGTGTTAGCCCATCCTTTTTGTCCCTATTACCTTCTAGTTTTCTCAAACTTAATTTGGATTGTCGCTGTGAAGGAATTAAGGCCAACCCAACTTTGGAGGAGAATTCATAAATTATCAAGGGAAAATTCTTCACATTTATGCTGGGTTCGTGAGGATATATAGTAAAAATGTCACAAAGTTCCTTTCGTTAGAATAAGGTCTACATATTCTATAAAAAAAAATTACTTTCACATTTTTATCATACAAGGAGACTATTCAATGGAAAAGAAACCTAAATTTAGACTAGATCCATCTAAACTATCAAATAGATAGAGATTGGAGGGTGGTATGTATGTAGTGGGTCAACGGTTTGGCTAGAATATTAGCACATATAGTTGTTCATGTCAAAATATATGTTATTCCAACTAGGGGATGCAACATTAGGAAACAGTATTCAATCAACCTTCATCACTCGTTGAATCGAGACCACTAAGAAACTCTTGTGATGAGATCATAGTTTAGGATATGTATCTCAATGATGGATATCCATCCACAAAGAGGGAACTCACCCCTTCTCATAGGTAGTATAGAACATTTTATTATGGTATGGGGAGGGAGTTAATCATAGTTAATAATTAATGTTAAGCTGAAGAGGTAGGTTTCCCTTGCACTACACCCACCCATTGGTTTTTCTCTATTCCCCGAGAATAGTGAAATATGGAACATATCATAAGGGAAGAGTGTTATCAAGAGATAAAGCTTTGGAACGTTAAGTACAATTGTCGGAACCTTATGTACAATAAGTAAAACCTAATTAAGAGCAATAATTTAAATTATGATCACCCCCCTTACAGGAAAGCTTTTCTATTTGGTCTAACAATGACTTTGTTCACAACTATAGTTTTATTCTCTCAGTTTATTCACTCCAATTATTCTAATTTTTATTGCATGAATCTTTTTCAATATCATCCACTTACAACATGGATTTTTTCTACGTCTCCTATCAAAATGTTGAAAATTAGTTGGTTTTATTCCCTAGCCAAAAAATTTCAAAATTGAGGTTGGATTTTATGTGTTTAGATAAGAAAGGTATTCTTCAAAGTAGTATAGGACACAATTCAAATGATTTTTTAAAATTTTTCTAGCTCAAGGTTTTTCCCATGCCTATGGTTATTCTTGGCTACCCCTGTTTTTTGTTTGGCTAGTTATTACATCACTCATTCTCAACACATTTATTTTGTATCAGTGTGGCTTTTTCATGGATTTGGAAAACTAAGACTATATTAATAGATATCACCTTTTTCTAGCTCACATTTAGAGGGACAAGGCGGTGTGAAATCTCTAGGGTGGTAGAATCATCATTCAATCCCCAACCTCTTCATGACGTAAGATATATTTTCCATGGAAGTGTAAATACTTTTCCGCATTTCAACGATACTTTGGGAGGAAGTTTTGTAGCGGTATTATCTTTATATATCTATAGTTTCCTTTCAATAATCTACATTATTATTTATTTTTTAATGTTTTTTTAACACTTTTGCATGACCAGGACACCTGTCATGGTATAATACCATATTTCTACTTAACCCTTGTGGTTCAGTTATTCCAAACAATTATCTATATTTTGGTGTTAGAAGTCATAAACACCTAGTGGTATGGTTCTTGTAATATATGCCATATTGGGTTATATTAAATTAGTCAATGGTGAATGTTGGATCCTTTCATGTAGTTTTGGAAATTCCATATTTTCTCATTTTTTAATATTGAGCATGGAGGTGTTGCCTTTCAAGTGGTCTGGAGTTTGGCTTGGAATTGTGGCTTAGATCTCAGAACTGCAAGCACTAAATCCTCTTTGCCACATAATCATTTATGTTATTTTACTAATTGTTTCCCTTTTTCTTATAAATTTCTAATCCTATGTTAACATAGGCTACTAAAGGTATAATGCATGCTTTATTGTTTCTCTATCTTTCGTTATAGAATTTAACTAGAAATTAGTTAAACGGTAGCCTAATACCATATTATTGTAGTGGTTGCAACACCCTCCAAAATTTTGGCATATATTTAAATTTTAGATCCTATTGTGGATCCTATGATAGATTTTTTGTTAGTCACTTATTGGTAAGCTGATGATCTCAAGCTCCCTTCTTCAATCTTAAGAGTCATTCACACTTTTATCCTTATATAGTATGTGTCATCTTTGGGCATGTGGATTATCGCTTATCGTGTAAAGGGAAGATTTTTTTGCTTCAAGGGGCAATCACTATGAGAATGGTTCGTTATCATCACATAGACATGTTTCGCACTCATTTCACACACTCTTGCACAAGTGTCACCTTTATCCTCCCAAAGTCTATAATCGTAGCCACACTTGTGTGAGCTGCCACAAAGGTTGTTGCATTAAGTGGAGTATGTTTTTATATTTTCTAAATGGTCTATGTTGTATCATTAAGTGTTCAAGTGTGTGATCATAGTCAATTTATATCACTGTTCACATCAGTTCCACTGATCCCACACTTAGCCAAATTCATAATTTTCCCTAGAAACCTAGCCTCGTCCAACTTTTCAGAACTACGCAGTTCACATCTACAACCCTTAAACATTTCCCTTACCTATTGTAACTGCAAAATGCGCAAAACTCCCAGCCTCCCTTAGCATCAAAAAATGCATAGTGGTTTCCTCTAGTGTCCTTCCCTCAGCCGAAACCCACTTTCTCCATAAACTAAGTAGTTTTTTCCCTCAAGCATATCAGCTGCCCAATCCACCATGCCTCCTGAAACTACATGGATGTGTCCTCCCAGGTGTCATTCCACAATAGTCATTGCCTGCTTGAACCGTGCAATTTGGTCTCTCAGTGGCCATGAAGATGGATGACATGCTAGACAAGACTCAAGGAGCCTGGGAGAAAATATAAGGAGACCAAGGAACCTAAGGTATGATAGAAGATCGCGACAAAATGAAGGCTCCAACTGATGCATAGCCCTTTAGAGGGTGGGTATGGAAAACAAGTCAAATATTTTGAAATACACCTCTTAGTGTAGCATGAAAGATAGCTTATCATTGTCATATCATTATGTCTTAAATTACATGAATGGTTGTAAGAATTGAAAGTCATTTGATGTGTTTCCTCTAATGACTATTGGCTGTTGCCATATTTCATCGTGATATTCTATCTCTATATATTCCGGCAGAGGTTCGGCTATATTCATGTATACACATAATCTTGCATATGATGTATACTTACCTCTTTTCGTTGCTTCCGCTACCTTGACAAAATCACCAATCGTGTTTCCTATCCCCTCCATAATCTCAGGATCCCAAAATTCCACTAGTAATCCAAACAGTCTGACCCACATCGGAGCTGCCAGCATCTTTTCATTTTCAGGGTTATATCTTTCTTCCCAATACTTCATGAACAGTCCCGCATTATTCATAAAATATGGCCCTTCCTAAAAAACCCTCTCTTTATCCTCCAGGTTTGCAAATATGGCTGTAAAGAACCCTTTTGCTCCTAGTTTCAACTCAATGTGCCCTTTTGGCCTCCATCTTTGGTAAATCCACCTGTGTAGTTCTTTTTCAGTTGGCCAATACCCTACAAACTTGCAAATCAATGCATGATCTTTCATGTAGCTGTTATATTCCTCCAGCTTATTGTTGGGTATTACGTACCTAGGTTTTTTCTGAGCCCTTGGTAAGCATTTTCCTCCGGTCTTCATTTGCCACAAATTACCCATCACTGGTGCTTCTTTATTATTCTCCCTGGCATTGCTCTGGGTTCTACTGCCACTTGCCTCTCCTGCCACAATATTTTTATAGGAGGGGATCTCTCCCCTCCATTGCCGATTTTCCATTGTTGACCTCAGCACAGTTTGTTTTGGAAACTTCCACTCCTATGCAGAGATTTCTGCTATCTCCTCCGCTCCAACCCTGGATTCTCCTGCTCGTTTCCCTTTTAGCGCGATTCTTCCTAGTCCTCCCCGTGTTTTTCTCCTACAAACCCTAGCCCGCAGACTGCAATCGATTCCCCTGTTCCTTCATTCCGTTGCCCCCTATCGACATATTTTCATTTTTGATATGTATTCTTACATTGAACATTTGTTATTGATTTTTTTTCCCTTTTGGAAATCCAATAGTAAAATGAAGATGCATATGTATCTCTTTTTTATCTTAATCTAACTAACTACATTTACATAAAATAAATATCTAAAAAGATCTATTCTTACTACAAAATTTATGCTAAAGCCTTACCTAACACCATCTCAAAAAATAGTGTATTCCACTATCAAATAAGCTTAATAATTACTTCAATAGCAAGGTTTTGATTGACGATTGTAGTGATATGAATTATTTTTTATACTAAGAGATCGAAGGTGCAAATGACTCACAATAGACAAGTCTAAGGGGATGAGGATATTCCTTAGGCCACAAAGGTATAACAATATCAAGTGGAATCGACTAGATGTCTCACTAGTACTAGAAAAAGCCAATTTTCAATTCCCTTGATTACAAAAAAAAATTACTTTATTTTGCTTCTATTCTTTAAAATATGGTTATTTTTCTCTCTTCTCTCTAGTAAGGAAAGACAAAAAATGGTAACAAAAATAACTAATATATCATAAATGTTTAATTTTTTAGTTTCATCCAAACACCATTATAAAAAATTCCTAGAAAATACACCAATACTATTACATATTAGCATGAACGACCATAAATAATAATAATTATCATTATCATTATCATTAGTGATATTCTCATAACAGTTTTGGTACCAATATAAACTTTCTTCATATATGTGTGTGATTAACACAATTTCTATATGAGTCTTTTGCTTTTAACTTGAGTTTTTGGAATCTAATATTAAATTGTTTTAGTTGAAAAAATAAATAACTTCCCTTTCATAAATAATTACATGATATTGATGTTGCTATGTCATTCATTAAAATTCATCTAAAATGACTAATATGAAGGGTGCTCTTCATATTATTTTTTAAAATTAAAATGTTAAATATAATAAATTATTAATACACAATATGATTTTATTTCACGGTATCTATTAATCAATTAAATCCTCTCAACCCTCGATGTAATTGATTTTATAGACATTATTCTTTATACTTATTTGTAAATACTATGGAAATGTTGGTTATATAGAAGGAATATATTTGGCTAATTTACATAAATAAATTTGATAATAACTTAATCTATTCATTTTCTTGGAATGATATGGGAAATAACATATGAGTATTTTGGACTTCTTGCTATGCAAGGATTTTTTAAGTGGTCAACTGTAGATGGTGGATAGATTAGAGGAAAGTGATAGAGGTCATTATTGCAACTTTCCCAAATTCTCCCAAATTTCTCACGCGGAGGAATCCCATTGAAAGAGAGAATAATTGGCGAGAATTGCTATCTTGGGTGAAAAGATAAGCTTAATCGAGAAAAATGTTAAGCTAGGTGAAAAGATAATAATAAACATAGATGGAGAGAACATACTCTCTTCGGTAGAGTTTCCAAGAAATAGGACAAGCATTTTCATCTTAAGAAAATGGATAGATATTTTAGAGGAGAAGAGAGGGGAACATAAGAAAAGAGAGAGAATTATCAAAGGGGATGTTCCAAGGGATTTAACGCTACATTTTCTAACACTAGTTTCTATAGTGGACTTGTTAGAGGTGTTGGAGAATGTAGTAGGGTAGTTATTAGTTCAAATCCTCCTTAACCTTAATAAATTCTTGTGAAATTTAGTTTCCTTCTTATGGTTCTTTATGAGATATTTTAATCAAATAATTATGAAGAGAAAAAATATTAAGGACAATGGACACAGGTATTAGGCTCAAAGCCAGGGAAAAACCCCTCCAAGGGGAAAGTTAGAAAGAATCTCTTCTCTTCTTATATAATCTGCTTCAAATGAAAAAACCAAGACCTAAAACCCTAAACCAAGTCCTCCTCCAAGCCCCAAGTCAAACTTCCAACAAAACCCTTGAAATAGGTCAAAGTCTTCCAATGTCAACAAGTCTCAACATCCTTCAAATCAACTCTAATCCAACTTTCTACCCTACAACTTTTCGATCGTGCAGAAACCCTAATGCCACACCTGGGGATAAATGTTATATCTCCTTCCTTTGTTCTATATTTATTCTTCTGTTGGAGACTTTAGGCTACAATTCTTATCCTTTCAGCAACATGATTTTGGACCTGGAATTAGCTGTGCAATTTTAGACTTGTTGTGTCAGGTCTAGAACCGTAGATCCTTCACACATTTGAGAGTATATGACCCAAAAATATATTTTCCTTTTTCCTCTTGACTTCTTCTTGCTTCCTTCACCTTCTGTTTAGTTTTCTTGATGTTTCTTACTGCAGATCAAACTTCTTGCTTGCGATGATCCAATTAGTGATGAAGGAGGATGATGCTTCTTGTATATATATCCTTTTCATAAGGTCAAATACCTTTCTCTAGGACAACTTGCCACTGACAGGGTTGACTTGTGCTTGGAGGCTCATAGGACTTTCGAGGCTCAAAATTAATATTTTTTTAATGTTACAACTTTCCCAATAGGGCCTCATATAATTGACAGGGACTCTTCCAACTTGAGAAAAAACATTCTTTGAACATGAAAAATCAAAGAAGTAGGAAGGACATGCTTGACCTACATGACCATCAAAATGGACCATGAAACCCATGCTTAAGTTAAAATTTTTCTTTCTTCTTTTCCTTGTAACATGAGATATACATAATGCTTTGAGTACATTGACAATTATGAAGACTAAAACTAGTTACATTATCCAACATTCCCTCTTCCCTCCGGATGTATTCATAAGCGTACAAGTTGTACAAGGTTATTCTCAAATTAAAGAGTTATCATAAGAAGAGTCAAATTGGTAAGACATAATTAAGAATCAATGATCATGATGATCATTGTCAACATATTAAGGTCTTAGCTTGCCATTCTCTTTCTTATACGAGAGAATAATGTTGGGAGGATTTGTCTGAAATACCACACTATCTATACAAGGAATATACCTAATCTGGACATTCATTAGGTATATCCTTTTCTGGATAGATTTTATCTTGGATCCCCAATCCTCAAAGAGTATCAATCCTCTTTAACCACTCTTGTCTTAGATACCTATCAAGTCCTCAAAGAGTGTTGGTCCATTCCCAATCTTGGATTGTTTTATTCATATTCTTATCCAGTCCTCTATTCTCCACTCTCCCTACATGGCCTTCACTTGGACATACAATTGTTAGTCCTATCCTAGTGCATTATGTTATGCCTCTATACTAATAGGTGTCATATATCATGATTGAATTGGTTTAACTCGGAAATATGTTCATACCTTTGCTTGTTGCAAATTTTTTCCATATTTGTTAAAATATCAAAAAAATTAAAAACGTAAAGAGGGTATGCCCTAAAAGAAAGTTCAAAGGGCAAAAAGAATAAAGAAAATGTCAAAAAATGAAAGAAAATGAAGCTCGAGAAAAAAATAAAAAAGACCATGAAAGTGAGCAAGTCAAAATTCCACTCCTATTTACTTTTTATGCATAATAATGATTGTGTGCAACTTGTTACTTAGGTGACAATCCATGGTAACCAAATAGTGTAATCTTGGTTAATCCATGTCTCAATTTCTTGTTTATAGAGATAGAGAATAAAATCTGACCAAACTATTTAATCTTGGCAGATAAGTAGATAGGTAGGGTGAATAAAAGGAGATCAACAGTTTAATTTGAACCCTTGGATGTAATAATGGTAGATTTAGATAGATTGCTATATGTAAAAGAAAAGAAAGTGTGATAAGGGTTTTCCCTTTTAAGTGCACCCTAATAAGAGAAGAAAAATGGTAGGATGTGTAGATAGGGTAAGTAGATGACGGTTTGTATGATGAATGATTAAGTTAAAAGCTTAAATCTTTTGCTTTCATCACTTGGACAAAACATGGATAACTGTAAAGAGAGCATATCAAGAATTCAATGTCAAATTAATTAACTTCCTCACTCATTTTCCCCTAATTTTTACTAATTTCCCCTAAGTACTAAAGGCACCTACAACCAGTTAGAGGGGCTTAGAGCATTTCTCTGACTTTTGGAGGGACGAGACCCTCATCCCACTAATTTGAAATTCCTAAAGTACTTAAGCACCCTACATCAATATTTCCCCTTCATAAAGTCATTCATCCCCTTTATAATGTTTTTCCTAAGTAAAATCCCTATTTTAACTTAGGAAAATTTAAACATTCTATATATAAAAGCCTCATATTCATTTAGACTAAGTCATAAATGTTATATTATGAAAATGCTTTCGGAAATGTTTAACTTAACATATTTCATATCCTACAAGGTCACATTAACTTTAACTCGTATTATTATTTAACTCCCAAGAAAACAAATCACCCCTTTCTTGTATTGCTATTTAAAATCTCAAAAATATGTATCCCACCCCAATGGTTTGAAAAATAACCATAATAAATATTGATAAATGGGACTAATTAGTCAACCTGTGATTAATTAAAAGCCCAAACCCCCTGCGATACTAATAAAGGATTAATTAATAATCCAGATTAATTACTGACTTATCGTCCAATCACATCACCCCCGATATGATTAAAGCATTTAATCGTGTCTAGGCCCCTGCATTTAACTCCCTGCCACTTTCCAATGCCGAGTACCATCTAATTAGATCTCCTAGATCTGATGGCCATCACTCATATCATGTGGGCCCTTCGATCGAAAGTTAAGCGCGCGATATGGGTGTTTTTCCAAAACTCACCGATGCAACATGTCAATCAATCAATGGAATTGCGCAACCCTCCTCCAAAACCACTTGCCTCCCAGAAGCGATGCAATGAAACCCTCTTAGTGCCTCCCATAAACGACAAAAGGTCCCGTCATTCAATTGATACCAACTATCATTGTCATTAACCCGCCAAAATATTCACTTATGCATAAAAACAAAAAAGATCATTTTTTTCCCTTTTTGTTCGAGAAAACGACCTCTACCTCCCATACACGCACAAAGTACATCCCAGTCCAGAAACTGAATTTTAACCTTCAACCGCCAACAGTTGCTGAACTCCAAAACTACTCTAGTCTACTATGCGCACTCGCAGAGTCATCACCATAGCCAATTGTCCCTTCGACCATCTGAAATAGTTATTTACCATACTTTATTCCCGAAAACCTTTTTGTGAACTGAACTTCCTCTAAATTGGTTTAGAAACCCAAAGTTTCATTACAATCTAGTCGCTAGCTTAGTCTCATTACTTCCTAGGACCTCTGCGTCAGCAATATATTGAAAATCCCCATTTTCATCCCTGAATACACAAGCACCAGGGATGGAAACCCAAGTTGCCCTAAACGTTGCTCTAATCACTACTCCTCATAGGGATTCGGACCACCTTCCCATAGCTGATAAGGATTTCCAAATTAAATACCTTACATTTGGTGACCCCTAAAGCTATACTGTAAGTACTGAGACAATTATCTAAATAAAGGCAATAAAATTGGTCTTTGGGAATCAAACCTCCCTAAATATGAATTTTCCATTGTCCATATCTTCCAAGATATTGTCCATCAATTCTATGAAAACTATAATCCCAATCTGGGAGCTGTGATGTCCCCCATCCAACAAATCCTTTTCATCATTACAACAAAATCTATCAACAACATGTTGCAACTGCAACCTGGCCAAGACCTTTCCCCCCTATCCATTGTTGATTTACTTGAGAAATCCTCAAAACTATCCAGCCCAGAGATCACTCAAGTCTAACAGACCTTCATGGAAGAGAGATACATAAAAAAGGACCCCCCTTCTTACATGACATGTGCTTTTACTGGCCTGGGTAGGGACATTATCTCCATGATTGCTTGCATTCTAGGTTTTACAACTGATGAGTGTGTAGATGAACTGACCTTTGTCTCCATGACTATCTTCACCCTTGGTCAGCCTCCTATTGCTAAATATGACTACGCTACATTCATAGTTGACAAGATGCATGACCAATTTAATTTGTCCTTGAATTAAAATTTGAATTAAAATCGAATTTAGTCTTAACAGCTACTTGGAGATAATTGATTAATTCATTTTAAATTAATTAGTTGGAGAAATTCAAGTTAGAATTCTTTTTGAAGTCATACAAGATTTATCCCTTAGATTAAGGAGATAATATTGAGTTATATTTTAGTTGTAATTAGTTAACTCAGTTTAATGAGTTAAGTCCAGTTAAATTAGTTCCAAACTTTTTGAGGAACTAATAGAGAGTTAATAGTCAGTTGATGTGTGCATGCACTCAACTAGTGCTAGTCTGGTTAATTGAAGATTACCTCATTAGAAACTCATGCATGTCTATTCTAAGAAAGACCCGGTTGAGATTAAAGCTAAGGATAGTGTACTATTAGTTGCATGTGTTTTCTCAAAGAGAAGACTCATATATGCAGTCAAGGATCATTCCTTGAGGAATCTGCAGTTCTCACAGTGTGTGTGATGAGAGATCATCCACTTGGTTGAAGGTGAATCATCCCAAAGGAACAACACAAGGAAATAGGAGCTTGGAGGACAGAGAAGAAGGCTTGAGAGAAGCCAAGAATGCCTGTGAGCATCTGTGAGGATTGTACCGAAAGCTGGCTAGCTATGAGAGCTAAGGCTTTGTATAATTCCTATGTATTTCCACCATGTGTGATAATACAAATATTGGGATTTTGAGCTGAGGCTTTCCGCAAAGTATATTCATGTGTATTTTGCATTGATTCTTCTTCTTCTGGTTATATTGTTCAGCTCGATCTTTAAGCATTTGCAAATTGATAGTAGAAATAGGTTATAGTATTATGCTTTGATTTATATTTTATTATCACGTTAACCTGCATCAACTTTTCTACACAAAATTGATATGGGAATTATGAGTTTGTAGTGTTGCTCCTCAAGTTATCGAATGCACTATTTGATTTTGTGTGCCTCGTGAATGGTATATTTTATAATTATTTATATGATTTTTTTTTTGGATGGTATCCTCATATATTCCAAATCTACGGAAGAGTATGAGCAACATTTAAGGATTGTGCTTAGGTACCTGGGGACATAATTTGCATGCCAAACTAAGTGCTCATCTTTTCAAAGAAAAATTCATTATTTGGGTCATATTACTTTAGAACAAGGCCTAGCAAAAGACATATCAAATATTAAAACAATTAAAGAGTTTCTTAGACCCAAAAAATGTGATAGAAGAAAGCTTTTTATTGGGTTTAACAATTAATATAGAATATTTATTAGAGGTTTCTTTGGGATAACCCATTCTATTACTTCCTTGCAAAGGAAAAGTGTAAAATTTGACTGGTCTCATAAATGTGAAGAGGTCGTTAAGGATTTAAAGGTGTTGGTAACAATTCCACCTATATTGAAGATATATAACCTAGATGAAGGCTTTCTCATGTCCACATATGCATTTAAATTCAAAGGACTTGGAGGAGTCTCATGCAGAATGATCATGTGACTTGATATGAATATGAGAAGCTCTAGGAGGATGAAAATAATTATGCTAGTCAAGGTTTCTACTTGGAAACCATTATACTGCCTTAGGGTGTGGACAAATTTTCTCATGGGAAAGAGATTTAGGTTACAAACTAAATATAATGGGTTCAAGAATTTTTTTGGACAACCACATTTAAATTCCAAACAAATTAGATGAATGTAATTTTTGGATGATTATGACTTAATTTTGCTTGGTTGATTCACTCAGTAGGATGGGGCATGCAGTGTATGCTACAAACATAAGCACATGAAAATGTAAATTAAAAATAAAAAAATTTGAGGCTTAGAAGTTGCAATAATGATACACGGAAATAAAAAGAATCTTATAGCAAGGTTAAGTGCAACCCAATTATAGGTATTATAAAATGGAAGACAATGGATTTGCTTTGTATAAAGGAAATATCTATGTACTGAATTACAAGGGCATAGAAAATTTAGTGTTGAGTGAAATGCAAAGAGAGACTTATCTTGGGAACCTTGTGTATCAAATTCCAATATCAATAGTCATAAAATAATACTGTTAGTTAGGTTCGAAGAGAGAAGTGGATGATTATATGGCCAGGAGATTGGAATGGAACAATATTAAAAACTCGGCATAGGCACCCAATGGGGCTAATATAACCACTACCCATTCCTAAGTGCAAATGGGAAATTGTTTCCATCAATTTCATTAAAAATCTGCCAAAAACAATAACTAAACTTGATTCTATCACGGTTATGGTTGATAGACTCAAAAAGGTTCCACACTCAATTTAAATGATGTCAACACATAAGGCAACCAATGTTGTTAAGATTAACATGTGGGAAATTTTCAACCTATATCGTGTTTCCAAGGCAATAATTTGAGATGGAAATACGAAGTTTACATCTAATTTTTAGATAGGTTTATTTAAGGGATTTAGGAGTGGTTTAAATTTTAGTACAACCTACCATCTAAATTTATATGGTCAAATGGAAAGAGTAAATCAGGTTACTAAATATATGTGATCTACGTGATGGAAAAATCATCAAAATGGGAAAAACATTTTCACCTAGTGGAGTTTGCATATAATGAGGTGTATCATCATATTTGAAGATGATCATATTTGAAGACTTGTATGGGAGGAAACGAAGAAGCCAACGAGTTAGGATAGTATAGTTTCTAGCACCATTATTGGTCTAGATTTACTAAGTAAAATCGAAGAGAGATGTTGGCTTCAGGGGGGCTGACCCAGGTTTAACACTAATTAGCCAAACAAATCCCTACACTACTGGCTCTTTAAACATCGGTCTGCACAGCACGGACCAAAGTCTCACCTGAAGCAATATGAGGGGATGTTGGAACCAAGTTTCCGCACCCTTGAGATGGTTGTGATGGCATTTGATCTGTTCTATCCCTACCTTTGTGCAACCCTAACCTGGGGCTGAGGTACTTCTGCACTACTATGGTAGTGTTTCGTGCAAATTCCACAATTATCTTAAGTGTTTGCTTATCTAGTCAAATACTTAAAGTTATCACCATGGACACAGATATTTGTGATTGCATTCAATTATTCAATGTAATTACATTCATTTGTGCACCATTCATAATAGAGGAACTTCATACACAATAATATCCAAACCCATCAATAGAACAAATACACAGATATTGTAGAATAACTCCTTTTATTAATATCTTTCAAGTATTACAGACCTTGTTTGTGTTGCAAACATAGTTGCAGGGGTCTGCACACTCAGCTACAGACTTCTACCCTAGGCCTCTATGCAAATAGCTGCAGAGCCTCTACCTACGCTACAACCCAAGACTTAGACTTCCTGCTCTATTCTATGACTCTCTTCTTCTTGTTTTCGTTCCTCTAACTACTTAGAGCTTAGCTCTATTTATACAATCCCATGGTCTGTGGACCATGTGTGGATATTATATAGCCGACATTACATTTCCAAAATAAGGGTGGACAAACCTATGACTCGTTAACACCTATGCGTTCCACGATCAGAAAATGTGGAGAATTTACACTTGGATTACAAAATTTGACCAAAATATGGGCTTTTAGCCTCAAAACTATCCTTGGGAGATCCTTTGCCCAACAGGCCCCCAACACAAACATCATGACTCACCCTCGAGTCACTCTGCAAGTGCAGAGATCTTAGCGCGAAGACCTCCCAGCTCTGTTTGGATGACCGCAACCTTGGTAGTGCACTGAGCAATCTCTTGCTGAAATTATTACACTCTCCGCTCCGTAACTACCGCTGAACTGCCACCCTACATCTTCTGTTGAGTTCCCTGTAGTGTCACAAGATTTCCTTCAGTGGAAGTTGTGATCATATATGCCTCGTCTATCCATGGTTGTAGGTGCGCTTTTAGGACCACTTCTTTGTGTCGAGCGACATCCACTTGTTCCTTAAGCGCCTTTGCCTCCTGCATCCATGCAAGCCTCTATGTAAGGGTGACCATCTGCGTGGTCCCTTTGACCTCGTCATATCTTTGTTGTAGCTTGCGCGGCTCTGTCTCCAAGCGCTCTACATTTGGGTCCTCCTGCAGGGTGGTCAAGACCTCGAATGACTGTTCAAAAATTCAAGTGAAATCTACTACTACACTATTGACCATCTCTATTGTTGTTGTAACAGCGGTGGCACATTGTTCCCTAAATTCTGGCGGAGTTGAAGGCTGATCCCTCAGCTACAATTCTGTGATTTGCAGGTTCAGCTTCAGCTAAATCCTGTCCATCTCCATTGAAGAGTCATGCACCCCTGTGGCCAACATGGGGATGTGCACATCAACCAGTTCTTCTGCCTGAGTTTCCAACTCCAGGACCATTCAGCAGGCTTCCTCCACTACCCACATGATTTTCTTATTCTTCTTTGGTCTTGGTGCCCTGGGTCATTTAGGGACTTCGACTACCACTTTAGCACTCTTTGGGGCAACTTATACTACCTCAATTTCTTACGCGGCTTCCTTGGTTGTTACAACTTCTATGTCCATGGCTTCTATGGGTGTCAACATCATTCTATTTAGGAGGTCCTCCATCTTCTTTGGCAATCTCTCAAACGGTGAACTTTCTCTCGAAGCCTCAAAATTCGCATGGTCCATACACACATGATAGCACGACAACTGAATTTTTAAAATGTTAAGTGCTTTCCATTAGATAGCCAATTGTAATTTATAGGGCCTTTTGAATTCAAATCTGACTGATTCCCCCATATTCGGCCCATTAATGCTAGATTGGTGGTAGATTTTCAACAATCTAATCCCTAAATTTTGCCTTAAGTGCCTGCCACCCACTCCATTTGGCCACAATATGACCATCAAATCGTGAACATTAAATTTAACATACACTTTCCAAAAGACCTGCACGCTATTTACATGAGTAGCACAACTACCTTCGCACTGTTGCAGACCCAGTGACACGTCCTTGCTTCGCACACACTTCCAATCATGCAGCTCCGTAACTCAGGCGGTGTAGATTATAGTCCTGCGCTTCCTTTCAACTGCATGGAGCGCTAAAACTTTGCTATTCTGATCTAGTCACCTGGCTGGATCGCCGGTGTGTGGCTTCAAGAAAATTCCATTTACCTTTCCTGGGTCATTACGACTTCCACCCGATAGACAAGCCTAAAAGCGGTTTGTTCCATCAACTTCTTGTTTTTCGTTCGATAAGCCCACAATACTGCAGGTATGTGTAGGTCCCAATCACTTCACTGATCATTGTAAACCTTGGTCAGCAAATTTTTAAGCACTTTGTTGAACGCCTCCACTATCCCGTTAGCCTATGGGTGATAAGGTGTTCTCTCCTAGTGATATACCTGAAATTCTTTTGTCAGTGCGCTAATCATTTCATTCAGAAAGTGCATACCTCGAACACTCCTCAAAATATTTGGACATCCAAATTGCATTAGTATATTCTCAAACAAGAACTTTGTAGCCATCTCACCTGTGCAATCCTTCATAGGTTGTACCTCCACCCATCGTGTCAAATACTCCATCGCGTTGATGATATACCGTGCACCTGTCTTCTTTCCTTGCAGCTGAATGGGTCCCACAAAATCTATTGCCCATTTCTCGAATGGTTGTAATGTTATTTGTGGATTCAAAGGTAGTTCATCCCTAGATGATGGCCTACCAATTCTTTGACACACATCACATGCTTTGTAGTAGGCTTTTGAATCTTGATGGAGGGTTGGCCACCACAACCCTATGCATAAAATCTTATGTGCGGTTTCTCTTCCTACATAATATCCTCCCATAGAACCTCCATGATTGTCCATGGGGATGTTTCTTCTCTCGAACTTCGGCATATATCTTTGCCATATCTCATCAAACCCCATTTTGTATATATGCCTAACAATGACGGAAAAATCTACCGCGTGCACCACTAATTCCTTCTTTTGCTGGAGAGAGTATCCTTTTGGTGCAGTTCCTATTGTTAGGAACTGTATTATATCCTCAAAATGACCATCCATGACATGCACTGCAAATAGATGCACATCATGCAATCCTTCTTCCTAGTTAGTAGGTTATTCCCCTATTTTGATGTGCGAGAGATGGTCTAGTCCCATGTTCAATTGTCCAAGCTTCACAACAACTTCAAAATCATACTCTTAGAACAAGAAGAGCCATCTATAGATTTAGCCCCTCAACACAGGCTTATTGACGTGGTACTTCAGCACAGAGTGATTCGTATACATCTTAAAATGGCCTCCTAGCAGGTAGTGTCAGTACTTCTGGAGCGCATACACCATAGATAGCCCCTCACATTCAGTGGTAGAATAGGTCTTCTCGACTCTGGATAATTTGTAGCTTTCGAACGTGATAGGATGCTCAAAGCCTTCTCCCCCATCGTGTGTCAATATTACCCCCAACACTATACATGATGCGTCGACATGTACACGAAACTCTTTCTTCCAATTCGGGAATATTAGAATCACGTGGTAACCATCTTTTCTTTCAATACATCCAAGCTTTTCTTACAATGATCGTTTGAGTAGAATGTGACATCCTTCTTCAACAATTTTTCCATCGCCCTGGTGATATGGGCATAGATTTTTATAAACTTTCTGTAATATCCCATATGTCCCAAAGTAGCGCACAACTATTTCACACTCCTCGGCGCTTCCAAGTTTAGTATCACTGCGATCTTCGCAAGGTCTACCATCAGTCCTTGTCTGCAAACCACATGCCCCAATAGGTTACCAAAAGTAATGCAAGACAGACACTTCTTGAGATTAAGCGTGATCTGGTATCATCGACAGGTATCTAGCATCAGGTGCAAGCTTGCTACATGGAAGTTAACCAGCCCAAATACAGTCCAGTCATCAAAATATACCTCTAGGAACTTATGAATAAATTCCTTGAATGCCACAATAACTATATGCAAAAATATGGTATGCACATCCTTCAATTCAAATGGCATTATAGTGTATTTAAAACAACCCCACTCAGTTGTGAAGGTTGTGTTGCTCCTATCTTCTAGTGTGATTTGATCTGGTGGTACCCAAAGAACCCATCAGTGAAGGAATATGCTTCCTGGCCACCTACATTGTCCAACACTTCATCCGTAAATGGAGTCGGGAAAGGATCATGCACACAAGCATCATTCAGTTTTCTGGGATCCACGCATATCATTATCTCATCCTTCTACATTTCCTCTTACACCACCATAGGGCTTACCCAATCAGATTCTTCCATAGGAACAATGATGCCTGCCACCATCATATTTTATAGCTCTAAGCTGAGCTTCTCCTTGTATTTCGGATTTAGGTGGTAAGGTGTCTACTTAACTAGCTTTGCGTCAGGCTTTAATGTGATCTTCACCACTCTTCTTCGATTATTCCTTTCAAATTAGTAAACCTGGTAGGGAATAATTCCTGGTATTCACAGAGCAATTGAATGACCTTATCCACTATCGTGTCATCCCAGTAGTCTCCAATCTTCATGAATTTGGGTTCCGCCTCTATACCAATGTTAACTTGTTTTATTTTCACTATCACGGTTATATCAAGGTTCTCAATCTGCAGTCCTTGAAACTCACAGTGGCCTTTTGTTTCCGAAATGTTAATCTTTCGTGGATCCTCATCCTCATCTTCAGCAGTTACATTATAAAATTCAAGCACATGACTTGGCTGAGTAGCCCATTCAAGCTAAATTAGCTCTGAAGGATCCTGTGGTATCCTAAAGATGGCTTCTTGCACCTCTTGTAGCACTTCATCAATACTGTCAAACTCATCATCAAAACTAAATTTCATCATGAATCCTTTGCGTAGGATATCCCACTCACTTGTCACATGGCATAGCTCTGTTTGTATATACCAATTCATTGGGATAACATCCAGGGTATGACAAAATAGGTGCACCCACTTAGGCTGGGGATTTTCTCCTTAATCCTACATCAATTTGGCAAGATGTGCGTGCGAATCATTCTACCCATCGTACTTGTCTATTAGTTGCACCTTAGGCTTCCCAAGTCATTTTCTCATCATCCTCCTACATTCACGCCAATCATCAAAGCTTCCCTTATACGTACCCCACCATCTTGTGGGCATAGCGCACATTGCCCAGTCCAAGGCCTAGAAGTACTGCTTTTCTGGTATCTCCCTTTCAAATGCATCCAAAAAGATATCTAACTCATTTAGACCATCATAAATAGGTAGGTTTATTGCCTTTGATGACACACAGTGCAACGACCAGGTCATCATGTTGCAATTCAGCGTAGTTACTTTGTGTAACTGGTTCTACCAACATTCTATTTCCTCATTGGAGTGTGAGGTGCAAGAACCCTAGGGATCCCATGTAATCCATACTTAAATTCAAAAAGAGTCAAGGGATCTCTACTTGAATGGTTCATGATGCACAATAATTTCTAAGGTTTTGCAAACGGGGTAGCAAGCTAAGTGGGCTTGATTATGGGGAAAACTCCACAGTTAAGCGCGCTTGAGCCAGAGGAGTTTTGGGATGGGTGACCTCTTGTGAAGTCCTGGTTACCAGGTGCAAGCCCCGGAAGTGATGATTGATGCTATGTGATTCATTTCACTAGTTTCAATCCCACTTCTTCACCCCTTTGAGCATCAGCCGATGCAATGAGTGCTAAGTGAACTATTCAAAAATCCTGAGAAATTAGTCAGTTACGACTACCTCTCATGGAAATGGTCATACGTGAATGACTTACTTAACGCAGTTGAATCCCAAAATGATATCTAATATAATGCACTGTAAAAACCCCCATACTTAAATCCATCCATCCGCGATGGGATTCACTGAATCTTGGTTTCACGCTATTATCTTATAGATGCAGTCCAGATCATCGTCACTCTCATAATGACAGACTGGTTTCGTATAGTGCAATCCTTCAGTAGGATCCAGGGGTATTAGTACACGCAGTGATTTATTCTCAAAGATCATCTTTCACTTCTTTAGATTGATTACCCTGTTTATATCAGTAGTCGAGTCGATTCCCAGGAGCACGGGGTAGGGATTGCTATCATTCACTATCTCTATAACTTCAAAATCCACCAGCTCACTTTCTCCCTCAATGTCCATGGTCATCCCCTGCAGCCGACCCATGGGGATGATTTTCTGCTGATTCACTATCCTTAGCTGAATCGGAGACATTTTTAGCGTAGGTCTCCCCATTTGCTCCCAAGTTTTCTTTACCATAACATTCGCATTTGACCCAAAGTCCAAAATTACCTGATCCATTTCATAGTCTCTTATTTGTGCGATCAGTCTCATCTCCCATCCCGTCCTCGTTTTATGCTTGCCAATTTCACGTGCTACGCACAGCTCACCTAGCACGGTCCTAACACATCTATTCATGAGTTCTTGTAACCCTTTCACAGCCTTACTGTCATGCAATAACTTCATACAAGTTTCCAGGAATGTTGTGAGCATAGTAGGGTCCATCTCTGGCTCAAGCTTGTCCTTGCTTACTAAGGTGGAGGCCTCAGTGAAGCTCTTCTTAGCTGACATGAAGGTTTCACGAGTGCACTCCAAATCAAACTTAGCCTCTTTCATCGAGGTTTGACGAACCCATGTACTATATTTTGGCTATTTCCCCTTGTCATCTCCTATCGCGATCCCACTCCTGAGCACTATATTTACGTTGGGATCCTCCTCCCATGGCTCAGGCCTCATCATCTACAGGTTCTGAGTTGGTGGAGGTGGTAGCGCCCCTTTGTCTCATATCCTAGCTATTAGTGTAGGACAATCCTTCATTTTGTGATCAAATAGAGTGCAATATTTACACAATGGATGCGTGGGATTGGTGCACTCCTGAGCATAATGTCCCAATCCCCCAAAGTTATAACATATTAGCTATCCCTGACCTCTATTGGGTCCTCCTCTACCTCGGCCTCATCCGAGCCCCTGAAATCTTGTTCACGCCAACCTCACGCCATGGTTAGGGACTAGCATTTCAGCCTAAACCCTATAGGCCAGAGTTCTTTCCATCATCAATTCATAGCTCCTGCAAGTATGCTCATCATGTCCTACCAACCTACAAAAGTTGCAGAAAAATTCTTTTGGTGCTTGTGCATACTTCTGTAGCAAGTGATAGTTATCTGTGGCATGTGTTCCAACTACCTGATAGATAGCACACCATAATGCAGGCCTCATGTTAGGTCATGCTTCAGCTTCTTGCCTTAAAGGCATCGGTCCTCCCACTGCAAGGTAATTCGCAAAGACTAGGCCATGGTCTTTGTCATGACCATGACTCTTGCATTTAAAGCACCATACTTCCTCGTGTACTTCTGGTCAAACCATCCTGTCCTGCTTTAGGCCTTACATCTCAAGGCACAGATTCTTCGGCTATGTAAGGATCTGCTGAAATCCTAGATTAGGATCTTGCATCAGAGTCTCATGTAGTCTCATGGAAATATCCAAGGCCTCTGCCTAAGTTGTTATATTCTGCTATGACAACACACTCCTTAAGTGGGGTAGTAGCGAAGACACAAACCACTCACGATATTGTCTATCTATCAAATTCATGTTGGCTTCATGGATTGCACATTTCAACCTCTGATCTACCTCCCAAGGCGTCTCGTCTAGTCGTATCACAATCTGTTTGAATCCCACAATCGACTACATCTCAGATTTAGGCCTGCTAAATTCCCTATTTAGTGTTGCCTAGATGTTTGCTACTCCAGCATTCGGGTTATTATTAGATTACTTAATATACTAGGTTATCGTGCAATCTTGTAGAGCACTAACCAGTGTCGCCTTCTTTATGTGATCGTCTGTAATGCCTTGAGCTTCCCATATAACCCTCACAATGAACCAAAATTGGTCTGGGTCCACATTTCCCAAGCCTTTAAACAAAGGAAACTTCACTGTATTTGCCATACTAAACCGTGGTGGAGTTGGAGGTGGTACAAGTGAAGTTGGAGGCAATGGTGGTGAATTAGGAGGTGGTGTGGCCGGAGGTCATATTCACGGGAATCCTTGTCTTATTAACTGAATAGTGCTTCGTGGAGAAACCTTCCCTATCGCTTCTTCATCCCTTCGTTGAGGTCAAATCAAGGGGCTATACTCTGGACCATTATTTCCTTCGTTTTTGTAAATTTTTTTGCTTCGCGTAGTCCTGAACATTAAGGTAGCTGCATAACCCATTTATCACACAACAACATTTTAATCCAAGTATTCAAAGATTTTACGTACTTACCTCGCAGTCCTTTGAAAAAGCATCACTTTGCCTCACTATAGTTTTCTAAGGTGTCAACCGCGAATTCCATAACAAATCCTCCTATGACACAATCGAGCCAATGATCGATAGCGCATGTGATCTTATCCTTTGATGCTTCTAACCTTTGCACTAGCTCTGGGGTCCATACAATAGGACTGTTAAGTTTCCACCTTCCTTGTCTATTTGCTGGCTTCGTGATCCACTGGTATAGCTAAATAGAGAAAGAGCAGAAAAAGATCTCATGGATCTCTGTATATAGGTACTAGTCCAGCCAATATTCCTATGTCAATCACAGATTTCTGTTCTTATGTGCCATGAATTCATGGATTTTTCTATCCAACTAGTCTCCAATCTCCTTCTTAGTTGGATTCAAGTGATACGACATCACACATCTCTTGTGCAGATTCTGCTATTAGCAATGATACCATTTGTTGGCTTGAGGGAGCATGATCCAGGTTCAATGTTAATTAGCTAAATAAATCCCTACACTACTGACCCTTTCAACATCAGCTCGCAGAGCACGGACCAAAGTCTCACCCGAAGCAATATGGGGGGGATAATGGAACCAAGTTTTCACACCCTTGAAATAGTTTTGATGTTGTTTGATCTCTTATATCCCTACCTTCATGGAACCCTAACCTGGGGCTAAGGCACTATCATGCTACTATTGCAGTGTGTCATGCAGATTCCTCAATTATCCTAAGTGTTTTCTTATCTGGTCAAATACTTAAAGTTATCATCACGTAAGAAGATATTTACGATTGCGTTCAATTATCTAAATGTAATTGCATTCATTCGCAAACCATATAAGAGCAATAGAGGAACTTCATACACAAAAATATCCAAACCCATCAATAGAACAAATACACAGAAATTGCAAAATAACTCATTTTATTAAGATCTTTCAATTATTACAGACCCTATTTGCCCTTCACAGACAGTTGTAGAGGTCCATGTACTCAGTTGCAAACTCTTATCCTAGGCCTCTACGCACTCAACTACGGACTTCTATACTAGGCCTCTACACACTCAGCTGTAGAGCCTCTACCTACACTACAACCCAAGACTTAGACTTCCTACTCTAAGATATGACTCTCTTCTTCCTATTGTCGTTTCTCTAACTACTTAGAGCTTAACTCTATTTATACAATCACTTGGTCTGCGGACCATGGGTGGATCCTTTACAGCCGACATTACATTTCGAAAATAAGGGCGAAAAACCCTATGATTCTTTAACACCTACACACTCCGTGATCACAAAATGTGGAGACTTTACACTTGGATTACTAAATTTGACCAAAATATGGGCTTTTAGCCCCAAAACTATCATTGGGGGATCCCGCACCCAACAAGAAGGTAACAGAAAATAAATAGAATTTGAAGGCTTCCCAAGATATACATAAAAGTTACACAAATAAGAATAGGTCAAAAAGGGAATTTAAAACTGGAAACGATGTATTCTTGCAAGTGAAGTAAAGGAAAAACTCCTTGAAATTGGGTAGTTGTGAAAAGTTTGGATATGCCATTTCAACTTCTATATCCAATTTTGAGATACTCATTTATGTAACAAAGTGTATTTTGTATTTGATGTTATGGATGTGAATATGTATACATGATACTACATGGTTTTTCCTCCTCTTTCTTCTTAAAATACTTCTTGAGAACTCAAGAGGGATTTTGGGGTTCTGATGCATTGTGTTATAAAGCACACATTTGTAATTAGATCCTAAATTTATGCCTCATATTGTAAGATGTTGAAATTATGATTTTGTTCTCATTGATGGGTCTTGCAACTAATGCCCATGGATTATTTCAAATTATTTTAACTTACAAACATATGAACAAACTTATATTATGGTCACCAAATTATTTGATAAAGGTTATTCATGGAAAGGCTCACTTCTCTATGATGAATTGTCATTTAGTTGTTTATTGTTTCTCTCAATGCTTTACATGAGAGACTATCTTTACACATGGATGCTTACAACTTCATGCGTAATGTTTCTCGGAGAATAATAGTCACTATGTGTGATTGTATTATTTTCATGAGTTTCCACTAACATGGGGTGTTCTACAATGTCCCCTTTTGACAAGTGTTTGGTGGGAATATACTTGAGCTAGAATTTTTCTTGTGTCTCTTTCCTATGTTATTTTATGTCATGTAGTGTGGGGATAGACATTTTGATTTCCTCGGTGATTTGTCATTGTAACATTATAACATTGCTAGATATCACATTGGAGGATGTTGTATTTTATGATGTAAGTACGATCATCGATGTGTGTTATTTCTCATGTTTGAGATTACATTAGGGGCATTAAATAACCTTTCATGGTAAACTAACCCTTTTTAAACTTAATTATATAATAATCATGTATTATATTCTTGACGGTGATGCATCCTCATTACATGCTTAGGTTAAGCATAAATTTTTAATATTATCGTAATACCTTGGTGGGGCTATTCTAGGAGATATGACAAATTTTACATGGTATGTCACTTTAATGGAGTGAACTAACCCATTGGTACATATGTTGAGATAGATCATATTATTTTTTTGTTATTTTTCTTGAGTGTAGAGACCATCGCCTTAGATTTTAGAATTGGTTTGTTTCTGCAAATTTCGTTAGTGATATATGTATTTGAACAATATTTAAGGAATTGTAGCCACCTTCCATCGTATTTCATAATTTAGTTTGAGATCCTCCCACAATGGACAAAAAACCATTGATAATCTTGTACTTTGAGAACTTATAGAAGATCCCAAGGTTGACCAAGCTTTGCATGTGGAACATCTACTTTAAGTCACATGTGTGGGGAGGTTGGAACACTCTAGGACATACCTATGATGATATTTGAGCATTGATTATAATATTGTTGAACTAGCTATTTCCTTACAATGTTAGAAGGTTGTAAAGTATTTGAAATTGAGCATAAAATTTTTCAAAAAAATGTCATTAATATAGTCACAATCTTTAATGTATAGTTAAAGCATTGTGGAGAGTTATATATACATTACCTATGCATAAATCAAAATAATTCTTCAAAAAGCTTACACCTATAATACAATCACATTTTATACAAATATTTTTATCATTACACATATATTCATGTACCTCTTAATGTAATTTATAATTTTTTAATTAAAAAATGTTATAATATTTTGTTTTTATTAACTTAATTGGACACATCGATCTAACTATTATCTTCTTACAATTTAATATCATATAAAAAAAACTATTTAATAGAAAAAACTATGAAGAGGCAATAAACCAGAATTTCCAATCACAAAACATAATGGCCCCATATTAATTGAATCTTCTCCTTCTATGAGCGGTTGGAAGGATGATTAATAGTAAAAATTTTGCGGAAATGACAATTATCAATTATACTTTTATAATTCAATCATTTTCTGTCAATCATATAGAAAGCTTCCGAATGCTGGAATATTTACCATTTGGAATGTTGGAAGCTTCAAAAAATTTCCCCCTATTATGGACGAGTTGAGGTTTGTGACAGGTGATTTTCGTATCACGAGTTTTTCAAATTTATATAATTTTAAATATATATTTTTTTTAAATATAAATATATTTATTAAACTAATATTTTTTTATATAAGAGAAATTATATTTTATAATATTATAAAAATATTTTATAAAATATATATATGTTAGTGGGGTAAATTTATGTTTATGGGTTAAAGTTTAATTGGAAAAAAAATACACTTGCAAATCCTTGTGTATTCAAATGATTGGAAGTTCAATATGACATTTCCCACTAGCCAAAACAAAAGATAGTAGTAATATATATTCATGAATATTGTTCTTCTATTTTCATACAAAATGCTTTTAAATTAATTTTTGTATTTATAATTCTTTTTTAACATTTTATAAAGAAAGATATATACAGGAATCAAATTTGAAAAGACATTACTTCAATTTGAATGATTAAATTTTATCGAACACTGAGACATTGATAAATTAAAATAAGTTATTCTTTTATGTAAAAGAGAAGTTATTTAAAACTTCCATACATAAAATGATTGAGTTGAGATGCTCATTCTACAATTCAATATGAGGGAATGTGTAATTTAGGTTTGGAGTTGACGAAAAAACAAAAATAAAATATTCTCTAAATAGAAAAGCAATGTAAACTATAATAAAAAAGTAAAAATGAATATGCTATGCATGCTTAGTTACTTGTTTATAATTTGATCTAAGGAAATTAAATGTAAAAAAATCTATGTGAGATGCATAAGAGAAATGCAATTCTTTTTCAAATTTTGCACACTAAAAAAAGTTTGCATCTAAATAAATTTGATCCTTTAGATTTATGCTTAAGATGGATCTATAATAATTATTTTACAAATGAATTGTGAAAAATGAATTCTTATCTTATTATTATCTAAACCTTAATATTATTAAAGTAAATATATATATTCCTTAAATAATGAAAAATGTATCTTTTAATAATAATATAAATAATCCCCAGATGCGGGTGATGGCACGTCAGACAGGGACGAGCCACATGCCCAGCATGTGCCGCCCCGTGCTAACGATGCATAGTAATGGTTCACTGCCGCCGAGGTTTAATGTTCAGCCGCCCGAGCTCTTGGCATTCAATGCTACGCAGGGTGAAGCGATGTGGATGCAGGAAGCAGTTATGGAGGGCTCTTATCGAGGGAATGTTGCGAGATTTCACAGGGAAGGCGGATCACTGCAGGCTCATTTGCATGGTAAGGCCTGGGTGGTGCAGGCTTGGAAGGATTCTGGATGGGTGGGCGCTCTCCTCCCTCAATACGCAGCCACTGCAATCCGTCATTGCGACTCTGGTGAATGCCTCAGGTGGGAACAGATCTCCAAGAGCAATTGGAGTGAATTTGAGGCGAAAAGCGAAGACACTCACTCGGGCAAAGTCTGCTCCGTGTTTGTTATTCCTGTGCGTGGTCTTTGGGCAGTTGAGTTCTACCCTGCATCAATTCGGGTACTGCAATCCTTTGGCAGTCACAGCGGGGACTTCAAGCCCACGAGCTCGGTCCTCGAAGAAGTTGAAGGAGACGTGGAGTCTATGGCACGATTGCAGGAAAGACAACCGAGCAGAAGGGGACCGGGGCGAGGTGCATCTTCATGCCCCCCTGCAGCAGATGTGCACCATCACTGCTGCTGCTGCTACTGCCACAGGAGGGCGAGAGCCACCCCAATTCAGGCCAGTCAGTTCATGGAGGTCGGTAGCTCCAGTGGAGGAGAGCCCATGCTTCTAGCATTCGGCTCAGTCGTTTTCACCTTGGGCAGCTCGAAGGATAACGCAGGAATCAGTGCACATATCTCAGTTCTCTTTACTAAGGTTCCTGAGGAGAATGAAGATGGAAAGCTACCAGTTTCGGATAAGCTACTTCCAGAAGGCAATCGTGAGGAAAGTCCAGTGCTGCAGCCACCAATTGAAGAAGGAAATTCTGGGAAAGAGCCCAAGCAAGCCCCTCCCCAACCTCCAGAGCAGGAACCTCTGGCCACTGCAAAGGATCCTATGGAAATGTGGGCAGGCATCCCTGAAGGCCAAGGCTGGAGCTACATCATTGAGGAAGAGCTTGAAGATTAATCCCCAGAGGCACTCTCCGGCTTTCTCTTCTCTCTCTCGGCTATGGTCTACGTCAAAGGTCTCGGCGGGTATTTGGATTATGCTACGTTACTGTGTATGTATATTTTCAGTTCTTAATCATGTCATGTGTATGGCGGTCATGCGTCTGGGCAAGGTTTATCGTGAGTTTTTTGTTGGAAGCCCCTGCGTGGGCCGTATAGCTATTGTCTGAGCTCAATACTGTTTTATGTTCTGGTATAGCCGTGTCATTACTGTCTTATGTTTTGGTATGTTCTGGAAGTGTTTTGGTATGTTCTGGAGGTGCTGCCCCTGCGAGGGAGCATTTTGTGTCAAGCTAAGCTATCCAAGGTGCCACAGTTGGCCCTGGACGGCCTGTCTCTCTGCATGTAAAGTTTACTTGTAAATATAATATAATAGACTAGCTAGTTTTACCGAGAAAAAAAAAATAATAATATAAATAATAATAATAATAATATAAATGTATTAATAATTATATGCTAGATTAAATTCAAAAATATAAGGTTAACCACCCATTGGTTTAATATAAATACATATATGTTTTTTTAAACAATATTTAAAATAAATTTAAGGAAAATCTTATATATGATGAGAAAGTGAAAATAATTTTGTGCATGCAATGACCCATTGAGAATTTGAGGTAAATTTTTAAAATTCAAGCTTATAGGAAGATTGTGAAAATACTTCATTATTTTATTTATTTTAAAATAATCTAAATTAACAAGTGAATAGTATTCGGTGAGAATTACATAATTTGTAAACTATAATGACTACAATAAAAGTAATTAAACTATATGAATCTCTAATTTGTAAAATGAACATTATTTTTAATTTGCATTTCAATTTCTCTGATATAAAATAAACATCATAAATTTAATGTTTGGTTTTTACAACAAAAATGCCTATTCCACCTTCTAGTAACCAAATGATTTTTTTATATGATTTTTTTTTGCCTATTATATAAGTATGAAATCAAATCAATTAAGTTCTTTTGTTAATTTCTTTATATCACTTATTAGTTCTTATAGATTATATTATTTTGCTCATAAGATAAGGAATATTGATAAGTGTTGTTTATAAATCTAAAGAGCAAGAGGATGGGGTTGATTCAAATTGCAATCATCTCTCTTATGGAGAGAATATGAATCCACTAGAACTTTCACAATACACACTACTGAATCATAATTTTGATAAATATGTAATATATGCACCAATGAATTCAGTAACCATAAAAATGCAATAAAAAAAATGATAAGCTTCTTTTATAAACCGATCTTCCGTAATTTTAATATTTTTAAATAATTATTAAAATAAAAATCATATAAAAATAACAATGATTAGAATATATTATTAAAATTTTCCGAAGAAATGAAATTCTTTAAAATCATATCAAAATAATAATGATTAGAATATATTATTAAAATTTTCCTTACATTTTAAATTAAAAGAAGAAATGAAATTCTTTTCATTTGAAATTTTAAAGAAATGGATTTTTTTTTTATTTCAAATGTTTTGAAGTTGGACATGTAATTTTTTATTTAAACTTAAATTGGTATAGAAATTATAATATTCCCTTCTAGTGCAAGTCAAAGGGTTGATGGCCAAATGATGACTCCCATTTTAAATCTTAGTAAGGAAGTGATTAGGGATTAATGAAAGATAAAAATTTGTATAAAAATTAATTATATATTTGGTGGCCAAATGATGGCTCCCATTTTAAATCATAGTAACAAATTGATTAGGGATTAATGAAAGATAAAAATATTTAGATTTGTAGAATAAAACAAATGTCTTGCATTTAAAAGTTGTTCCAAATTCTTATAGAAATTATAATTTTTAGATACATATAATTCTGGTTATACTTTACAATGCGGTTGATTTCCAAATATGAGAATCAAGACATTTATGATAATGTTTTTATTAACCTTAACATTGTTGAAAATAGTGAAATATGTATTTAGATGATAAAATATTTATTTACATGACGGGAATGATGGGAATTAGACATATATTAAAACCCTAATATCTCATTGGGGAAGGGTCAACGTAGAGATGTGCAAATATGATTACATATAATTATTATTATCAAAACATGAAATTGTTTGTATTTTTCATCTAAGATAAGTTATAACAAACATACATTAAACTTCTGACATTCAATGATTGTTAAAGATATTGCTGAATAATAAACACAAGCTAATATTTAATGCTAAATATGTAGCGGCATTATTTCTCCTCAAAACTTTTTCAACATTGATTAGATCCAAACATGTAAGGCATTAAATACTTGTAACATAGTTAGCATTTTATTATTCCATAAAAACTTTACATTTACAAGTTTCTTTAGATTCAAACATTGAGGGCATTCAATACTCTATAACATAGTCACGTGTTTATTGTTCTGTACAACTTTTACAAGATCCTTATTTTCAGGAAAGGTACAACCGACATACTTCCCATTATTTCGATGATGTTACATGAGATATCCACCAATTAAATTTTCATCAACCTAACTTTACAAAATTCAAATATGGAGTGAAGTCAAATAATGCCACAAATTTGGCTCAATGACATCTTACATGGATTTCAAAATAGTCAATGACTCTAAGTAAGTTCTCCTCATATTTAACATCACCAAATAGCACATTAAACTTAAATAGCCCATTAAACACTCTCTCTCTCTCTCGTCCTCTTTCTCTAAGTTCAATGGTGAGCCGTGGGGCTTAAGTATTGGTTGATTTTGTTGGTATAGTTATCATGTGGATAGGTTGCGAATTTTTTTTATTTCTATATGTATTTTGGGTACCCTCTCCATGGTTGTATGGCTGTCTGGGTCATATGTATTTAGAAAATGTTTGTTATGTTTTTGCAGGACTATTGAATATGTTATAGGCCAATTCTGTCATTGGCATGAAATATGGGATAAGTCTTTGTCTTTGGCTTTAATGGGATTCAAGATTGTGCTGGTGTGATTGACTTGTGTAGTTTTCTAAAAAAAAGGATGCATATTCTATGGTTACTATTAAAATCTATATAAATTCATATAAACAAAAAATTATGTAGCAGAATTTTATTAATATTTATAATACAAAAAAAATCATCATTAGCACTTACAATTTTCAAATATTAGAATTCAAATAAGCAACTATATTTCTAATTAATTTACATATTTATTTTCATACTTTTTTAAATTTTATATATTTACATAATTTTTTATTAAAAATTATATATTAAATAATTATATAAAACTTATGTACTTCAAATTTTTATTTAATAATATTTTACTAAAATTTTATATTAAATAACTAAATTCCTTATTATCATTTATATATTTCTTCATTAAGAAATCTAAATATATTAATATTTTTTATAATAAATTATTAAATAAAAAATATTACAAAATTTTAATGTAAAATTTATAACAATTTCTTAGTATTATGTTGCTTTACCTTTGTTATAATAAAAAAATACACAAATTTTCCTTCTTTCAGTAATAAATCATGTATGGAAAAATACACTTTTCCACATGAATAGGGATTATATAATTTTAAGATTTCTAATTTTCGAGAAAAATAAATAATTTAAGTTGTATTTTTTTTCATACCAAGTCATGATAACTATGTGTAATGCCAACTATAATTTAAAATATTTCGTTCAGAATTGTATTAGAAATTATAAAAAATAAAAATTAAATATATATTCTTTTAAATATAAATATATTTAAAAAATTATGTATATATTATATAAATATAATGAATATTTTATAAATATAACAATCTTATTTAATAAAATATATATATCTGAAAAATAATAATAATTATTTTATAAATAAAAACCGTTCAAAAATCTTAACATATAGTTTTTATTAAAAAAATCTTGATTTCTTATAAGGATAATATATATATATTCATTCTGCACAATCCATTTAGCTTTTTGTTTCGTTTATGAAATTGTACATAGAGGTAAACAAAATAGTTTTGTTTCTGAGATTCCAGGTAGTGATCACAATATAGTACAAAACCGTGGGGAACTAACGATGTAAGAAGATCGCTTACATCAGTCATTATAAGGATTCTATCCGTGGCTTTTGTATAGCCACTACATGTTATGTACTACGGATGGTTCTAAACAAGGTTGGCCACAAATTCACATAAATTGGTTAGAGGCACTTGGCTAGATAGCTTTATTCTCTCGCTTTTCCATAATATGAACACAGTTATAACCATGGGTGGCCACAAATTCGCTCGAAACACGTAAATTGGCTTCACGCTCTTTAATCTCTCGCCTTTCCCATGCTCCAATCCCATGCTCCAACTGGCCTCCGTGGGTGGCAGCGGCCTCGAATACAGAGTTCGTATTTATACCCATGCGCGTTTAAGGCATGATACTCCTCTGGATGCCCGTTTTCATTTACGGAGCTTCCTCGTGCAGCCAAAAGCCTCGCTGTAATTTGACCTTGGAACAACTCACGCCCTAAAAAGAAAACTTGTTGAACAAGTTAGGAATTATCTAGTCTCCAGGCATATTCCGGCTTCTGCCATTTGTCATTACAGATAGCTATTACCTGGTATCGCTATTTCTGCTATATAATATATAGATTTGTGCTTCTCACAAATTAGGAATTGTGATAAGCATGATTGATTTTGACTGACGCCTTCTGAAACCTGCTTTGAGGTTCTTGTGATTTGTAGGTATTTCAGTTTCAATTGTTGAAGGTGGAAGAGTCCTCCTTCCGGTCAATATGAATCCGAACATCGCTTGGCCCAGTATGTTCAAGGCAAATCCCTCAAGATCTCAGAGTCAATGGGGTGAAGCTTCAAATCCTTCAGCGATTTCCGGCCAGAGACAATCTTGTGAAGGTAACCATGCAGTGTAACTCTAACCTCTCCTTCTATGTTTGTTATAGCATCATTGTGAAAACAATAATCAAAAGATTATTGTTGTGGCCGAAATCTTTCGAGATTAAAGCGCCCGCTCTTTCCTTTTCCACATCCTATAAATGGAGATCAAATATGGAGCCGTAAGAATACGATTTCAGCGAATGATAAATGCAGTATAACATTTTATGTCCCAAATTAAGCAATAGAGTTCGAACATTCTTTAGATGAATAAGAGAATGCCGTTGTAGCTACACACAAATCCTTTTATAGCAACCGGGTTTTGGTGGAATGAAATTTGATTTTTAGCTTCGAATAGGGAAATTTCGGGGTCAAACTAAACTCTGGATACGCATTTTGATCAAGCATAACTTGCTTTCGTGGTTTAAGTCTGCCAGTCAATAGAATTTCCCACTTCTTTCAAGGGTGAGCCGAATTAACGGGCCGACAAAACGCTTAATAATATGTGTTCACCTGAACATTGTTTTAAATCTGACTAGAATGTGTGGAACAAGTTCTGAAAGCTGTATTTTGTGCAGGCATATCATCAGAAAATAAGGAAAGGAGTCAGCAGGAATCAAAGCCCAGATAGAATCCAAAACCAGAACAGATCCGGGTTTTACAGTCCATCTTTAACTCTGGGGTGACAAACCCTACCCCAGAGGAAATTAAAAGAATCAGAGATCAGCTGCAAGAATTTGGAGAAATTCGGGACGCTAGTGTCTTCTACTGGTTCCAGAACAAAAAAGCCAGAACCAAGCAACGACAACGCCATCTTCACTCTGGAGAGACCTCTAAATCTGGCTCAGAAAATAGAAACACTGATCAGTCTAAAGAAATCATCAGGGTTTCTGACACGACAGCCAATTCGTTAGGCAGCGCGGGTGAAACCTACTCTTCTGTTGTGCGAGCTGCCCAGTTTTCCTATCATCAAGACGATTATCATTTACAAATGAATAGAGGAATAAGTAATGATCAATGCAGTTACACTAACGCAGTAGCAACTACAGCAGCAAGAGGAGGAATATTTAATGAAGGTACATGTATTGAAACCACCAAAACACTATTTTCATATGTACATTTGAATATGCCTCTCGCGTCAGCTTTTGAACAAACTTTGAAATCCTCTATATATATATATATAGATATATAACTTTGAAAGGCCTTCGAATTTTGTAGATTGGTTCCCTGATTATTTCTGTGACTACATATTTGTTTTTCGATACCATAACAAACACATAAAAGTTACTTGACAAATGCCATTTAGACAATTAATATTGTTCCTGTGATGTAATATACATACGTCTCAGAATATTTCTCTGCAGGGACTGGCGAGGAGTTGATGTACGGTCGCTCAATAACTGTAGTCATAAATAATGTTCCAGGTCAGGTTCCCGTGGGACCGATAAACGTTAAGGCTATGTTCGGGGAAAATGCAGTTTTGCTTCATTCCACAGGCCAGCCGATTTTACTGAACGAATGGGGGTTCACCATGGAATGTCTGCAGAATGGAGCTATGTATTACCTGGTATGCATAATGCCATACAGATTTTCATACTGCTATATTTTGAGAAGTTTTCAAAATATTTAACTTCACTGGTATGCTTTTAACATTGTTTATTCACTTTTCCAGGTATGAAACGGTATTCATCAATGTTGGTGTGGGTGTTGTTATCTTGGTTCGACTTGGAGTTGCGTATCGATACTCGTCAATGCTGGATTTCCATTCTTGATTCGATTTTGAATTGCATACTGTTCGTTATCTAGGATAGAGCAAATTCTAGGTTGACTCCTGGTATTATATTTGCATACATTGCATCTATAGGATTTGTCAAACTCTATGTCAGAGCTGGCTTTGTTTTAATATTCCTTGTTAATGTGTGGCCTTGTTATATTGTCCTTCGTTAGTCTGTTTATGATCACTGCACTTTTATCACCCCCTTCATTTCAATAAAAATGTGGAGATCACGGCACTTTTATCTACAATAAATATGGAAGTGGTTGTGGTGGAGATCACTTCACTTTCTATAAAATGGAAATTGTTTCGTCTTTTTATTTTATTCAATAAAAATATGGAGTCCACCGCAGTTCATTCTCCAATATGTTACGAATGTCTAGGTTGTTGTGCCGATATAAACTGAGGATTGTTATGTTATCTTTGAACCTGGATTGTTATGTTATCTTTGAATCATGTTTTTAGGTTGTTTTTTCGAGGGTCATTTTCTTCTGAATTTAATAATTGTATTGGATTTTACTTTATCAGAACTAGAATAGACTCTGATAAAAAAATACGATTTTGCAACCATATAAGTTATTATTTCCTTGAACGGAAAATAGTTACAATCACGAATACTTTTTATTTAACTAAATCGCACATCATCCTTTAAAAACCCAACTTCGTGAAAGGGAGTATTGAAACACGAAAGTTGTTTTAACATTGTGTTATAAGTATAAACTAAATTAAATGGAAATATGCAGTGAGTTTTGCATATTGCTAAAATGGATAAGATCAAACTTATAATTATGTTACTTTAAGATATCATATTTTTAATTTAATTATATATTTTTTTAAATTTGATATTTTTTAGTTAGGCTTTTCCGTTTTCTAAATAGAGTGGTTGTATTGTAGTTTTTTTAATATACAATAATTTATGAATAGATATATTGTTAAGGTATTTTTTTAGAAATAGATCCAATATATAATAGTAGTGGTTTGAATCCAACCAAAATCAATATAGCTAAAAAATCAATTGTTTTTAAGCAATAATTTTTTTGCAATGAATCTTTGATTATCTTGAACTACAATGAAGCTTAATATCTAATAGTAGTGGTTTGAATCCACCCAAAATCAGTATAGCTAGAAAAGGAATTGTTTTTAAGCAATAAATTTTTTGGAATGAATGCTTCATCATCCTCATCTACAATGAAACCTGTAAAAGCTATAATATTTCCATACTTCCTACTTCCTAATGATCAATATGGTTAAAGGAATTATTGATTTTCTATCTTCTATAATTGGCTAGTCTAGACCTTAAAAAACTACAATTTTTCCATACTTCCTACTTCCAAATCATGAATATGGTTAAAGGAATTATTGTTTTTTTCTTTTCTATAATTTTCTAGTCTAAGCATGATTTGCTTCTTATACTCTATTGTATAGATCACTCTATCAAAGATATTATCTTTCTTATGACATTTTTAAGCTAAGTTTCATTAATACATCTACTTGTAGTCTTATATCAAAAGATATAAAAGGAAAGTCTTGATGTGTTTTCTTATCTAGGTCAAAACAAGCTAAAAGTGATGATAATTCCTACCATGCATCATGGCTGTTTTTTGTTTAGAAGAAAAGTTGAATTTGAAACAAATGAGATGTTAAAAATTTTAACAATATCAAAGTGGTCCTCTAGCTTATCAATATCATTAAATATGAAAAAATATCTACATAAGCAAATGTTTCTTAGGACATTAATATAGATGAAATATAAATAAAATAGAGAGCACATTTGACTCATAATAACTTAACATCATTATAAATATGAATGAGGAAAACATCAAAAATATTTTTATATATTTGAAATTCACCCTTTTCTTTAAATCATGTAAAAGAGGTCCTTAGACAAGTGTTTTCAAAGCCGTCACCAAATAAGTGATTTAGGCTCTAGTTAGTTAGATTAAGATTTTCTTCAACATATTTTTCCTCCTTCTCCTATGGTTTCCCTAGGAGGATTCCCCTCCTATAGCACCATTATGTGTATAAAGTGAATGGCTAGTTCCCACTCAAATCTAGCAACCCCAAGTAGAACATGAAATGAGTCTCTCCTAGGCGTAGAGGGGCATCTACTCCTCATGTTCTAGTAATGACTTTTGTTGTAGCTACAAGAGACAACCCCCGGGTTGACGATAGGTTCAGTTCCTAGGACATCTTAGAGGAGTGCTTTAAGGATTTTTTGAGATTTGTGTTGCACTCCATATTAAATATAATTGGAAATAGATTGATTCATAACTTGGTTCAATCACCCTTCACCAAGGTAGACTTACACACACACACACACACACACACCCACACACACACATATATATATAGAGAGAGAGAGGCAAATATCGCTCATCCCAAGGATAAATGTCGTGATATGGTGGCCAACACACAATAAAATGCAGCTTAATAATTGTTGTTATAGTGAAAATGGAGAGAAAAAGAGAGAGAAAGTAAGGAAAGGAATTCAATGCAGAGGGATGGATGACACAAAATATTAAGCAATGATCCCAACAAAACTATGGAAGAATAAGGAGATGAAATGCAGAAAGTGTGGAGTGCATTTTAAGCTTTCTAGCTCTATATTTTCATGGGCACATCCTGTCACAAAATAACGTTGGTAGATCTGCGATCTCCCAGGTATTATTGGCTACAATATAAAACTAGTAAATTTGAAAGTGCACAAGTACCATTTCTATCATATAACATAAGTAAATATAAAAATTTGAGAATGAAAGCAGCAGCGTATTTACACAATTTTAGAGGAAGACAAACATACATGAAATGAAAAATAGAGGGCCACACATACTTCACATTACCCTATTTGTAACCACCAAATCTACTTCATTAATCCTTTTAAAACAAAGTCCATATCATAGATCCAAAAAATCTGCGATTTGTATAAGCATTAACTCCTCATGAATAAACCATTAAACCAAAATTTGAAACCTCTTTCTATACACAGAACTCAGAACACTTGCGAAAAGCAAATTTTAGACCTCTGGGAACAAGAATTGGGAACCTTTAGAATGAGTTTCTTCTCACTATTTATAATGAGAGGGGAAGCTTGAAAGAATAGTTACAAAATATGTCAGAAATGCCCCAGCTGTCTGATTGACTAACTATCTAGGCATGTGGAGGTTATGTTGGCCAAATGATTACAATAGATTTGATTTCTTCTTTAAAAAGAAAAAACTACCAAGTAAGAAAATAGGGGAAAACTTAATGATGGCCATGGTAAAATATCTCCTAGCCATTTCTTGTGATTGTCTCTAATTAGGCCACGTCTCTGCCATGGTGTTCCTCCACAGTTATTAACCGATACAACTATTTCTTTCCCCCTTAACTGCATGAATTCCCCACTTTCTCGTGCTGGAAGAAATCACCTACGATGGAATTAATGGTGCTCTGGAACATAACTATTGACCCATCAATCTGTACACACTTTAGACTATACCACCAAAACCCAATACATCTTGTAAGTTTTATAAAATATTGTTACAAAAACACAGAAATATGATTGCCCCACGCTCCTCTTTCTTAAGCTCATTTATCGTTTCTCAACCATGGGACCACTGCCTATGAACTTAGGCTCTATGCTTGGGTGTTAAATACTTTGGGCTCTTGTTAGTGGACTATCTCCCTTTGTAATTTATGCTTCGCCCTTGGTTTCATGGATTTTCATGACCAATTTCCACCACATATCGGTGCTCCTCTTCATCATAACTTTTCCAAATTTGAACTTATGTAGGAGTTATGATATTTGTATCCCCAATATGGTCCATAGCACTTAGGCACTATATATTCCCTGTACCCTTGGTTCACTATAGTTCCCATGACCAGGCACCATATAATATCATAACCCCCTTCATCAGAAGTTTTCAAAAAATGAATTAAAAAGGGTTATGATGCCACCATCCTCTAATATTCCACTTTAGCACTTAGGGGCTCTGCCAAGATCTGTGCGCTTGGTCGTTCTAGGTCTTTGTGACAAAGTGCTACAAAATATCGAAGCCCTCTTCATTAGAACTTTTTCTCAAATAGTTTTGATGTTTTCAACCCCTGATATGTAGATCTTCGAAGTGAAATCATGCTCATATCCTCATCTCCACATGGTGCCTCTTGGGTAGTGACACGTGTTGCCTAGTTTTTTTCCTTTGGCCCTCTAAAATGTTCAAATCGCTTGCCACATGTCCTTATCCCACAATGTCATGCTGACATAATATATTGTGTCAACTTCTCGCGAACAACTATCTGTTGCCATGTGTCTAGTTTTGAGGAGACAGAAGGGGTCCTTAGGGTCCTTTGTTTTGTGCTAGTTTCCTTGTACTTTCATGACCAGGTGACACCACATATCAGAGCCCATATTCATCGTAAATTTTCCAATTTGAACTTATGTAGGAGTTACGATATTTGTATCCTTGATGTGGCCCATCGGGCTCAAGTGCTAAATATTCCCTTGGCTTCAAGTTCTATGGATCTATGAGAAACATGAGACAATTTTTGTTGGAATCTCTCTTCATAGAGACTTTTTCCAAAAGATTTCTGACACTTTCAACCACTGTTATTCCTTGTTAACAGTTAGGTGCCCCAACTAGCTCTATGCCATTGGTCCCTTTGGTTTTCCATGACTGGGTGCTAGTAAATATCAAAGCCCCTCTCATCAGAAGCTTTTCAAAAGAAATAATAAGAGTTTCGATATGTCTTCCTGCTATTCTTCTTGATATCTGGCTCTGATGTGATTGGATCTAGAATTTCGACACTCCTCCTTAAATCATGACTTTCCTTTTCTCTTTGAAAATTAGGCTTTTGGTTTTGGCCTCTTCCTTGTGCTTTCAACCTCTGATATTTTTTCTCCTCTTTGGCATTTTTCAATTCATCTCCCCTTTTCTGGCCAACATTTGACATCACTTGACATGATTTGAAAAGTTAGAGTAGGTGACAACATTGCCTCTAACTTAGGACAATGCCTTGCTGGCAAGGTGATGAGAACTTGCGGACTAGTAGCCTCTTATCCATTAGGCATGTAGTCATTTTTTAAAGTATATAAAAACAGAACTGAAAACATCAAAAAATTACATAATTATTGGTATCTACAATGACTCACCATTATGTAGAGTGGCTGAATGTGGACCTTTTTTATTGTTGGAAGTAAAGCTCGAGAAACTGCCCATTCACAAGCATCTCAAGCATTTCACCATGTAAGTTTTTGAGTAAGAAAGTATTGTTCCCCTTTTCCTGAACAATATTGAAAGGTACAAACCATAAGGGACCGTATTTTCCATCTTTTCCTTTATCTCCTTGTCCAACATCCCACCTAAGCACCAAATCCACTCACTGTAAAGTTTTTTCTCTTACTTTTCTCTCAAACAAAGCTTTCATTTTTTCCTGATATTGAATAAGATTCCAAGTCAATTCCCCCTTGCTTTCTTGAAGTTCTACCAGCTTATTAATCCTGTTGGTTAGAGAATTTGGTTTTTCATCAATGTCCTATAGAATTGTGGCCAGTGGCATCGCTAATTGTATATGGAAAATTGCAGCTTTCATATACACTAATTGAAAAGGAGATTTTCCAGTTGACCTCTTGGTAGTAACTCTATTTACCCATAAAGAAAACTTTAGTTGTGAGTCCCTATTCTTGTGATTTTTTGATATTGTCTTCTTAAGAATCCTTACAAAGGTTTTATTTGATGACTCGACCAATCCATGTCCCTGTGGATAGTAGCTAGTGGAGTGAGCCACAATGATGTTATACTTCTAGCATAAACTCGAAATCTTGGCAGATTTAAAAAATTCAGCATTATCAATGATAATCTTTCTTGGGCAGCTGAACCTGATAAAGATATTCTTCTCCATGAATTTGATAACCATGACATCAATTGAATTTATAACTAGGACTACTTCCACCCACTTAGTGAAGTAATCGGTGGTCATGAGAATCCATTTGTGTGCATCTCTTGAGGATGGGTGGATTTACCCAATGAAGTCTAACCCCCACTCTCTAAAAGGTTCTTCAACAGGAATAGGGATTAAAGGAAAAGGTGATAATTTTTGCCTTTCAAAAAACATTTAGCACTTCTCACAGGCTCGAACACATGCGTGTACCTCACCTAATAGCTTGGGCTAGTAGAAACCTGCTTTGAGAATTTTATGGATTGTACCTCTCCAACTATAATGCCCCCCACACACACAATTATGGAATTCCATCACCTTAAGGATCTATTCTTCAACCAGGCGTAAAAGAAAAATCCCCAATAGGTCTTTCTAATCAATTTAGCCATTTAAAATGACAAACTTCTAGGCTTGTAAGCTCAAAGCTCTGTCTTTAAATTTATCAACACTGATTGGGAAACTCAGAAAAGTTAAATACTAAATTATATGTTTGTACCAATGAGACACGAGGTACTTCATTTGAATTTTTTGTGTTGTGGTATTGACCTTATTCTGCTCCTCTTCTCTTCAAATTTCTTCTTCCTTTGTCAACAAATTTATGCCTAATGCTTGGAAATTTACTTCAGATAGGATTTTAACTATCCGTTGTCCCTTGATGAGCTTAGTAGGCTTGATATCCATGTCATAATTCTGAATTTGAGCAATCCATTTTCCTCTTTTCCCATCATTTTCACCCTGAACTAAAATGTCTTTTACCGTAGTTGTAGGGACATAAGTTGTTATGTTTGATTGCAAAACATAAATTTTGAAATCCTTCAAGGCTTTGAGCAAGGCATATGCCCGCTTTTCCATAATTTTATATTTTATCTCAGCATTTTCCAACACCTCACTTAAGAATTCTATTGGCTGGTCATGGCCCTCACTATTTTTTTGCAACAAGACAACAACCATTGTGTGAGGAGAAGCAAAAGAAAAAGTGAAAAAATATTTTATAATCTAGATTGATTAACAGAGGAGATTCTGCAAAAGCATTTTTAATTTTGGAGAATGATTCACGAGACCCAAGAGTCCATTTCACTAATTTATCTTTCTTTAGAATTTGTATAATTTCTTTAATTATCTCAGCATAATTGGGTATGAACATCAAAAAGTTGATTCTGCCTAACAAAGGCTAGATTTCTTTCTTATTTCTCGGTAATGGGATGTTGTTAATGGATTTCACCCTCTTGGGATCTATTTTCGCCCCCTCTTTTGCCATGATGTGTCCTATAATCTTTCGCTAACTTAGAGCAAGCTGAGACTTCTTAGACTTAAAGACAAGCCATATTTTCTGCATTTCTCGAAAGTGAGACATAGATGTTCGATATGCTCCTCATCTGTTTTTGAAAAAATAGTGATGTCATCTATGTAAATTACCATGAACTTATATTTTTCTCCAACAAACACTATATCCATTTCCCTATGAAAAGTGGCTCCCACATTAATGAGGGCGAAGGGCATTTCTAACATATATAAACGTCCCCCAAGGTGTGGTGAATGCATTTTCCATTTGATCCTCAGGATGCACAACTACATGATTTTATCCAGAGAAACCATCCATCATAGAAGTACGAGCATAGCCCAACACCTTTTGAAGAATTTAGTCCATTTTAGGAAAATGATAATTATCCTTTAGTGAGGCCTCGTTCAAATTCCTAAAGTCGATACACAATCTTATTTCCCCATTCTTCTTCGTGATGAGAACTAGATTTTCCACCCAATCTTAATACCTTAGAGGTATGATAATTTTGTCTTGGAGAAAATTCCTCACCTTTTTCTCAATTGTTGTTAGTAATAAAGGGTTAATCTTCCTAAGCTTCTACTTGTGTGGTTTCACCTCAATTTTCAAAGGAATTTAATGTTGGATGATATTAGTATCCAATGTTTTTAAATCATCGTAAGACCAATAAAACACATCCATATACTCCTTAAAATGTTTCAGGTACTTTTTCTTGTATTATGTGGAAACTCCTTTGGCCAACTTCATTATCTGGGGATCTTGATCTAGACCAACATTGCAATATTCCACATGTTCTTCAAATTCTTGCTGAGTTGGCTTGGCAGCCATATCATTTGAGTTGAACAATCTTTCCACGTAAACCAATCCTCTGGAGATAGTATTACCTTTTAATTATAAATCTTGTGCCCTACAATGGTTTCTTCCCACTTGGCATATTGTTCATCTACTACTTTCTCTTTCTCCTGATCAATCTTCGAGCCTGAGAATTGTCCAACTACCTCCATGAAGTGTTTGATATGTTCCTCATCTTCAAACAACTACCAATACTTAACATTTTCTGGTATTGAAGGCATGTATCTGACTTCAATTTCATACCTCAGTAAGGGATTTTGAGGTGGTTTGAAGTTACTGGAAACTATAGCTAAGGAATCAACCATGCCCTTTTCAACTTGATTGTGGTCATCCATGTAAACTAAAATGTGGAAGGCCTTGCGGACCGTGTATAGTAAATGTTTTAAAACTTTTGCAATGTGGACATGGGGTACGCATGCCATGTTTTGAAGACCCTGATAAACTTTATTTTGATCCGCCTTGTGGTTAGGTTTTGAGACTTAGTTGTGAGCATATTTGCAAAGGAACATGTGGGTCATGCAAGAAATTACATCATCCCTTACTTAATCAATAATCATATTTGAATTTAGTAATGACACGCTCTTGGAATTTAAGGCCGAAGCAACATCTGAGACACCCAAGTCTGAGGAGCCCAGAATACCAAAGATATTAGCATGGTCATCGATGCCTAGGAAACCGAGACTCACGGAATGGAGAAAGATGGAATTAGGAATCTCAAGCAACGTTTGTTGGGAGGGCATATGTAATCTCTCCCATCTGGTCAACAATTCACTGGCTATGGTCAAGAAAATTTTAGCCAATGCTTCCAACCTAGCCAATCTATGCATGCCAACGACCTCGAGACATTGCTCATCCTGACCATCATGAACTAGTACAGTAGCAATTCATTGGCTATGGTCAAGAACTTGATGTCATGTATTTCTCTTTGGATTTTTTCACAAATATGTGAAAATGCTAGTTATAGTCTCAGATGAAATTTCTTCCATGAATGTCTTTCGTGAGCATGGTGTAGTAAATGGGGGAGGCATCACAAATGTAACACATTTCAGATTAACAAAGGTATTTTCGTACGATATGTTTTATAAATTTATATAACTTTAAATAGAAATCTTTTAAAATATAAAGATATTTATTAAGATAATAATTTTTTATTTCTGTGTAAAAAAATATTTATACTATTCTAAATATAATTTATATATAATATATATGTGATAATAGCTTAAATTTATGGATATTACTATTTTGATATAGAAATTATTTAAATTTTTTATATATAATGATATTTTGCAATTTATTTCCCATGGGGCTTTGGATTGACGGTGAATGGGTGCATTGTTAAGGCACTCTTTGCGATAGGTCACTGGTTCAAATCCCCCGTGGGTGCTAACCTACCAAAAAAGAAAAGATATTTTGCAATTTTTTTTTTTGGGTAGGTAAGCACCCACAGGGATTTGAACTAGTGACCTATCACAAGGAGTTCCTTAACAGTACACCCATTCACCATCAATCCAAAGCCCCGTGGGCATTTTGCAATTTATTAATTGTGGAAAAATTAATTGTTATTTTATTGCTCTCTAAACATAATCACTATTAAAACTTATAAATTGTTAAACACATACATGGCAACAACAACATAGGAAAGATAAGCAGAAGAGTTCACTTTTTATTAACAAATGATATACATTTATAGTACGTGGTGTGACCCTTGGATTCATATTCCAAGTGGTCCCTTGGACTCCTTTTCGTTCCTCAGCTTCCACACCAACCCTTAGAGGATTAGGTGTCCAACATTCCCCCCGTTAATCTGAAGGGTTATGTATGAGTCCAAGAACTCTTCCAACTCTGGCATGAAGCTCAAGTCTTCTGCTAGAGGAAGTGCTTCTGATGTTTTGAGGAGGGAAACCTTCAACCATGAAAGGGAGGTCTCACCCCGCATAAAAGGGAGAACTTCAACTTGAAAAGGGAAGTCTCAACCTGTTATGGTTTAAGGATGACCAACAACTCTTGAATGCTTAATGCAATTCTTGGGACTCTTCTGAACTGGCAAGAAGCCGAAGTCTTCTGCTAGAGGAAGTGTCCCTAATTCTTTGAAGAGGTATCACTGATTGAAGGCATGCTCAGGGGCATCTTTGTCTCTGGCTACAACTCTGAATCTAGTATGGCAGGTTGTGGCTCAGGCTTGCTTGATGTGACTTTGAAGCTTGTAGATGACCATCATTTTCCCCCTATCAGATACAAGGTGAGATGATGGAGACAACTCAACTATAAGACTGTTCAATACTCTAGAACATGTTCAGACATATGACTGAAATATATTCTTGGCTATTGATGCCCATTGCCAAGAAGTGATCCATCCAAGATGAATATTTGTTCTTGCAGGAGGTTTGTTTCTGAAGCATATGTTTGAAGAATGATTGGTTTTATGACAGTGCTTACATGGATGAAGATCAAAACAATGATCTCTCAGATGGCCAACTCGGTCACAATGTTGGCATTTTATAATCTGTTGCTGTGGAAGACAGGCAAAATCTGGAGCAGCTGGAGGTGAACTGTCATGAGGAGCATGTGAAGATGAACAATCCTGAAGAAATCCAGCCCTTTGAAATTGGATTGGTTTAGAGTAGTCTGGAATATGAAAGGACACATCCTTGTCATATCCAAGACCAGTTCTGTGCTTGTTGTGGACAAGCTCTTCCCAAGGTCTAATGACCGACTTGGGAAGTGCAGGCTGAATTTTTGCTTTTGCATGCAAATCTGTTGTTGCATTGGACACTGAATCTGAATTTGTAACATTATTGACTTGTTGTTTATGGGAGTCTGTTTCATTGTTCTAAACAGAAACAGGTTCAAAATGACGACACCATTGTTGTAATTCTGCTTGCTATAGCTGAGATTCAAGTTGCAAAAATTCAATCTTGTCATGTACATCTTGTAAACAACTGTGAATATAGGTGAGAAAATCCTTGCTGATTTTGATTGTATTATCCATAGTAGAGAGTATTAGATTGTCCAGTAACTCTAATATTGCACCAATTGGAGCCATTTTTTTTTAACTTCAAAAAAATAGTAAAACAATGAAGACCTCAATGCACTAAAAACTCCAATACAATGCCAATGGAAATTTTTCCTTTGATCGATGTTAGAATATTGTGTAAACAGGGTTGCTTGAATGAAACCCTGAATATTTTACGCTTTACTAACAACTCTATGGATTCTTCTACATACGTTTCTTTGTTGGACGCTTGCATTTGGGACAAAGCTTTACCAGAAGCCAAAATAGTACACGCTCACATTAATCAGATTGGAATTAAAGCATACAGTGGTTTACATAATGCACTTGTTAAAATGTATGTTATGTGTGAAAAGCTGGCAAACGCTCGCAATTTTTCCAATTGAATGCTTCAACGAGATGAGTGCTCGTGGACTCTTACGATGGAAGCCTATGCAAGGCATGGTTTTCCCGAGGAAGAATTGTCATTGCTTCACCAAATGAAACAAGCAGGTGTCCGAGCCAATAGCTTGACCTTAGCCATATATCGCACCACCAAAAGTTTAGTATTTCACATTCCATGCGTCCAATGAATGACATTAACATTGATTTGCATACCAATGTACCAATTTTGTCAAACCGATACTCCTCCTATCATTGAAACTAACAATCTCTGTGCAGACCATCAATCCAACATTTGTAAACTCTAGTTGGTTTATTGAGGATGCAATGTGAATGGCACATGTGCTAAGCACTGAAGTGAAAATGCATCTGGAAGCCCCTCAATCAAAACAGACATCCTATAGTTCCATGCAATGCATCCTTTCAACTCTACACATGCGTTTTGTACTGGTACCTCCTCTTGGTGCTTTGTGTGGGTGTTTCCTTTATTGCATACAACCCTCTCTTGGGAAATAAATGAAGCCCACGCAGAATTTCACACCAGGGTTCATCGACATGCTGATAAGGAATTGTGCAGGTGGAATATGGAACCTGATGACGAAATTAGAAGGCCCAGACAAGAGATTGCTTCAAATTATCAGAGTCACTTCACGTAGATTTTATGCAAACACAGAATGGCGCAGATGATCAAAGTAATGGTGGTGAAGAAATTGTTGATTAGGAACTCAGACCTTCTAATAATGAAATCGATCAGTTTCTTCGTGACCTTTTCACAACAATGGACTCATTTTGTGGTTGTGCCAGTTCTTCTCTCTATATTTATTATTCAAAAGATGAATCTCCACCACAACTCACATAGCCAAAAAATGTTGGACTTGAATGCGATGAACCAGGTGTCAAACCCGTGGCACGTATCATTCGCAGATGCTCGAGATTTTGTGGTCTTGAGCATAGGCCGTGGCACAACAATCGATTCATGCATTGGTTTTCTTATTAGATATCTCAAATACACAATTATTCAATAATCATTTCCCCTCAATTACAGTAGTTCCAATTTCCTGAATGCCTCTCTTGTTCAGGAAATCAATGCATTAATCTCATCGTAGGGCCTCGGTGTGAAGCATTGGCAAGATTTCTGAGATTTTCCTTTTTTCAGTGTCCCTTTTAGCGAACCCAAGAATGATGATGAATGTAAAAAATGGAATTGGAAGGATGTCTCAGTTATGTTCAATGTGGAGCTCTCTTTTATGCTGTGACAGAGGCATATAGTGAGAAAGGTCACAAGGGTGAGGGCAGGTGGATTGTTTAGTCTTAGCCCTAAATGTCATGGTTTCATAATGACAAAGAGGTTTGGTAAGAGGTAGCAGAGTCTTGTGTTAGAAATTGTTGTGATATCATAGCTTAGATAGGTATGCGTTGGATTTTTGGTACTCCACAAAACTAGTGCAATAGGAATATAGGAGTTGCAACTAATCAAAAAGACGTTGTCATTGGATGTATTTTAGTAGAGCATAGAGTTGAACGAATAATAACAGTAGCAACAAAAGAGTCGCAGTTTCTAGAAAATGCAGATGGGAGGGCCTAGTTCGGACGTTCTAGTACGCAAAAAAAGATTGTTGTTTGCTAGCTTGGAGTAAATAACATGGGAATGGAGGACGAATTTGCGACGACTTTTCTTTGATGATGGCTACACAGAGAAGAATGAAAAATAATTATTTGCGTGGAATTTTTATGATGGCTACATAGAGAGCATTTCGGAGGAGACCTGTGGATTTCGAAGGACAGAGAAACGACATCCAACAATGGAGACCTATGGATTTCAGAGGTCAGGGGAATATCAGGTAGGTTCTGTAGAGTTAACAGACTCTTAAAATACCCAGGCCTCTATTTTCATATTCATGGAATGCATGTTACATCCAGAATTGCAGAAGTGATAGTTATATGAATGTAGAGAAGTTACAAAGCATATATATATAAGACATGTGACCTTGCGTATGAGGGAAAATAGGTAGAGGTGTAGGACTGGCATGTAATAAAGGCCACAATAAACAAGTGGCTCACAGTTGAACAGGGTAGGAGATCGCCTACTCTGACACCATGTTAAACACATACATGGCAGCAACAACATAGGAAAGATAAACAGGAGAGTTCACATATTATTAACAAATGATATACATTTATAATACATGGTGTGACCCTTGGATTCATATTCCAAGTGGTTTCTTGGACTCCTTTTCGCTGTGTAGCTTCCACACCAACCCTTAGAGGATTAGGTGTCCAACATAAATCTATTTTAAAATAATTAATAATTACATCCTTTAATACTAATATAGAAGAATTAATAATTATATTCCATATCAACTTCAAAGAGAGTCGTTTTGAAAAAATTAGAAATCTTAATATAGAAATAATCGCAATCATATATTTAGTAACTGAAATCGAAGGTGACTATGTTTGTGAAATTTTAACAAATATTTGGAAATAAATTTGAAGAAGATATAAAAAAATATCGTGTTTATGGAGTGATCACATTGAAATATTAGATAATTATTCTGAAATACAAACTCATTTCATTATTGTAAAAATATTGTATGACGTTGTTGTTTAGACTTAAACAAAGTTACATGAAAATTGCATAACTGCAAATTTAAACATGGGTATAATAAATATTATTAATCTACATCCAACTCTAATTTGTAAAATGAACATTTCTTTTAGCTTTATATTTATAAATTTATAAATATTTTAATAAGACATGAATCATTTTTGACAAATAAATTATAATATTTCTAATATAAAGTTTTTAAATTTTTTAGTTTATACAGACATTCTATTAAACATTATACTAAGTTAGTCTATGACAATGGTTAGCTCTGGGATATTATATTCTTTTTCTTATGTAAGAAATTAATTAAATTGCATCATCTCTTACCATGATATTTCTATACATTAAGCACACAAAATATGTACATACCATTATTAAATGCAAGAATGTAAAGTAATTATGTTCAAAGCGAAGAAAAATATATTGGTAGGTATCTTTTATAAACCCAAGGAGCAAGAGGAGGGGTTGTGGATGAGAGAATTAACGACAACTGAGTATTTGTTTCCCATCCCCACTATTAAATTTCAGCTCTAATAAGTATGTTTAATATGTGCACAAATATTTCTATGGTTATAGGATTGTATTGGATAAAATGACAAACACTTTGTATAGACTGATATACAATAATATTAATTTTTAAAAATAATATTAATATTTATAAATGACTAATAAAATAAAAATCATATAAAAAATCATATAAAAGAAATGATTATTAGAATATATTTTAAAATAAATCTTTATCTTTTAATTTAAAGAGAAAATGAAATAATTTTCATTTCAAATTTAAAAAATAATTTTTATTTTAACTTTAGTTTTGATAGGAATTAATTATATGACCATCTTTTCTTAAGTCAGAAACTTTTTGATGGCAAATTAATGATTCTGCTTTCGAACCTTAATAACAAAGTGATAAGAAATAAATAAAAATTAAAAAAATTTAGATTTAAGAAAGGGAAAAAAATTATTACTTTCTAGATCTATACCAAAATACTTATAGAAATTATAAGTTTTAGATTTATATATTTTCATTATCTTTTATTATAAGATTTTATTTATAAATCTGAGAATCAAACCATTTATGATAAGGTATTTATCTAAATAGTGAAATATCTATTCATATGATAAAACTTTCACTTACATAATAAGAATTAGTGACATATTAAAACAATAATAACTAATATCTTATTGGTTAAGGAGATACTTGGATATGCACATAGATAATTACACATAACTAATATTATGAAATCATGTATAGATTTTTATTATGATGAGTGTAAGTTAGAACAAACCTATTTTAAAAAGTGAAGTTAAATGTATATGAAAACATTTAGTGAGTACTAGAAATTAGTTAAACTTTTACAATATTCTTAAATATGAAGTGTATGTTAGAACAAACATATTTTAAAAACTGAAGTTAAATGTACATGAGAATATTTAGTAGTAATACAAATTAGTGATAAAATATGTCATGCGCAATATGAGGCCCTTTAAACCTTTCCAATATTTTTAGATATGAAGAGAGAGCGCATTAAATATTGTAACATGGTCATTGTTTATTGTACATTAATAAATTTACAAGATCCCGATTTTCATGTAACCTACATTCGACAAACTTCTTATTATTTCAACAATCATAAGTGAGATAATGACCAATTAAATTTTTGGCCGAGTAACCCGACACATTGGGGATATGGAGTGACTTATTATAATATCCAAAAATGCATTCATTTGTTGGACTTTGGTGAGCTAATTGCTCTTTGTAACTTATTGCTTGTATTTCATAATAGAGTCCGTGTTTAGGAGGTTCTTACTTTCATGTAGGCTACATCTCACACACTTCTTATTATTTCAAGGACATTAATTGAGATAATGACCGATTAATGTTTTGGTGAAATAACTTGACCCAATGAAGATATGGTGTGAGGTATTATAATATTCACAAATGCACCTTTTTTTTGATGATTTGGCATAGTTAATGTGACTTAGTGACTTCTCTCTTGTATTTCAAAACACACAGACTCTTTATATTTTACAATACACAATAAATCTAATATAAATAATTTTAAGCAATAATTTTTTCTTTGTATTTATAATTATAAAAAAATCATTAGCAATTAGAATTCACAAATCATAAAATTCAAATAAACAATTATATTTCTAATTAATTTAAATATTTCTTTTACATATTTTTTATTTTATTTTATACCTATATATTAAATAATTATATAAATTTTGTATTTGAAAATTTCGTAAAATTCAATACTAAATAATTTAAATATAAAACATATATTTTTTATCCTATTCTTTAAATATTTCTTCAATAAAAAAGTCAAATATATTGAGATATTTAATGATATATTATTGAATTAAAAAAAAAACTATATCTTTTTTATTAAGCTACTTTCCTTTTACTTATAATAAATAAAATATGGTCAAATATAATAAGAACTTTTGATGATGTATCATTGAATAAAAAGAAAATATAATTTTAAAATATTAATTTTTATGGAAAATAGTAAAAACAATTTTTTTTATTAAATCATTTTCCTCTTTATTTAAAATAAATAAAATATAGAAGTATAGACTTTTTCTTTTTTATTTATAAAAAATAAATTAAAGAAACATACACATTTTCACAGTAATAAAGATTACTTAATTTATTGGAGAAATAAATAATTAAAATTTATTATTTTTTAATAATAAATCATTATAATTATATATAGAAAACGTAAAAAAATAATACTTTTAAATATATTTCTCAAATTCATTGATAATTATTATATTTAAAAATTATAAAAATATTGTCGAACACCTTTTAAATATATATATATTTATTTTTTTAAATTTTATATAAAAATAATAAACATTTTATAAAACTATTAATTTAATTTTCTATTCTCTTTTAAAAATAAAATCTCCGGAGCTTCCTCGTGCAGCCAAACGCCTCGCTGTAATTTAACTTTTAGTAAATAATCAAATTCAAAAATTCAATAACCTGGAATAACTCAAGCCCTAAAAAGATTACTTCTTGAAGAAGTTATTAACGGTCTAGTTTGCAGGCATATACCGGTTTCTGTCGTTTGTCATCGGATAGGTTATAGCTATCCAATGTCAATATATAGATTTGTGCTTCTCATGAATTAAGAATTGTGATGACCATCATTGATTTTGACTGACGCCCTTTGGTCAGTAGCAGTGGTTAATTTGAAACCTGCTTTGATGTTCTTGTGATTTGTAGGTAAAACCCTAAACCCTAAACCTGCTTTCAGTTTCAACTGTTGACCGTGGAAGAGTCGACACACATCTTCCCTTTCCTTCCGGGCAATATGAATCCAAACAGCTATTGGCGCAGTATGTTCAAGGTAAATCTCTCAACGTCTGAGAGTCAATGGCGTGAAGCTTCACCTACTTCAACGATTTCCAGCCAAAGACATTCTTATGAAGGTGACTATACACTGTAACTCCAACTTCCTCCTCCTTTGTTTGTGATGGCATCTTTATGATATCAACAATTAAAAGACATTGCTGGGGCCGAATCTGCTTTGGAGATTAATATGTTTATACGCATAGAAAGAATATAACTTCAGCCAGAGATAAATGCAGCATAACATTTTATGTCTCATATTCAGATGTGCAATTGTAATAGAGTTAAATAATATTTAGATGAATAAGAAAATCTTGATGTAGCTATAAACAAATCCTTTAATAGCAACTGGGTTTTGATGGAATGAAATTTGACTTTTAGCTTCGAGCAGGGAAATTTCACCGTCAAACGAAACCCTAGATATTCATTTTTATGAGGCATTACTTACTTTCGTGGTTTATGTCTACCTGTAAGTACAATTTCCCACTGCTTTCAAGGGTGAGCCGAATTAAAGCGGATATATAATAGTCAATAATATGAGTTCAGAGGAATATTATTTCAAATCTAATTAAAATATAAGGAACAATGCTCTGACAACTGTAATTTGTGCAGGTACATCATCAGAGAATGAGGAAAGGAGCCAACGGGAATCAAGGCCCAGATGGAATTCAAAACCAGAACAGATCGGGATCTTGGAGTTCATATTTAACTCTATGGTGACAAACCCTACCAGAGATGAAATAGAGAGATTCAAAGTTGAGCTGCAAGATTCAGAGTTCAGTTCGGGACGCTAGTGTCCTCTACTGGTTTCAGAACAGAAAGGCAAGAACCAAGCAACGGCAACGTCATCTTCACTCTGAAGAGGCCTCTAAATCTGGCTCAGAAAAGAGTAATACTGATCAGTCTAAAGAAATCGTGGGGGTTTCTGTCACAACAGCTAATTCGTTGGGTAACACTGGGGAAACATACTCTTCTGTTGTGGCAGCTGCTCAGTTTTCCACTCAACAGGACCATTATCATTTGCAAATAAATGAAGGAATCAGTAATGATCAATGCAGTTACACTGACGCAGTACCAGCTACGGCAACAAGAGGAGGAATATTTAACGAAGGTACATGTGCTGACACCACCAAAAAACTATTTTAATCCCCACCCTTGAACATGCCTCTCGTGTCAGTTTTTGAACACACTTTGAAATCCGATGTATATAAATATATAACCCTAATGAGCACAAACACCTAAAAGGCCTTTCAATTAGGCAGATTGGTGCCATGATTGTTTCTGTGACTATATATTTGTTTCTGGATAGTAGAACAAACACCTAAAAGTTGCTTGACATATGCCATTCATTCAGACATTTAATATTGTTCGTGTGGATGTAATATATATATCTGTCTAAAAATATTTCTCTGCAAGGACTGGCGACGAGTTGATTTACGGCTGCTCAATAACTGTAGTCATAAATAACGTTCCGCTTTGAGTCATAAATGTCAAGGCTATGTTCAGTGAAAATGCAATTTTGCTTCACTCCACAGGCCAGCCGATTTTACAAAATGAATGGGGTTCACCATGGAATGCCTGCAGCATGGAGCTATGTATTACCTGGTATGCCTCATGCCCATGCGGACTTTCATACCGCTATATTTTGAGAAGTTTTCAAACTATCTGTAGAAGTAACGTAAAATTTAACTTCACCGCTGTGATTTTAACATTTTTTATTCAACTTTCCAGATATGAAACGTTATTAATCAATGGCGGTGTTGCTGTCTTGGTTCGATTTGGAAATGCATAGCGCTATTTATCAGTCCTGGATTTCCAACCTTGGTTCGATTTTCAATTTCATACCGTTCGTTATTTACGATAGAGTAAATTCCATGTTTCTCTCACACAATCCATCTATCTGCATGGTTTCACTCGATGTGGATTCCTTTGTAAAATATGTTTGATATTCTATGTGTGATCTCTCAAATTTTCAAAATTTTACTTATTACCGAATTCACAAATTTCTTGTAGTTCATTAATCTTCATGCAAATCCCTCACATCAAACTCAAGTTGGGAATGTCCACCTCTCATGAAATCATGGAATTATGAATTTGATGATGTCAAAGACTATCTTTGTGTGAAAGAATCATACTCATCGAAGTTTTCCCTTAATTTCCAGCTCCTCGGTCTTCTTGTGAATATTTTATTGAAAATTTGTCCTCTCATCACACTAGAAATCTCCTTGTGTGATAATGAATGCACTAGTCGCGTGAATCAAGTTCTTCTCCATTAACCACGCTTCAACTAGTTTCATGCATTCTCAATGCTAGAATCATTTTAAAAATCTTTTAATGACTATGACGTTTGTAGAATTGGTCACCTATTGCACAAAGGTGACTACTCTGTCATATCTAGCTCGCAAGGGACTTGTTTGGATTGTTTAGAGAACTTGAAATATTGTTCAAGTTGATTTTTCTTTGTTTATTGTAAATTGGGAATCTAGTGTTACAATCAGCTCATCTTAACAATTCTCTCTCTTGGGTTACTAACATTCAGCTTATCATTTTCCCATCAACATATTCAATGACATTTTTCTCACACTATGTAATCTTCATTGTTCAATGTCGCTTTATTCAGATTTCTTTCAAGCATGTGAGGCACTTCAGCCTTTGCTGATGGTTATGGCAAGCCCTCACTATCTTGGCATTACTCCTAAGAATGATCAAATCTCTCTTTCCTTACAATATTCCCATCATGATCCCGCTTTTTGAATCAAAAATTCATTTTTTCCAAGATCACAAGGTTTTCAAGAGGGCCATCATGAATTTTATGATCAAATCACTCAATCGCTGGAAAAATCTTGTTGAAATCGTAATTTCAACGCAGCTGGAAACATTGCCAGAAACCGGTCAGCAAACCCGCCGGAGAGCTCTCGGGTCACTTTCCGGCGAAGGGAATCTCCGTATATTTGAACCCGAGAAAATTTGGAGCTGACACGTGGTTCACCCCTGACGTAAGCCAACGTAAGTTTCTCGGGTGCTAATGTTCAGCAGAAAATGGGTTTCTGATATCTTTCTCCACCGTCGGATTTACTCCATCGCTCTCCACCGTTGATCAACCAAAGCTGCATACGAGGTGCATTAAAAGGCTTGCGTGGATTAAATTTTTGAGTTTGATCGTCGTAGAAGAAGAGTTATGGAATTTAATATTGATACGTAGATTTAGGTGGCCTATTTAATATGGGTATGGGCACGTTTCAATATTTTTATATAGCACGTAAGTTTTGTATGTAAAAGGAATGGTACATTTAAAGATAGGTATGGTCGTTTTTTTATGTAATGTAATATTTAAAAGAGGGAGGTCGTATATTTGTTTTTGAGTGTGTTGACTTTTTTTTTGTATGTATGGCACACGGGAGGTAAAGACTGTGTGTGTTCGCAGCAGCGAGAGAGAACCAGTGGATGTATGCACAGCAGTGCACACGATATACTTGGTAATGTTTTGTGTGGCATTTTGAAAAACAGAGGAGTAAGAAAAACCATGTGTGGTTTTGCACAGCAGTGCATAAAGAAAATGGTGGAGCGAATTTTTGTAAGCCTGTGTAATTTTTTTTACAGCAGTAAACTTATGTAAACTTTTATTACAGCAGTAAGTTGTTTTTCACAGCAGTGAATATAAAAAGGATTTTACAGTGGTAAATCCCTCTCAGTAAAAGAGGATGAAGTTTGTATCAGTTTTTAATGAATAGAATGTTTTTAATGGTGGTGAAATACTCTGTCTCTCAGTGAATTTTTTTTTAATCTTACCTGAGCACAAAAGATCCTAGAAAGGTAGAAACAGAGCATTGCCTCGTGTGTTTGAATCTTGGTTTTTGGTATTTTCTCCATTGAAAAATACCCAACAATGGTATCAAAGCAGGCTTAGGCTCTTTAAGGAAGTTAAAGAAGCTGAAGGGAGAAGGTTGTTGCTGCAGCAAAACTTCTCAGGCAGACAGAAGACTCAGACAATGAAGGATTCAGGTATTCTTCATAACTATCTTGTTTGTTACTAAAGAGACAGTCAGTTTTTAAAAATACACAGTCAAGGAATGGCTAGCACAAGCACTGGTATGGGTATGTTTAATACCCAGCTCCCACAGTTTAATGGGAAGAACTATGACTACTGGTCAATAACTATGAAAGCCTTGCTTGCTTCCCAAGACTTATGGGAAATAGTTGAAGATGGTTTTGAAGAACCAGCAGATGAAACTGAGTTTAATAGATTAACTCCAGCAGAGAGAGATCAGCTGAAGAGCAATAGGAAGAAGGATTCAAAAGCCCGTGTGTTATTGTATCTAGCAGTAGACCAGAGTATATTTCCAAGGTTAGCAGCAGCTAAGACAGCAAATGAAGCATGGGAAACCCTCAAGACAGCCTATCAAGGCATGGAGAGAGTGAAGACAGCAAAACTACAATTGCTGAGGAAGGATTTTGAGAATCTGTGCATGAAGGAGTCAGATAACATTGACTCATTCTTCACTCATGTGATTGGTGTAATCACACAAATGAGAACTCATGGAGAAACCATTGAAGATAGAAGGATTGTGGAGAAAATATTGAGGGTTTTACCCTCAAGGTTTGATGCCATAGTTACCACCATTGAAGAGACAAAGGATCTCTCAAACTATTCAGTTGATGAGCTACATGCATCACTGATAACACATGAGCAGAGGTTGAGTAGGAATGAAAACTCATCTCTTGAGCAAGCCTTCAAGACCCAGATGTCCTTTGGAAGAGGAAGAGGTCAAGGAAGAGGAAACTGAAGAGGAAGAGGCAGAAGCCAGAACAGAGGTGGAAGGAACAGCCCATCAAATGCACAAGGAAGAGGCAGCAATACAAATCAGAACCAAGGCCAAGGCAGCAACCAACAAAGAGAACAGTATCATGCTCAAGGACAAAGGTATGATAAATCTAATGTTCAATGCTATTATTGCAAAAAGTATGGACATTATGCAAGTGATTGTAGAAAGAAACAGCATGATATGAACAGTAGACAAAATGCAAATGTTACAAGAGAAAACAGCAGTCAAAATAATGTGTTGTTAGCATGTAACATGGCTGAAACAAACAGTGAGGACATTTGGTTCTTAGACTCAGGTTGCAGCAACCATACGACAGGGAACATAGCTTTCTTTTCTGCCTTAGATCAGAATATGAAATCAGAAGTCACACTAGGAACTGATAGCAAAATTTCTGTTATGGGAAAAGGAGAGGTAAAAATATTTACAAAGCAAGGAGAAAAGAAAACCATAGCAGATGTCTACTATGTCCCTGGAATGAGATGTAACCTCTTGAGTATTGGACAGCTTGTCCATAAGGGGTACAATGTTTTCTTTAAAAATGATGTATGCACCATCATGGATATACCACCCAGCACAAGATGCATCGCTGAAGTGAAGATGACAAGGAACAGGATGTTCCCTCTCCGGATCAGGGCAGACTTGAAGAACAAGAAGGAAATGGCAGCAGTCACCCAAGAGGCCTTCCAAAGCGTGCCAAAGGATGAAAACTGGTTATGGCACTTGAGATTCGGGCATCTAAATTTTGGAGGTCTAAACTTGTTGAGTAGGAAAGGAATGGTAAGAGGATTACCATTGATAGAGAAGCCGGACAGCCTTTGTGAAGGTTGTATATTGGGCAAACAACATAGAGAAAGTTTTCCATCAGGGAAGAGCATAAGGGCAAAGGCACCCTTAGAGATTATCCATTTAGATTTGTGTGGACCAATGCAAGCTCCATCATTAGCTGGCAGCCTATATTTCTTGACATTCATTGATGATTTTACAAGAAAGACTTGGATATATTTCCTCAAGAACAAAAGTGAAGTCTTTGAGAAATTCCAAAATTTCAAAGCATTTGTGGAAAACCAAAGCGGGCTGCACATTAAAGTTTTGAGAACTGATAGAGGAGGTGAGTATATCTCCAAGGAATTCCTAAGATTTTGTAGGGAAAATGGAATTCACAAACAATTTACAGCAAGGTACACTCCGCAACAAAATGGAGTTGCTGAAAGGAAGAACAGGACCATCATGGATATGGCGAGGAGCATGTTGAAGGCAAAGCATTTGCCAAATGAGTATTGGGCTGAAGCTGTACATTGTGCAGTTTATATATTGAACAGGTGTCCTACAAAAGCAGTCATGAACAAAGTGCCAGAAGAGGCATGGAGTGGGAGAAAGCAAGGAGTCACCCACATGAGAGTTTTTGGGTGTGTGGCCTATGCACACATACCAGATCAGCTAAGGAGGAAGTTGGACAGCAAAGGGGATAAATGCATCTTCATTGGATACAGTGATGAATCCAAAGCCTACAGGCTATACATCCCATCTACCAAGAAGTTATTTGTAAGCAGGGATGTTCAATTCATTGAGGAAGAAACTTGGGATGGAAGCATAGAGAAAACAATGAATGTTAAGAACTATTTGTCTCATGATGAAGATGAAGAGGAGGTGGCTGAAATGCATCCCCAAACAGCAGCGCCAACACAAGGACAACAAGGGACACCATTGAGGATAAATGAAAGTGCTTCTCCAAGCACACCACAAGGAGGAAATTCAAGTGCATCTTCAAGCACTTGCACACCAAGTGAAAGAGGTAAGAAATTTAAAAATCTAAGTGACATTTATGATGAAGGAATGAATTCTTTGTTTGCCTTGTATTGTCATGTTGATGATCCTATTCATTTCAAAGATGCAATTAAAGATAGGAAATGGATAGAAGCTATGGATGAGGAGATGAATGCCATAGAGAGAAACAAAACATGGGATTTGGTTGATTTACCAAAAGGCAAAGAAGTCATTGGTGTGAAATGGGTCTATAAGACCAAGAGCAATGTTGAAGGCAAGATAGAAAGGCACAAGGCAAGGCTGGTTGTCAAAGGCTACAAGCAGCAGTATGGGAGAGATTATGAGGAGACTTTCGCACCGGTTGCAAGAATGGAAACCGTGAGAGCATTGCTGTCCATAGCAGCACAAAACAAATGGAAAGTCTACCAAATGGATGTGAAATTAGCATTCCTAAATGGAGTGTTAAAGGAAGAGGTTTATGTTGAACAGCCTCTTGGTTATGAGAAGAAAGGTGAAGAGCACAAAGTGTGCAAATTGAAGAAAGCTCTTTATGGGCTGAAGCAAGCACCAAGAGCATGGTACAACAGGATAGATTCATATCTATTGGATAATAAATTTGACAAATGTAAAGGAGAACCCACAGTCTACATCAAGGAAAAGGATGGTAAAATTTTAATTGTTGTCTTGTATGTAGATGATGTTATTTTCACTGGAAATGATATTTATCTTATTGAGAATTTTAAATCAGTCATGAAGGAGGAATTTGAAATGACTGACATGGGTTTCTTGAGATACTTCTTAGGCATAGAAGTAGATCAAAATGAAAAAGGAATTTTTATCTCACAAACAAGATATGTAAATCAAGTGTTGAGCAGATTTAACATGCAAGAATGCAAGGCAGCCATCACTCCCACAGTAATGGGATTAAAACTCAGCAGAGAGGACAGCAGCAAGGATTTTGATCCTAGTTTATACAAGAGTATTGTAGGCAGCCTTATGTATTTAACAGCTACTAGGCCTGACATTATGTATGCTGTTAGTTTGATTTCCAGATTCATGGAGAGGCCAAAGGAGGCACATTGGCAGGCAGCAAAGAGAATTTTGAGGTATGTGAAAGGTACCAAAATGTTTGGAATTTTATATAATGCCTCAGAACATTCAGATTTGGTTGGATACACTGACAGTGATTGGGTTGGAAGTGTAGATGATCAGAAGAGCACTTCCGGTTATGTTTTTAATATGGGTTCAGGAGCCATCTCATGGGCTTCTAAAAGCAGTCCATTGTAGCATTGTCTACAGCAGAGGCTGAATATGTGGCAGCTACAGCAGCAGCATGTCAAGCAGTGTGGATGAGAAGAATGTTAAGAAGCTTAGGCCAAGAGCAGGCAAAAGCGACAGTGATCTTTTGTGACAATAGCTCAGCTATTGCATTGTCAAAGAATTCAGTGTTTCATAAGAGAACGAAACACATTGATACAAGGTTTCACTACATCAGAGAATTGGTGAACAATGGAGAAATTGTCTTGGACCATTGCAGGACCCAAGAACAGGTAGCAGACATCTTGACAAAGCCATTGGATCAGAAAAGCTTTGAATTTTTGAGGAAGTGTCTGGGTATGACCGAATGCCCAGCTGTTGAAATTAAAGGGGAGTGTTGAAATCGTAATTTCAACGCAGCTGGAAACATTGCCAGAAACCAGTCAGCAAACCCGCCGGAGAGCTCTCGGGTCACTTTCCGGCGAAGGGAATCTCCGTATATTTGAACCCGAGAGAATCTGGAGCTGACACGTGGTTCACCCCTGACGTAAGCCAACGTAAGTTTCTCGGGTGCTAATGTTCAGCAGAAAATGGGTTTCTGATATCTTTCTCCACCGTCGGATTTACTCCATCGCTCTCCACCGTTGATCAACCAAAGCTGCATACGAGGTGCATTAAAAGGCTTGCGTGGATTAAATTTTTGAGTTTGATCGCCGTAGAAGAAGAGTTATGGAATTTAATATTGATGCGTAGATTTAGGTGGCCTATTTAATATGGGTATGGGCACGTTTCAATATTTTTATATAGCACGTAAGTTTTGTATGTAAAAGCAATGGTACATTTAAAGATAGGTATGGTCGTTTTTTTATGTAATGTAATATTTAAAAGAGGGAGGTCGTATATTTGTTTTTGAGTGTGTTGACTTTTTTTTTGTATGTATGGCACACGGGAGGTAAAGACTGTGTGTGTTCGCAGCAGCGAGAGAGAACCAATGGATGTATGCACAGCAGTGCACACGATATACTTGGTAATGTTTTGTGTGGCATTTTGAAAAACAAAGGAGTAAGAAAAACCATGTGTGGTTTTGCACGCAGTGCATAAAGAAAATGGTGGAGCGAATTTTTGTAAGCCTGTGTAATTTTTTTTACAGCAGTAAACTTATGTAAACTTTTATTACAGCAGTAAGTTGTTTTTCACAGCAGTGAATATAAAAAGGATTTTATAGTGGTAAATCCCTCTCAGTAAAAGAGGATGAAGTTTGTATCAGTTTTTAATGAATAGAATGTTTTTAATGGTGGTGAAATACTCTGTCTCTGAGTGAAATTTTTTTTAATCTTACCTGAGCACAGAAGATCCTGGAAAGGTAGAAACAGAGCATTGCCTCTGTGTGTTTGAATCTTGGTTTTTGGTATTTTATCCATTGAAAAATACCCAACAAATCTTACTTAGAAAGATTTGTTATAGACAACAAGATTCAATATTTCCCCACGCTTGCTAATAAGCTCCGGGTAGATAAAGACATATCTGTTAGAGGCTTCCACGGTTTGTTTAAAAATGGTATTCAGAAAAAAGGTAAGCATGTGGATTGGGTTAAAGTAGTGATTGTATCACATATTTCCCCCTACAGGAAGGACCTTTAATTTCTTATGTAGGTTTTTCAATTTTTTGTATCTTTTGTTACACATTGCTTTACACGTATTTTAATCATTCATATTCTTGTGGATGCAGGACAGGAATAATCATAGTGGCTTCACTAGAAATTTCATTTTACATGACCTAACCTTATAGATGTTAGGTTAAGAGTAGGATTAGTTGCATCATTAACTTTCCATTTCCTACACTCATTTTTCCCTCGTTCTTTGTATTCCATCCTCGTTTCCTTCTTCTGATTCTAAATCATGTTTTCTTTAGTTATTTTGTTATGTTGTCTTTTGGGTTTTCTTCTTAGTTGTATGTTTTGTTTCCTTTTCCTTTATTTTATTCCTTTTTGAGTTTTCCTTTTGGTTTTCATCATATGCAAATAAGTTTTCTTACTTACTTCTTTGTGGCTTCCAAGCCTCTGTGTGGCTAAAGTTCAAAGGGTATTGTGACACTTCAACATTTGCCCTATCCTATGTCCAACTTCCTTGCGATTAGTTGTATCTTTTGGCCAATGAAGATCTGAAGAAAATTATGATCCATCTTAAGGAGATTTTTATCCAACCATGAACCTGTGTCCAGTATGGAAACCTCATGCCTACACTTAGTTTTCTTCTTTGGTGTTTTCAATCTTATCCAACTAATAGAAATGGAGAAGGGGAAATATAAATGAGAAAACCTAAATCAGAGGTGGTTATATGCTTCTTTGAAGGAAAAACCTCTCCTTCTCTCAATAAGTCAGGATCCCTGTTCCGCCCCAAAATAAATAAGTGGTGATGGACAATGATCTTTTAAAAATAAATAAAGGTGAAAGAAGAGAAAGGCTTCCTTGCTAGAGAGGTGAAGAAGGAAACTCCACCAGGCTACTCTCCAAGCTTGTTGGCAATAGAGAAATGCATGTGTTCCTTAGTGACTCTACTCGGGTACTCTCCAGGCCTACTGGCAGTGGAGAAACACCAGAGATGAAAAACTATACTCTTAAAATTTTAAGCTCGCGAGCTAAACTACCCTTCCCAATTCGAAACATTGTGATTTGGATGAATATTATGAGGTGTTCAACTGAGAAGGTACAAAGGGCACCATGTTTTCCCATGGGGTAAGTATGGAAGCCAAAGTAATATACACAATGAAATAATACTTCTCGAAGGACCAATGCCTTGCACTAAAAATGAACCAAGATAGAGGATTTGGAATTTGGCCAGTGTGTCGCCAACTGTTGTACCAACTGCAACACCCTCCAAACTTTTGTCCTATAACTAAATTTTGGAGCCTATTGTGGATCCTATGATTAATTAGCCCTTAGTCACTTATTGGTAAGCTCATGATCTCAAGCTCCCTTCTTCGATCTTAAGGGTCGTTCACGCTTTTATCTTTATATAGTATGTGTCATCTTTGGGCATGGGGGTTATTGATTGTCATGCAAAGGGAATTTTGTTTTACTTTAAGGGAATATATGTGTGAGAATGGGTCATTCTCATCACATAGACATGTTTCACACTCATTTCATGCACCCTTTCACAAGTGTTGCCTTTACCTTCCCAAAGTCTATCATCGAAGTCGCACTTGTCATAAGCTGCCACAAAGGTTGTTGCATTAACATAAATATGTTTCTATATGTTCTAAATGGTATATATTATATAATAAAGTGTTAAATTGTGTGATCATATTCAAGTTCTATCACAGTTCACATTGGTTCCATTGATCCCAGACTTAGCCAAATTCAGGAGCTTTCCTAGTACCCTGGCCTCATCCAACTTTTCAGAACTGCACACTTCGCATCTGCAACCCTCAAACTTTTCCATTTCTAGTTGGAACTTCATAATGCATAGAAATCCCAACATCCCTTAGCACCCAAAACTATGTAGTGGTGTTATCAAGAAATCTAGTGTCCACTCGGATTTGCTAGTCCCACTAAGACTGGTAGCTATCTTAGAAACAAACAAACTAAAACCACTTTCGTTTTCCTTTATGAGAAGTATATAAGAGTGGAATGAAGGACACCAACCTTAGTCTTGCACTTGGTTCCTTGCTTGATTCCTCTCCTTTCTGAGAGATCCTTAACACTTCTCCTTCGTCTACCTAGCTTCAAAGGGCACCTGTGGGATCAAAGCAGCATAATACTATCAAAAAACTGAGATCTACAATCATAAACAATATAGGACTAGATGTATATTGACCACACAAATGCATATATCATAAAACATACAAGAATGTGGAGGAAAACTTGAATAGATTTATTAATAATTAAGAATAGCAAAGAGGATTACAACCAATTATTCTGACCCAACGTCATCCTCCAGCATGAAAGCCCTTCTTTCACCTCATGAAAAGCTTAGATCACCCAACACTATGATATTCCAACAAGAAACCAACAACACTTCCTTACAAGATACAAAATTCCAGCCTCCGGATCTCTGGGATGAGGGATCCATATATAGATGATTGTAGGGGGGTGAGTCAGCTTCTGGCATTCTGATTAGTGTCATCTCTCTGATAGTTCTTGATTCCACTTGGAGATTGATGATCTCTTACTCATACCTGAGCAAATTCAGAGAGGCAAGTGTCACAGGAGAAGTTTCTGGAAGATTCCATGATCATCCACCTCGCATACTGCCTCTGCCATTTGTCCACTCTCACCCATCGCACCCCATAGAAGGGCTTTTCAGTATGTATCGCACCTCTCATGTGCATTAGGTGGGATACATCGCACTTTGACCATGGAGCAGGTGAGATGGTCCAGTTTTGACCAATTCTGAGCAGTTTTTCATGGAGAAATTTTGGGAGATGATGTAATCAGCTGACCTTGTTCTTTTACAGTATGGAACAACACTTTTAGGGACTTAGGAGCCCTTGGTTTATGGACATGTCTGATTGGGGTTGTAGTGCCCAAAAATGTCTATAACAGTTGCCCCCTAAAGCATGAGGTCATTAATCTTTTGATGTCGGGTGAAATGCTTTATCATGAGAATCTGAAGTTTTTCCAAGCTGGAAGGCGACCTGTAATAAGATAAAATACAATACATTATCTTCATAATATTTTTCATGATCTAGCTGAGGCGGGAATTCCCATGCTCAGCTTTATAAATTTATTTTCATGTACATAAGACAGACAACCGTCTGTGCAGGAGACTGATGATTCTAATAGAGTCATCATCCTTTGATTTGGATGATCATCTGTGTAGCAGCAATGTACATTTGATGTCTTTATTTTCCTAAGTATATCACAGCCCAGATGGATGAAAGTAGATCCAGGGTCTTCAAACTCGTTCAATCTTCACTCGGAGTAGAATTCGATCCATGTGAAAGATGTTCTGGAGTCGAACATGGAAAGACATCGCCTGATTACTAGCCAATGATGTAAGTTGTTAACAGGCACGAGAGGAATCGCCGATAATGATGATGACCCTCAAGGTACTATAGTACAATTTGCATGGTGTGAATAAGGGACTTGGCATTGAACACCACGCAAAATCTTTCGGTTGAAGGCCATTGATGTAAACCTGTCACCGGAAGTGAGAAACTTGCCATTGAGGCATGCAAGCTTCAAAGTACTGAAAGGGTTGTTCCTAAGTCGACTTCTTGGATAATGAGCTGATGTCGACAAGAAGTGACTCACCGTAGGAGGGCCTTAATGAATCCCACATCTACGACACGGAACGGAGTAAATGATTTTGGAGGTGAAAACGGTCTGATGATACAGGGTTCAGGGTGGCGGTCATGAAAGAATGGAGCGTGAATGTATTGTAGCAGATGAGACACAGGTGAATTCTCTGAGTGACTTCTCTTGAACATATCGGCGACAATGACATGATGGATTGGTAGCGTTAACCCCAAATGTGGATGGTGTGACGGACCAATGGTGATATGACCAGTGAACGGAACAACCCAACCTGACTCGGATGCAGAGTGAAAGTGTCATGTTCAAGAGCGACTTACTACCAATAAAGTTTCTTCAAGTTTTCTTCCCAATTCTTCCCCAGTCATTGCTGACCAGTACCTCTTTATTTTTTTCAAGCTTGATGAGGATAACATATGCTTATTCTATAATTTTCCCTTCAGGCAAACCCGTCGCTATATTTTAACGAGCCTAGCGACAGTGAAAATCATTCTTGTCTGTATGGACAAGTTTGTCGCTATTCGGTTTAAATGAGTTTAACGACAAAGATAACTTGGTCCTTTTTAATTTTAGAGAGTCTGAAAAGGGACGTAAAGGAAACTCCAATAATCCTTTTTTGTCATGTAATCTCTTAAGTCTGAAAAAGTATAAAATAATACGAAAGGGATGAATTTTCGGTAATTTTAACGAGCCGAACAAGACTTGAAGCGCTCGATATTTTTGTGTAATAATCCCTCAGGTCCAAAAATATAAAAATCTAGAAAAGGGATAGCACTTCCGGTCACTTTAACGAGCTGGAGAGGCCAATCGCTCGGCAATATTTTCAAATTTTACGAGTCAGGTGAAAAGAGCTTAAAGGAGACTCATTTTTTAGGAACGAGTGATAATTTTAGGTAGCAACTAATTCCAGGTGAGGTTTGGAATTTTCCAATCATGGCAGTGTCACAAGGATGGCTCACAGGATCACTCTTCGTAGCTATTCCTAAAAAGGGGTAAACAATCAGATGGAGGTGAATGATCGACTAAACAGAGTGGGGGTGATGATGAGAACACGACCAAGGCTCAAAAGCTGATGATAATGCATTCACAATGGTTATTTACCGGAAATTGGTTCATTTTTTAATGAGCTTAAACTCCGGGGGAACATTTACTCATTGCTTATGTTTAATTTTTAACGAGCTTGAAGTCCACATAAAAACTGCTAGTGATAATGGTCATTGATTAAATTTCACTGTTAATCACTTTGTTCTTCCAAAGGTTGTACCGCCTGTTCAATTTCTTCATCAAACCGATTAGAAATGGACAATATATGATTCAAAAATGAGTTAAAACACTAATATTTTACTCGAATTACGTGAAAAGTAATTTAAAAGTGGTTTTTTACCCCTCATTTTACCATTTCATTTGAACTTTGGTTTGTTGGAGCTCTAGAAGTGCTTTTCCCCCTTGATTTTCACCAGCTGATTTTGGGAGATTCTGTGGATGATTCTTGGCGACATCAGGACCAGGTAGGAGCTAAACCTAAGCTCTTCAGTTGCATTCCTTCCTTTTTGAATTCTGTGTATGTTTCCCTATTTTTCTGAGCCTTTGGGGTTTGAAAAATTCACCCTGGCTCCATCGTACCCTTTGTATATCGAAAGGTGCGATGCATCCTAGCTTGGCCATTGGCCAATTAGGATGCATCCCACCCAGTACACTGCTAGGGGTGCGATGGGCACGAGAAGGGAAGTTTTTGCACTGTTTTCTCATGGAATTTTTTTCTATTTTTTGCCAAATCAGGATCCTAACTCTTCTCTTGTTTGTTTTGCAGAGATTTATCGGAGCAAAATGGTTGTTACATGGTGTGAACACGAGCATGAAGATGAGGACATGCTTGCTCTACATGATCTGGTTACGGTAACTGCACTGCGGAACTGTGGCATGTTCAAGTTTTTCCGCATTTCTAGCATGAGGCAACAAATCAACTTGTTGCAATATTTTCTCAATGCATGGGATCCTACCAGCTAGGTGTTTCATATCAGAGGCAAATATATCCCCTTGACCATCGTGGACATCTATTTTTTGACCAGTTTATCGAGGTGTGATGCCCCTCTTTCACTATCAGTTTCCGCCCGTGGGGGCGAATCCGTGAGAGATTTATATTCACTGGTTTTGCAAAGAGGGATCTCAGCCGAGTAGGGACGGCAAGATCAACATCCGAGATGTCGATGACCGGTCCTTGAGGACCATTCTATTCACTTTTACTAGACTAGCTGGTAGTGCGGCTCCTCACGTAGCTAACAGGTCCTATATGCAGTACGCCTTGGAATTCCTTGAACCAAAGGTGTTCAACTAGTGTGACACGGTATTCCCTATGATGAAAGAGGAACTGACCAAGGTAAAAAATGGAAAATTGAAGAAATTCGGTTATGGTTCTATTTTGACCACTTTCGCGTTGGAAAAGATCCCACTGATGCAGCCGCAGTACATCTCACTTGGCTTACCTCTACCGACTGAGCCACGGATGCAGAGATGGGTCAGCCTTATGGCCCGACATGATGGTTAGTCCCAGGTTTCATTTGCTGATACCTTTTTCCAGTGGTTCAACATTCAGGAGATGGCTTTTTCCAAGTATCCATATGCTGGTATGGATTTCCAGGGTGACCCGGATTTGGTGTTGCCGGCTAGTGAGCATTGGGGTGTTGTTGGTAAATTCTCTGACCTTATCTATATTCATCATTTCTTTTAATAATGTTCTTGTGCATTATTCTATTAGGACTAATCAAAACTCATGTGCTCATGCAGATGTTGGACCAGTTCAGCCGGTAGTATGTTTGAGAGTACCAGCTGCTGCTCCAGCAAGAGAGGCTATGGGGAGAGCTATCCTCCGCGACCTTGATGTGGCTGAGACTCTTTCAGCATTGTAGGATCAGGTCGAGGGCCTCACTCTTGGTATTCCAGACGTGAGGACCAACGAGCTGCCCCTGAGGTTGCAGCGACATATTACTGGCATGCCGAGTCAATGGACTAGGCTTTTACGCATGATTGCACAGGCGGTGACTTGTTATCACCAGCATCATTAGACTAGGGTGCTCCCTAGAATTTTGAGTTTTGGGTCATTTGACTGATTTTGTCCTGGTTACAGAACATTATGTATCCATAAACAGTTATATATATATATTTTATTTTCGGAGTTTTATTTTGGTTGAGTTATGTGATCTTGATGTAAGTATTTGATGAAATGCTTCTTTTATAAATGTTGCAAATGTCTATCTAACACATAATTTGCCAATGAGTCTGTTAATGTGTTTAAGTTTCTGGACATATGTTGATATTGATTAAAATCAAATTGCCTTTCCAAAATCTTGACCCTTAGGAACATGCGATAGATAGCTGGATTCTGTACGGAGTAAATGCGAGTGAGCTATAGGATGACAAGTTGTGAGTCTAGCCTGACGACTAGTTGGCATATGCCACGTGTAATGGCATCAGAGAGGAGCTCTATCAACACATTGTATTCAGCAATATTGTTCGTTGACCGACCAATACATACCCCTCTGAAACTCACGAACTCGCCGCTTGGATCGAAAATGGCCCAGGTCGCAGAAGATAGGTTCCGCGAACTACGACTTGCTCCGTCGGTATATCCAACAAATGATTCCAATAGGTTTGACATCTGCAACAAATGTAAAAGCGGATCACTTAACCAAAACAGTTACCCTTAGCGAAAACAAAAATGTAACAAAAGCATAGGGGTTACTATCTTGAGTCAAGCATAGTAACACTTAAGGTACAACCCGTTGCGAGGTTGCACCAGTGGAATCCCATCATAATCTACTAACTCGTAGGCTCCTTTTGCTAATACACATTTGACAATATAGGGGCCCATCCATAAGGATTTGAACTTACCTGCTCCCAATTTGTCGGATTCCTGGTCATAAAGTAAGACCAGGTCACCTTTTGAGAAGACACGGGGTTTGACATTCTTGTCGAATTGCGCCTTGACTCATTTCTTATGGGCTTCATTAGCCAAAGTGGCATCACGACGGGTTTCATCCAATTGGATTAGTTCCAAGAAACGAGCCTCTTCTTCAGAAGTTCCGGGGAGAAGGTCGACTGCGAGTTTGAGGAACAAGATTTCACACTGACTTGGTAAGATTGCTTCTAGGCCATACACCAATTGAAAGGGTGTAAACCCGGTTGAATTCCTCACCGATGTCCGGTACGCCCACAAGGCTGAATACAGGATCAGGTGCCAACTCCTTTTGTGGACTCTAATCATCCTTTGCAGCATCTGTTTCAAGACCTTGTTGATCGCCTCAACTTGTCCGTTAGCCTGTAGATAATGCGGAGTAGAGTTGTCGTGGGACAGCCCTAACTTGGTAGCCAACTCCACCATCATGTGATTGCGAAAATGCGATCCATGATCTATGACTATGGCCTATGGAACGCCGAATCTAGATACTACATGATTGAAAAAGAAGAGGGCAGTCGTTTCACCACTGTTGTTTAATGTAGGCATCGCCTCAGCCCATTTGGTAAAATAGTCTACTGTGACTATGATATACCCATGCCCCTCGGCCGAGGTGGGGTTACATGTCATGAAATCTATGCCCCATTTGGAAAATGGTCCAATAGCAACTACTGGTTGCAGAGGTGTGGGTGGTAGTCTGGTTTTTTGATCAAAGATTTGACATGCATGGCAACTTCTGACTACGGTTATGTAATCTTTGAACATTGTTGGCTAGAAGTATCTTGCTCATAAAATCTTTTGCGTCGTAGCGTAACCAGATTGATGCCCCCCACACACATCTGAATGGAAATCATTTAGGAGTTTTTCAGCCTCCTCGTGGGTGAGGCACCTCCTCAGAACTATATCGACACCATGACGGTAAAGTGTATCATCGACGATCATGTAGTCTTTTGCTTGGTATCGAATGCATCGTTGTTCCGAGCGGGAGGTATTAGACCTATATGTTTGGGTTTGGAGACAGATTATTATGTCTCCATACCATGGATTGCTTGAAGATATCAGAAACAAAGATTCGTCCATGATTGCTTATTCTGATGTTACATCGTTGGACGACGATGGGAGATCGCATAGTAACTTCGCGAAAACCAGGGATTTTTTTGATTTGGATTTTACAAATTCCAGATCAAAATCTTGTAGAATTGCTATCCATTTTGAATATTTTCCCCCTAGCAACTGTCGCGACGATATGTAAGTCATGGTGTTGCAATCTGACAGAATGGTAGTTTTTCGAAAGAGGATATAGTGTCAAAATCTTTGTATCACTTAAACAGCTGCGAGGGCTAGCTTTTCAACGTAGGAGTACTTGCTTTCTGTATCATTTAATTTTCTACTTAAATAATATATAGGATATTCAATTCCATTGTCTTCTTGAACTAAAACCATTGCGATGGTTGTATCTGCTGCAACTAGATACAGGTTAAATTCTTTTTGATAATCAGGAGCGTACACTAATCATGCTTTTATTAGGGATTCCTTTAAAGAATCAAAGGAAGCTTGTGCGACCTGATCCCATACGAAGGGTACTTCTTTTTTTAATAAACAAGTATAACCTTTACAATGTTCAGCGTAATTTGGAATGAACCTCCTCAGAAAGTTTGCTTTCCCTTAGAGTTTCTGAATCTGAAGCAAATTTGAAGGTGGAGGTAAATTAATGATTGCCTCAACCTTCCATGGGTCGAGACGAATCCCGTCCTTTGAGACAACAAAACCAAGTAAATGACCAGAATTGACACAGAATACACATTTGTGTGGATTGAGTCGTATCTTGTAGTGTCGGCAACGTAGAAATATCGCTCTCAAATGTTGCGGATGATCGGTCCGCTTTCGTGAATGAGCCGGAAGATCATCGAGATACAGTTGAACAATGTTTTTGATGTCGTGGAAGGCATAATTCATTGCCCTCTAAAATGTTGCCCCTGTGTTCTTTAAACCAAAGCGTAGCTTGCGATATGCAAATGTGTCCCACGAAAAAATAAATGCAGTCTTTGACTGGTCCTATGGGTGGATATTTATTTGATTATACCTGGAAAATCCATCCATAAATGAGAAGATTTCGCATCCGGCGCATTCATCAATTATCTGGTCAATGAAGGGTGTAGGGTAGTTGTCTTTCGAAAAATCTTGATTTACATCCCTATAATCGACGCACACTCTAATCGTTCCTTATTTTCTCATTACAATAACAATATTTGATACCCAATCGGTCAAAGGAACTGGGTAAATAAAACCAGCATGGAGAAGTTTTTCAACTTCCGGCTTGATGGCAACGGCTTTCTTGGGGTGCACCTGCCCTAGCCACTGTCATATTCACATCTGGATACATCTTAATTTCATGTTCAACTATGCTCGAGTCAATGCCTGGAATTTCATCATACGACCAAGCAAAGAAATCTCTGAATTCGTGAAAAAGAGCATTATATATTTCCAGTTCTGAAGGAGAACAAGATTTGCCGACATGAATATTCTCTACAACATCTGTTTTGGTCGAGATATTTATGGCGATAGTCTCTTCAATATTGGACAAGTTTCGCTCGGAATCCACCATGTTTACAGTATTTGATAGAAAGTCAAAAACTGATGGATGATGAAGGTCACTAGGAGTATCTTCTTTGTAATCCAGAAGATGGGAACGATGGTTGTAATCTTCCCATGGTGCCCCGTCAATCATCATTGACTGAACAATTCCTTTGTCTGTATAATGTACTTGCGACCAAGGATTTGAAGGAGTACCATATTCCTTAGACCTATCTATCCAAACACTTGATGAGCATTGACTTGGGTTTGCCTCCCATGCTAGAAACATTGATTGATACAAGATTTCTATTGGGCTTGGAGGCAATACCTGCAGATGATCCATGTTAATATCGTTTTCAGATATCTTTTGAATGGAAGATATCATATTGTAGGTTCCCACCGTTGCCACTTTCACCATATTTATTAGAAGCGGTAGGGCAAAAGTCCCCATTAATATAGGGTCTTTTAGTAGGCCTACTCCAATATTTTGAAGCGAGTGAGGGCTTTCGTTGATCATCGGAATGCTTCTCATAACGTGTGAACTGTTGGGGAGAAATGTCTGTTGGTCGACGATTGTAATTCCTCCTTGAAAGGGAAATGCAATCTTCCTGAAATAGTTCGAAACAACCGCTACCATAGCATATATCCAGGGCCTTCCCAGTAGTATGTTGTAATCAAGGTTTCCATCAATTACTTCAACATCTATTTCTACTATTTTGCCCCCCAGTTTGACTTGCAAGTTACTTAAAATCCCATATGGGGTGTATGTTCATCCATCAAATGCTTTTAATGTTGTCGATGATCACGACAAGGGTGGAGATCCTAAAGTTTTCCAGCAACTCATCGACATAATACACGTAGATGCCCCTTCATCAATAATTGTTCGATGAACCGTTTTGTTGAGGGCTTTCACTTGAATGAGGTAAGATAGTTGAGCTGGTAACTGAGGGTCATATCCTTTGTGATTAAAGGACACAAGATTGGAATCCGTTGGGTCAATCCCACCTATTGCTGATAATAAAGCCTGCTTTTCGGAGCGGCAATTTTGCAGTACTTCAAGTGTCGACATAGCGGATGGAAATTGGGCCAGATCCTCCACTATATTATAATGCTGTGCTACTCTGGCACGAGGATTAAATGTATATTTGTGTACTACTCCCTTTAGCGGATTTATCGTTAGTTTAGGAATGATGGGTGGCACAACTTCGGTCAAAGTTGTTGTCGAACTACTGGGTTGATCATTAGCCTTGTTGTCCAACCGCTGTGGATTCCCGTAATCTTTATTCCTTATCGATATCAAAGCATCATTTTGCTGCTTTGAAACTGACAACATTAGCACTTGGGACGGGGAAGCATTGTCACTAGCAACCAGATTTGTTCTTGGATTTGGAAACGAATCAGTCAATACTACTGAGGTTTTTGAATTCTTGAAGAATTTTCTAAGCTCAGCTTTATATGGAAATTCTCTTGTCCGATGATCCTCATCACATATTAGGCATGGACTTTTTGGTTTCCTATCTCTAGAAGGGTTTGCAGAAGATTTTTCAGGGGACAACTCCTCCTGTTTTTTCTTCTTCCCTTTCTTTTTCTTTTTGTCTCCTGGTTGCTTGGTTTCTTTGCCTTTGTCAGTTGATACAACATTTACTTCGAAGGTGAGAAGCTCTTCATTTTCATTTTGACTTGAAACCGTACGAGCCTTTTTCGACTTGGCCTTTACGGTTCTCGTGCTGGTCATTCCTATCACGTCGTCCCCAGAATGAGAGTCCTTGTTTGATTTAGGAGATGGAGGAACAAAAAATTCTGATCTAGGAGCATCAGGGATTTTATCGTAGAGCGTGCCAGACTGAGTATAGATCAAGTCTAGATATTGCACACGAGCAATTACTTGCTCTTTAGTGATGACTCCTCCCTTTGCCACATCTTCTGTAATAGAAGGTAACAATGACTTAATAAACCATTCAGCCAACAACTGATCAGGAACATATGTTTTTACCATTCTACAATGACATCACCACTCATGAATATGATCAGATATGTGAGTGGCCGTTGTTTGCTTGAAATTGGTAAGAAGCTCTGTTCCCGTTTCGCACCTTATGGGTAACTGAAAATGGGTTAAAAAGGTTGTGGCTAAGGCACTGAAGTTATCAAACGAAGCTCTAGGCAATTTGATATACCATTTTGCTGCCGAACCAGTTAACATTCGATGAAAAAGGTGATGCCTGATCGAATCATCATTTAGAGTGTTAGATGAATACCACAAGTGAAAGGTCATCACATGATTCGATGGGCCTTCACCCGGATTTCCATTAAATTTAGGAATATCTGACTGAAGTTTGTGAGGAATCGCTAGCCACCAAGGGGCGTAAGCGATTGGATCGTTCGTTAGCCGGTTTAGATCTAGTAACTCTAAAGTTTCCACGAAGGGCAACTGTTGATTCAGGTTTAGCGAAGCGTACCCAGGATAAGATGGGATTGCCTGAGCAGTGGGTCTTTGCACACTAGCATAGTGCATTTGATGTTGATAACTTTGATAAGGTTGATGGGCATAACCATTATGAAATGGTTGATATTGCCCATTTTGAATATAGGGCTTCCCATTACTTGCAAAGACTTGGTGCTCAAATCCTTGGTAAACTTGTTGGAATTGTGGTTATTGATATTGCACCAGCCATGGTTGTGAGACCATGTGTTGTTGCCCAATACTAGCCATTTGACCGAGATGAGGGGTAATGCTACCCATTTGAGCCTGGGTCACTCCAGTTAAGGAGCCACTAATCGATGATTGTGGTGGCATTGCAGGGACAAGGGACTATTGGATTGAGACCTGAGAGACTTGAGGTTGGCATACAACTAGTAACGCTTGTACTTGTGACACCGTCACAATAGCTGTTGTAGTGGGAATATTTGACATGGGCATACTTTGTTGCATTGAGTATACAACTCTTGGTTGTTGAGGCAGTATAGGCATCCAACTACTAGATGTAATTCTAGCATAACTTGAATTCTGTTGTGAACTCTCGTATGTTTGACCTCCTGGAGGAGAAAATGAAAGGGCATATTGCCCCCCATATGGCGGTAATTTGGTGCTTAAGGGAATTATTTTCCTTTGAGGACCGGACTACCAAAATTGACATTGCGAAGGATCAATTTGCTGAACCTCAACATAAGAGATTCCAGATATTATTCCAGACGAACAAACAAGAATAGACTATATTGTCAAAACAGCCCTTGGATGGATCCCATCCAGTGATTGAGAGCTAGTAGCGACAGATGGTATGCCGGTGAACATTGTTGGAGTAGCAGCAGAAGTTCTGCCGCTTCTGTGTTAGATGACATAGTCCTAGATGTCGACGATTGTTTAGACATATCTAGTCTATCCAAAAGGGTTCCTAGCGATTCTACAAGAACTTTCGATAATGGTAGATTAATTTCTGATGAAGAAGGATATAGAGTGACCCCTACTCCAAATTGTGATGGAGTACTAGATGGTGGATCCTCTACAATATCTTCTATAGCAATCAAACTGGGTGGAAGAGGTAGACGCCAGGTCCGTAAAATATTTTTGGCGCTGAAGAAGGTATAGATTCTGTAGCGACTGATGTTTGGGGAACAACACCTTCCGAATCAGCTATGGATTGAGCCGGTTCAAGTATAGAAGTGTTTACCTTCACACTAGGATCAGTTCTACTATCCTCTTTTGGACGCTGAACTTCTTCTGTAAAGGCAGGGGTACCAGAAATGTTTGGAGTAACCGGAGTCTCCGAGGGTGTTGGAACACTTGTTCCAACCTGACCAGGGGACTTTGATCCAGTTAAACGAGTTCGCTTTGTCTAGAAAAATTTGATTCTGGGGACAAAGACGATTGACTCGTAAGTCTCCGCAAATGATGGGGTTTCAATTGAATTTCTTCCACGATTGCGGATTACTCGATCAACTAAAAATAAAAGGGAAAATGTTTCTTAATTAAATGAATTTTAGACGCTTTGACACAACTTGTTTTTTCAATTTTTAAGAGTCGAGAAAAAACAAAAGATGACTCTAGTCGCCTTCGATTTTTAATAAGCCTGAAGCGACAAGTGCTCAGATGGACCTTTTAAGGAGTTTGAAAAGGAACGAAAGAGACTGCTCTGAAAATCTAGACAGAGGGATTACCAAATCAATCGCAAAACTGCAGAATACTTTTTACGGTATGGCAATCAATCTTCCCGAATGTTGTGTTTACTGCATTGCGATCGATAGGGTGGCAGACACAGCTTCCTATGGATAAAGGATATAGCCTATTGTGGTCTCCCAATATATACTCGGCGATATGTGGGAGCACAAGTCCATATTGGCACTTGTCGTCTCAAAGAGGAGGAATCACCCAACCAACAGTGAAAGCGACAGTTACCAGCCTTTACGACGCCGGAATACGTCTCTAGCCTAGACTTCTAGATGTTGTGCGTTAGGTTCCAAAGCATTTTTAGATTCATTTAATTTATTTTACAGTTGATATTTCTTAAGAAATTTTCCTTTCAGGTTCACCACATGATGTAGATGTACAATTCCTAAAATGCAATCTAAGATGATAAACAATCATTTAATCTTCTTTTTGCAATGAAAATCCTAGATACTAAAGAAAGAGAGATGATATTCTTTCAACATAGAGTAGAGAGCACACACTAGATGCACTGTCCTAAATCAAACCAACAAGCAGTCTAAATGCAAATGCACATGCATGTATTTTTTTTTAGCTTTCTTAATGTGTGAATGACAACAAGAATGCTAAGTACAAATTTGAATTATCTTTTCGAAGTAACAGTACTAACAGATTTCTCTTCAAAAATGAAAGGAAGATAATGACGACACTTTACTATTTTGAATTGAAAACTTCTTTCGACAATTTAAAAACTACTAATTCAAATCAAATACAAGAATAATTGTATAATCGACCATCAAGAACAATAGAATTATTTTCTTCGACTGAAAACGACACTTGCGACACTTTCAAATCAAAAGATGACAATTCGACTATGCTATTACTTTGTAAAAGAGAACTAAAAATGGCGAAAAATACATAAAAAAAATTCATAGTTCTTTGCACAATGGAGGCGAAATGATGGAAAGGAAGGGGGTTTCCACAATGGTATACTGATCACAGACAGCAAAACTCCAGAATAGAGCTGAAAAGAGTGAAGAAAAATGAAAACCTGGAGGCAAAATTGGTCGTTTCTGATAATCGCACCTGTAACACAAGGAAACAGGGATGCATCCCACCTACTGCACATGGGAAGTGCGATGCATCCATATTTCCTTGAAGAGAGGGTGCGATGGTACCAGGACGAGACTTTACTTGGCTCTTGGTCACAGTTGGCAGCGCATTTCAGGGATTTAGGCCGAGCAAATGATGTACAGTAAATAGCAATCACAGGGGCTGATCTAATGAGGTTACTAGAGACACCACTAGGGCAATTAGAAAGTTTGCAAATCAATTGTTCAATTTATAAAAAAAACGCAGAGATAGACTGAAGCAGCATTGATCAACTTTGCACTTGCATAGCAAATGCAGTTCGAAGGCTAGCTGGCTTGACTTCAGGCTTCGTCTATAAGTTTATGAAACAAACAAATATAAACAAACAAACAATCTATTCGCTCCCCAATGGAGTTGCCATTTTGATATTGGGAAATCTAGTGTCCACTCGGATCTACTAGTCCCACTAAGACTGGTAGCTATCTTAGAAACAAACAAACTAAAATCGCTTTCATTTTCCTTTATGAGAAGTAGATAAGAGTGGAATGAAGGACACCAACCTCAGTCTTGCGCTTGGTTCCTTGCTTGATTCCATCTCCTTTTTGATATATCCTTGCCACTTCTCCTTCGTCTACCCAGCTTCAAAGAGCACCTGTGGGATCAAAGCAGCATAATACTATTGAAGAACCAAGATCTACAATCATAAACAAATTTATAGGACTAGATGTATATTGACCACACAAATGCATATATCATCAAACATACAAGAATGTGGAGGAAAACTTGAATAGCTTTATTAATAATCAAGAATAGAAAAGAGGATTACAACCAATTGTTCTAACCCAGTGTCATCCTCCAGCATGAAATCCCTTCTTTCACCTCATGAAAATCTTATATCACCCAACACTATGATATTCCAACAAGAAACCAACAACACTTCCTTACAAGATACAAAATTCCAGCCTTCGGATCTCTGCGATGAGGGATCCATATATAGATGATTGCAGGGGGTGAGTTAGCTTCTAGAATTCTGATTAGTGTCCTCTCTCTGATAGTTCTTGATTCCACTTGGAGACTGATGATCTCTTACTCATCCCTCGGCGGATTCAGAGAGGCAAGTGTCACAGGAGAAGTTTATGGAAGATTCCATGATCATCCACCTTGCATATTGCCTCTGCCATTTGTCCAGTCTCGCCCATCGCACCCCATAGAAGGGCTTTTCAGTATGCATCACACCTCTCGTGTGCATTAGGTGGGATGCATCGCACTTCGACCATGGAGCAGGTGAGATGGTCTAGTTTTGACCAATTCTGAGCAGTTTTTCATGGAGAACATCTGGGAGATGATGTAATCAACTGACCTTGTTCTTTTAGGGTATGGAACAACACTTTTAGGGATTGAGGAGCCCTTGGTTTATGGACATGTCTGATTGGGGTTGTAGTGCCCAAAAATGTCTATAACAAGTGGTTTCCTCCACTGTCTCTAGAAACTCCGCAGTTTTGTCCCTCAGTCATCTTAGTTGCCTAGTCCACTTTACATCCTAAAACTATGTAGATGTGTCCTCCTACGGCCTCCTCCCACCACTGTCACTGCCCACTTAAACTGGACAATTTTGTGTCTCAGCTGCCACGAATATGGATGACATTCTAGATGACTCTCAAGGAGCTGAGGAGAAAATATGAGGACTAAGGAACCCAGGGTATGATACAAGATCGTAACACATCAAGACTCCATCTGATGCATAACCCTTTGGAGGGTAGACATGGAAAAGAAAGCACATATTTTGAAATACATCTCTTATTGTAGCATGAAGGACTACTTATCATTGTATATCATTATGTATTCAGTGATATGCATGGTTGCAAGCACTGAAATTCATTCAATGTGTTTTGTCTAAGTCTCTTGCTCACTTTTGCTTGTTGGATCAATTGTCATATTTTTCCATGTTTGGTTGTTATTCAATGGTTGTGAGCCTTTCTATTGACCTCAAAGGTTGGTCTTTGTGTATACAATTTTTCCTAGAAATGTAAACACTTGTCACACTCATACACATACTTTTAAGCATTGTCGCACAAGTGTTGTCATGGTTATCCTAAGGCTTATGTCAAGTGTCGCGCTTGTTGCTTTTTGTTCTAGATAGTATCACAAAGGGTAATGATTTGTCCTGTTGTTTTGGTGGTCTATGTTGTTGTGTCATCAAAGTATGCTAAGTTTGTGATCACAATCTCAAATTCTTCAGAAGTTCACCTACTTCCCACCCACCCAATTTTCCTGAAAATCCTCCTAACCAGGCAACTCTCTTTCACCAAATCCTGACTGAACTGTGCAATCCAAACACTTAGTGATGAAACATTTTTTCCTAGAACTGAGCAGTGTGTAATCACTGTACCCTAGAAAAGTTACAGTGTGTAATTCCACAGCTCAGTAGACTACCTTCATCCCAGAATTGTGCAATATTTCCTCCTATCCTGAACTGAACTAAGTATTTCACACGATTAGTCATCAAGCTTCCTCCCTTGCCTGTTGTTACCCCATAATGTGCAAAGAACCTATTATAGACATATTTTGGCACTGAAAACATAATCTTATATGTCAATAAATCATGGGCTCTTTAACCCCTAAAAGTGTTGTTTCATACCCTAAAGGATCATGGTCAACTGATTACATCATTCCCCAGAAGTTCCACCTGAAAAGCCACTCAGAACTAGCCAAAACTAGACCATACTGACTACTCCACTATCAAGGTGTGATGCATACTAACTCCTACACTAGCCAGGTGTGATGCATACTAAAGAGGCCCTCTGTGGGGTGCGATGGGCGAGAATGGACAAATTTCTGAGACAGTTTGCTAAGTGGATGCTCATGGAATCTTCAAGAAACTTCTCCTATGACACTTTCTAATCTTAATTCACCCAGGGATGAGTAAGAGATCCAAGAAATCTCCAAGTGGAACCAAGAACAACAAGTGGAATGACGCTAATAAAAAACCCAGAGATGACTCACACCCTTGTAGACATCTATAAATGGATCCCTCATCTGAGAGTTCTAGAGGCTGGAAGTTTGTAATTTGTAAGGAAGTGTTGATAGTTTTTCTTTAAGAAGGAACATTGTATCATTGGGTGATCTTGCTTTTCATGAGGTGAAGAGGGCTTTGATGCTGGGAGGGTGATGCTGGATCAGACAACTTGGTTGTAATTCTTCTATTTTAATAAAGTTCTTTGATTTTTCCTCCATACAATCATGTATTTATGAATGTTGTTATTTGTAAATTCCATCGTATGCTCATTGTATTTCTAATTCTGCAATGCTTATGATATAATAGATCAAGATGCTTTTATGGTGTTTTGTTACTTTGTTTCTATAGGTATTCTCTAAATGGGACAAGTAGGAGAAGAGTTGCAAGCTTTGTCAAGGAGGAGAGAAATCAAGCAAGGAGTCAAGCGGAAGATCCAGGCTGGCCCCTTTGCTTCTCTCTTATCTATCATATGTAGAAGAAATCACAAATTGCTTTGATTGTTTGTTTCTAGGATAGCTACCAATCCTAGTGGGACTAGCAGATCGAAAAGACACTAGTTTTCCCAAAAACAAAATGGTGACTCCATTGGGAACCAAATAGTTTATTTCTTTGTTGTTGTTGTTTTCTTTATAAACTATAGACGGAGCCTGAAGTTAGCTAGATAGCCTTCGAACTACTCTTGCTCTACAATTCCAAAGTAGATGAATGTTGCTTCAATCAATATCCAGTTTAGTTTATCAACTAAATGTCTGACTTACAAGAATTATAGAAGCCTTGTTGGTAGCTCAATAACCTCCCAAGATCATACCCCTGTACTTTGCTCTTTACTGTCCATAATAGTTTAGCTTAATCCACTGAAATCAGCTGCAAAGTTGAGCCAGAACCCATCTCAGTTGCACTTCGTGGCCCATCGCACTGTTTGTCACTGTTAACTAGTATGCATCGCACTTCCTGGGTGTAGAAAGTGTGATGCATCCTTGTTTCTATGAATCAAAGGTGCAATGATTGAGTAATCCTATTTCTCTCCTTGAAATTTGAGGTTTCTTTTCTTTGTTTCCAGCTCTGTTTAGTTGTTTTTTGCTACTTATGAATAGTTTCTCATTGCTGAAGCCTGCTTGCATTACATTGTTCAACCTCCATTGATAAGGATTAGTAAATGATTTTTATGTATTTTTCCATCATTTACAATCCTTTTTCGAAAAGTTAATTAAACCGATCTATCATTTTGGTGCGAAAAGTGTCGTAACTATCGTTTTTGTCAAAAAGAGAAGTGCCGTTGAGTCTTCCTTCTCTAGGCAATCGATTGAACTTTTTTATTTCTATTTGATTTGATTTTATGTTATTCAAAGTGTCGAAAGCATTTTCTATTTGAAATTGAAAAGTGTCATTTAGTCTTCCTCTCCATTTTGAAAAGAAATTGTCAAAATGTCGCTTTAAGTGAAATGTTTCAGATCTATACTTAGTTCTCTTTTTTGGCATTCCTCACATTAAGGGAATGAAAAACAAATACATGCATTTGCATTTTCATTTAGACTGTGTGCAAGAGATGATTTAGGAAAAATGCATTTAGTGCGTGCTCTTTGCTCTTTGTTTGAAAGAATCGTAATCTTCTTTCCTTAGTAGCTAGGATTTTCATTGCTAAAAATAAACAAAGATTGTTTATCATTGTAGATTTCATTTAGGAATTTTACATCTACATCACGTAGTGAACCATTGAAAGGAAAAATTATAAGCAAGATCAACTCTAAAATAAATTTCAATGAACTTAACAATGCTTTGGAACCTAATGCAACACATTTAGAGGTCTAGGCTAGATACGTGTTCTGGCACCGTAAAATCTAGTAACTATCGTTTTCATTGAAGGTTGGGTGATTCCTCCTCTTTGACACAACAAGTGTTAGCACAGACTTGTGATCGCTGTACCGTCGAGTATATATTGGGAGACCAAAATAGGCTTATATCCTTTATCCATAAGAAGTTGTGTCTGCCGCCCTATCGATTGCAATGCACTGAACACAACATTCAGGAAGATTGATTGTCATACATAAGTCCTTGGTAATTTCTCTTTAATTTACCACCAAGGTGTATATTGCAGTTTTGCAATTGGTTTTGTAATCCCTCTGTCTAGATTTCCAGAGCAGTCACTTTCGTTCCTTTTCGACTCCTTAAAAGAAAAGGTCCATCTAAGAACTTGTCACTCCAGGCTCATTAAAAATCGAAGGGCACTAGAGTCATCTTTAGTTTTTTCTCGACTCTCAAAAATTGAAAAAGCAAAGTTGTGTTAAAGCGTCATTAAAATTTATCAAATTCGAAATAACAACACTTTCCCTTTAATTTTGAGTTGATCAGGTAATCCATAATTGTGGAAGAAAGTAAATAAAAACCCTCTCATTCGTGGAGACTACTGAGTCAACTGTCTTTGACTGTGGAAATGAAGCCATTCCAGGTACAACGGTCTCGTTTAACTAAGTCCAATTCTCCTGATTTATTTGAAACTTGCGTTTCAACATCGTGAGAGGCTACAGTTGCTCCCATCATTTCTAGTGCAACTACCATTATAGAAAAAGTTCTGCAGTTACAAGAGGAAATTAGAACTGATCCTAGTGTAACGGTAGACACTTCTATACTTGAAACAACCCCAGCTAGAGCTGATCCAGAGATTGAAGTCCACTTACCTGAATGTCTGGAAGTTGAGTCCCAACATTCAAAAGGTGTCAATCCTTGAGTATTTGTCACTATAGAAGCTATACCTTCTTCAGCTCCAGAAATATTTTTCAGACCTGACAGTATACCTCTTCCACCTGAACTGATTGCTATAGAGGAGATAGTAGAAGACCTTCCCTCTAGTACCCCATTACATTTTGGGACTGGGATTCATATGTATCCATCTACTACTGAAGTTAGTTCTTTCAATCATCCTTCATCGCAAGTTCCCGTCGAATCGCTAGGAAATCTTTTGAATAGACTAAACATGTCGGAGAAACCATCAACATCTAGGACTGTATCATCTAATACAGCTATAGCAGAGCTTCCTCTTGCCGTTCCTACAATGTTTGCTAGTATACCATCTATCCCAACTAGTTATCAATCACTAGTTGGAGTCCACTCAGGGACTATCTTGACGACATGGTCTATTCCTATTTGTTCATCCGGAATCCCATCTTGTATCTCTTATGTTGAAACTCGGCAAATTGATCCTGCATGCCAGTATCAATTTCGGAAAACTAGTATTCAAAGACCGATATATCCTTTGAACACTGGATTGCCACCATATGGAGGACAGTAAGCTTTTTCATTGTTCCCTCCTCGGGAACAACCATATGAGAGTTCACAACAAAATTCAGGTCAAACTGGAATTACATCTAGCGGTTCGGTACCAATACTGCCTAAACAACCAAGGGTTGTATATTCAATGCAACCAATCCAACCTGTGTCAAATGTTACCACTACACCTACTATTGTGACTGTGTCGCAAGTACAAGCAATTCTTGTTGTATGTGAACCTCAAGTCTCTCAGGTTGCAATACAACAACCTCTTGCCTCTACGGCTCAATCACAACCTCAAGTTAGTGCTTCCATACATGAAAAGACTCAGGCTCAAATAGGTATTATCACCCCACATCTTGGTCAATCTTCCAGTATTGGGGAACAACAAATGGTCCAACAACCATGGCTAGTACAATATCAACAACCGCAGTTCTAGCAAGCATACCAAGGACCTAAGCAACAAGGCTTTGTAGGTAATGGACAACCCCATTTTCAAAATGGTTATCAACACCCACACTATAATGGTTACCAGCAACCTTATCGGAGTTACCAACATCATATACATTATGCTGGTATGCAAAGAGCTACTGCTCAAGTGATTCCATCTTATCCTGGGTATGCTTCACTTAACCTGAATCAACAATTGCCTTTTGTAGCAACTCTAGAATTACCATATTTGAACCGGCTGACGAATGATCCAATTGCATACGCCCCTTGGTGGCCAGCGATTCCTCATAAACTTCCCTTTGATATTCCTAAATTCAATGGAAATCTAGGTGAAGATCCATCAAATCACATTATGACTTTTCATTTGTGGTTATCATTTAACACCCTAAATGATGATTCAATTAGGGTTCACCTTTTTTAGAGAACACTAACTGGTCTGGCAGTGAAATGATATATTGAATTGCCTAGAGCTTCGTTTGATAAGTTTAGCACCTTTTTCACTAATTTTCTAACCCACTTCCAGTTACCCATAAGGTACGAAATGGGGACGAAACTCCTTACTAACTTTAAACAGACAACAACCACTCACATATCTAATCATATTCAAGAGTGGCGACATCGTCAACTCATGGTAAAGATGTATGTTCCTGATCTGCTTTTACCTGAGTGGTTTATTAAGTCCTTATTACCATCTATAACTGAGGACATGCTAAAGGAAGGGTTTTCACTAAAGAGCAAGTCATTGCTCGTGCCCAATATTTAGACTTAATCTATACTAAGTATGGCACACTCTACGAAAAAATTCATGATGCTCCCAGACCAGAATTTTCCGTTCCTCCTCCTCCTAAATCGAACAGGGATTCTCACACCCGCAATGGCGTGATCAACACCTCAAGCACACAAACTGAAAAGTCTCCATCTGGAAAAGCCCTTGCAGTTTCTAGTAGAAAAGCAAATAATAAACCTATTGCCTTGGAGGTTAATGTTGTGTCATCTGACAAGGGAAAAGATCCAAAGCAACCAGGGGGCAAAAAGAAAGAAAAAAATAATAAGAAGAAACAGGAGAACTCAACTCCTAAAAAATCCTCTGAAAAACCTACTGGGAAAAATAAACCTCGTTATCCATGTTGCATATGTAACGACGAGCATTTCATAAAATATTGTCCACATCGAGCTGATGTTACAATTTTTTTAAAAACTTCAAGTACCTCAATGGTGTTGACTGATCCGTTTTCGAACCCAAAAACTAATCTGGTTGGTATTGATCATGCTTCCACATCACAAGTGCTTATGCTATCTGTTGTTGGGAAAAGTATCCAATACGGAATGACCCTATCCCACTCTAAGGGTGATAGTACCTCAGCAACAACTGAATACAAAGCTATTCAAGATTACTTCTTTATGAGATGTAAGAGAGAGGAGGAAGAGATCCACTAACCGTTATCTTCCGCTAATGATTGATCCAATCTTCCCTCTTTGTTGCTTACTCCCAGCTCCTTGCTCTTTCACTGGCCCAGCTACACAAAGATCCTGCAAAAGCACAAGAAAGGGAAACTACAAGAAGCATACATCCATAACTGATTCAAGGATAAGAATAAATCAAATATACAAGCATCAATTCGCCATAGAGACACATGCATATAGAAGAATCTCAAATGCTTTATTAATGGAAGAAGTAAAGTTCTGAGAGTGTTACAACCATAAGAGGCCCAATCCAGCAACACCTCCCAGCAGAAAGAAATCTCCTCTTCACCTCCTTCAAAGCAATCACCCAATAGTTCTATGCACAAACCAACAACACTTCCTTACATTCACAAGATTCCAGCCCCCTTAGACCTCATGAGAGAGCTCTATATATAGGATATTTGGAGAAAGGATGAGTCAGCTTGAGACTGACATGAAGCTGACTTGTGTCCTCTCCCTCTTCAGTTATACTCCAGTTCTTGAGTCCACTTGGAGATCCTAGCTTCCACTTGGAGTTTAAGGACCTCTTACTCATCATAGGGCGAATTTGCTGATCCAAGTGTCATTTTAGAAGCTTCCTGGGCACCTGACACCTTGCAGAATGACTGTGCCACTTGGCCAATCTCGCCCAGCGCAGGTAGCCTTCATTAGTTTTGACATTCAGCGCAGGTACAGAGTGGAGCAGTTGACATTCAGCGCAGATGCTCAGTGGAGCAGTTGAAGTGATCCTGAAATTGCTTGTTTTTGAGTGTTTTCAGGTGGAGAACTGATTTGAAGTGCTGTGGTTTGCTGACCTTGTTCCTCTAGGGGTAGGAACAACATGTTTATGGACTTTGGATCCCTTAGATTATTGACATTTCATGCTTCATGCTGTTAGGCACAAAAATGTCTATAATAGTTGCTCCCTAAAGTATGAGGTCGTTTATCGGGTGAAATGCTTTATCCAGAGGATCCGAAGTTCATTCAATTGCTGAGAGGTGTCCTGTAATAAAATACAATACAATACATTATTTTTCATCTTGTTTTCATGATCTAGCTGAGGCGGGCATTCCCATGCTCAGCTTTATAAATACATTTTGGTACATAGAACAGACGATCGTCTGATGGTAGACTGATAATTCTCTGCTAAAATTATCATCCTTTGAGTAGGATGATCATCTGCTGCAATGATGTACATAACAAATGTCTCTATGTCCTGAATGTATATCGCAACCCGATGGATGAAACTAGATCCGGGGTCTTCAAACTCGTTTGATCTTCACTCTAAGTACAAGTCGATCCATGTGAGAATTGCGCTGAAGTCGAACATGGAAAGACATCGCTTGATTACCGGTCAATAATGTAAACCGTTAACAAGCGCGAGAGGAATCACCAATAATGACAATGACCCTCAAGGTACTGCAGTACAATTCACGTGGTGTGAATAAAGGACTTGGCGTCGAACACCACGCAAAATCTTCTAGTCGGAGGTCATTGATGTATACCTGTCGCCGGAAGTGAGAAACTTGCCATTGAGGCATGCAAGCTTCAAAGTATTGAAGGGGTTGTTCCTAGATCAACTTCTTGGATAATGAGCTGAAGTCGACAAGAAGCGATCCGTTAAAGGAGGGCCTTAATGAATCCCACATCAATGACACGGAACGGAGCTAATGATTTTAGTGGAGGTGAAAACAAACTGTGACATATGACTCAGGGTGGCGATCATGAATGGATGAAGGATAATGTATGGCAGTGGATGGGACACGGTTGACTCTTTCTGAACGACATCTCTTGAACATATAACGACACTGATGCGATGGATCGGTAGCATCACCCCAAATGTGGATGGTTTGGCGAGGACAACGGTGATGAGATCGGTGAATGAAAACAACCCAACCCGATGTGGTACGGAGGAAAAGTGTCATGTTCAAGAGCGACTTGCTACCATTAAAGCTTTGAGGTTCTCCCAATTTTTCCCCAGTCATTTCTGACCAGTACCTCTTTATTTTTGTCAAGCTTGAGGAGGATAACATATGCTTGTTCTATAACCTGCCCTTCGGGCAAGCCCATCGCTATGTTTTAACGAGCCTAGCGATAGGGAAACTCGTTCTCGTCTAAAGACAAGTTTGTCGCTATTTAATCATTTTAACGAGTCTAACGACAAGGAAAACTCGGTCCTTTTCAATTTTAGAGAGTCTGAAAAGGTATAGAAAGTTAACTCCAAAATTCCTTTTTCGTCATCTAATCCCTTAAGTCCGAAAAAGTATAAAACAATACAGAAGGGATGAGTGTTCGGTACTTTTAACGAGCCGATCAAAACAAGCGCTCGATCTTTTTGTGCAATAATCCCTCAGGTCCAAAAAGATTAAAATCTAGAGGAGGGATAGCTCTTCCGGTCCCTTTAACGAGCTGGAAGGCCAAAACTCGGCAAACTTTTCATATTTTACGAGTCAGAAAAGAGCTCAAAGAAGACTCGTCTTTTGAGGAACAAGTGATAAACAGGGATAGCAACTGATTCCAGGTACAGGTTGGAATTTTCCAATCACGACAGCGTTACAAGGATGGCTAGGCGAAATCACTCTTCGCAGCTGTTCCTCAAAATGGGTAAACAATCATATGGGGGTGAACGATCGGCCAAATGGAATGGAGGTGGCGAATGAAAACATGACCAAGGCTTTTCATGGCTAATAAAGTTACGATCGCAATGGTTATTTACCAGGATAGGTTCATTTTTTAATGAGCTTGAACTCTAGAGGAAACTCTTGCTCACGCTTTTCTATTTTTTAACGAGCATAAATTCCGCGGTAAAACTGCTCAAACATATGGTCAAATTTTGATTTTTTACCATTACTAGCTTTTCTCTTTTCAAATATAGTATTGCACTTTCAATTGCTGCAACAAACTTTGTTAGAAATGGATAATATTTGCATGAAAATGAGATTACAACCCTAATATTTCACTTTAAACTGTGTAAAAAAGCCATTAAAAGGTGTTTTTACCTCTCATTTACCATTTCATTTGCATTTGGTTTGTTGGAGCTCTGGAGGTGCCTCTTCCCCCTTGATTTTCACCAGCTGATTCCAGGAGATTCTACGGACGATTTTCGGTGCCGTCTAGAACAGGTAGGAGCTAAATCCTAGCTCTTTCTTTTCACGGTTTCATTTTCCTGTTTTATGCCTGTTTTTCAGTATTTCTGAGCCCCAGGGGTTTTGCAAAATCGCCCTAGTTTCAGCGTAGGTTCCTCTTTCGAAACCTGCGCTGAAGGTCAAGCTGCCTTAAGGCAGCCTGACCCTCAACGCAGGTAGGAGACTCTCTGCCTGCGCTGGGCTCAGAAACTGGGTTTTACAGGTCATTTTTGATGGTTTTTTCGCCAGTTTTTTTCACCAAAATCAGGAACTTACTCCTTCTCTTGTTTGCCTTGCAGGGAACTTTGAACAAAATGTATCTTACATGGCGAGAACGAGAACATGAAGAGGAGGACATGATTGCCCTCCATGACCCAGTCACGGTGAACGCGCTGCGGAACTGTGGCCTGCTGAAGTTTTTCCGTATCTCTAGCATGAGAGCACAGATTTCTTTACTGCAGTATATGCTTAATGCTTGGGATCCTGTTAACCAAGTGTTCCAGATTAGGGGGAAGATCATCCCCTTGACCATAGAGGACATGTACTTCTTGAATGGACTGTCAAGACAAGGTGCCCCCATTTCCTTATCAGGTACGGCCCGGGGGACTGATTCCACCAGAGATTATGTCCGCCAGTACTGCAGGGAAGGTTCTCAGCCGAGCAGAGACGGCAAGATTGTTATCCGAGAGATTACTGATCAGGCTCTCAGGTCCATTCTATTCACTATTGGTAGGATGGCCGGTAGCGCAGCTTTGCATGTTGCCAACAGGTCTTATATGCAGCACGCCTTGGAGTGTCTCCAACCGAAAGTATTCAACTGGTGTGATGCAGTACTTGTTCAGATGAAAAGTCAATTGACCAAGGTAAAGGACGGGAAGCTGAAGAACTTTGGATTTGGTTCTATTCTGACTGCCTTCGCCTTGGAGAAAATCCCACTGATGCAGCCTCAGTACATCATACTTGACTTGCCTTCCCCGACCGAGCCACGCATGCAGAGGTGGGTTGACCACATGTCTAGGCATGCAGGTCAACCTCAGATTACTTTCACTGAGGCCTTCTTTAGGTGGTTCGAGCGCCAGGAGATAGCGTTCTCTGAGTATCCATATGTGGGTATGGATTTCCGAGGTGATTCGGATTTGGTGTTACCGGATGGCGAGCAGTGGGGTGCCATTGGTAAACTCTTTGACCATATTACTGTTTATTGTTCTTACTCATAATGTTGCCGTGCTTTATTCTATCAAGACTTTTAATTGTACTCTTGGGTGCATGCAGATATTGGTCCTGTTCGTCCAGCAGTTCGTCCGAGATCGCCAGCTGCTGTCCCGGCAGGGGAGCCTGCTAGGAGAGTTGTTATTCGCGATCTTGACGACACTGAGACCCTTACAGCTGTGCAGGAGCAGGTTGAGAGCCTTACTCGTGGCCTTCCAGATGTACAGATTGACGAGTTACCTTTACAGCTGCAGCGGCATACCATTGGTGTGCCTAGACGATGGACTCGTCTCTTGCGCATGATTGCACAGGCCGTGACGTACTATCATGAGCACCACTAGGCTAGGGTGCCCCCTAGCATCTTTTTGAGTTCTTAGGTCATATGACCAATTTTGTCTTGGTTACAGAACATTATGTATGAACTTATATAAACAGCTTATATATTTTGATTTTCGGGTTTTACTCTGGTTGATTTATGTGATCCATATGTACAATTTTTTGATGATGTGTCCTTTTTATAAATGTTGCAAATGTCTATCTAACACATAGTTTGCCAATGAGTCAGTTAATGTGTTTAAGTTTCTTGAAATATGTTGATATTGAATTGAATCAAATCGTCTTTCCAAGATCTTAACCCTTAGGAACATGCGATAAATAGCTGGATTGCGAACAGAATATATACCATTGAGTTGTAGTATTACGAGCTGTGAGTCTAGCCTGACGATTAGTCGGCGTATGCCACGTGTGATGGCATCAGAGAGTAGTTCTATCAACGTGCTATACTCAGCGATGTTATTCGTTGATTGCCCAATACATACACCTCTGAAACTTACTAACTCGCCGCTTGGATAAAAAATGGCCCAGGCTGCGGAGGACAGGTTCCGCGAACTACGACTCGCTCCATCGGCATATCCAACACATGTCTCCAGAAGGTTCGACATCTGCAATGGAAAAAGGTGGATCACTCGACCAGAACAAACACTTTAGCGAAAACAAAATACAACAAAAGCATGCAGGTTACTATTTAAGCATAGTAACGTTTGAGGTACAACACGTTGCGGGGCTGCGCCAGTGGAATTCCATCATAATCCATCAACTCGTAGGCTCCTTTTGCTAACACCCTTTTAACAATATAGGGGCCCATCCATAAGGACTTGAATTTACCTGCTCCCAATTTATCAGATTCTTGGTCATAAAGCAAGACCAAATCACCTTCCGAAAAGACACGGGGTTTGACATTTTTGTCAAACTAAGCTTTGACTCGTTTCTTATGAGCTTCGTTAGCCAAAGCGGCGTCACGACGGGTTTCATCCAACTGGATTAATTCCAAGAAATGAGCCTCTTCTTCTGAGGTTCCGGGGAGAAGATCAATTGCGAGTTTAAGCGACGAAATTTCGCACTGGATCGGTAAGACTGCTTCCAGGCCATACACCAATTGAAAAGGTGTGAACCCGGTTGCGTTCTTTACCGACGTTCGGTAGGCCCACAAGGCTGAGTACAGGATTAGGTGCCACCTTCTTTTGTGAACCCCGATCATCCTTTGCAACATACGCTTCAGGACCTTATTGATTGCCTCAACTTGTCCGTTGGCTTGCGGATAATATGGGGTAGAGCTGTCGTGAGATAGCCCTAGCTTGGCAGCTAATTCGACCATCATGTGATTGCGAAAATGCAACCCATGATCTGTGACTATGGCCTGTGGTACGCCGAACCTGGCGACTACATGATTGAAAAAGAAAAGGGCAGCTGTTTCACCAGTGTTATCCAATGTAGGCATCGCCTCGGCCCATTTGGTAAAATAGTCAACAACGACTATAATATACCCATGCCCCCCGGTTGAGGTGGGGTTACATTGCATGAAGTCGATGCCCCACTTGGCAAAGGGCCCAACAGCAACTATTGGCTGTAAAGGTGCGGGTGGTCGTCTGGTTTTGCTATCAAAGATTTGACAAGCATGGCAACTTCTGACTGCGGTTATGCAATCTTTGAACATGGTTGGCCAGAAGTATCCTGCTCGTAAGATTCTTTGTGCTGTTGCATATCCAGACTGATGCCCCCCACACGCGCCTGAATGACAATCATTCAGGGCTTTTTCGGCCTCCTCATGGGTAAGGCACCTCCTCAGAACTGTATCGACACCGCGACGGTAAAGTGTATCACCGACGATCATGTAGTCTTTTGCTTGGTATCGTATACGTTTTTATTCGGAGTGAGAGGTGTTAGGCCTGAACTTTTGGGTTTGGAGATAAACTATGATATCCCCATACCACTCATCGCTTACAGATATCAGAAACAAACTTTCGTCCACGATTGATTCTTCCGATGTTTCATCATTGGACGACGATGGGAGATCGCACAATAATTTCGCGAAAACTAGAGCTTTCTTTGATTTGGATTTTACAAAATCCAGATCAAACTCTTGAAGGATCGCTATCCATTTTGAATATTTGCCCCCCAGCAACTGTCGCGACAGTATATACGTCATGGGGTTGCAATCTGATAAAATGGTAGTTTTCCGAAAGAGGACATAATGTCGAAACCTTTGAATCGCCTGAACAGCTGCAAGCGCTAGTTTTTCAACATAGGAATATTTACTTTCTGTGTCTTTTAAGTTTTTACTTAAATAATAAATGGGATGTTCAATTCCATCGACTTCTTGCACTAAAACCATCGCAATGGTCGTATCTGCTGCAGCTAGATACAGGTTAAAATCTCTTTGATAGTCCGGGGCGTACATTAATGATGCTCTTACTAGAGAATCTTTCAGAGCCTCAAAGGAAGCTTGCGCGACCTGGTCCCAGACAAAAGGTACATCCTTTTTCAAAAGACGAGTGTAACCTTTAGCAAGTTGTGCGTAATTTGGAATGAACCTCCTCAGAAAGTTTGCTTTCCCTTGGAGTTTCTGAATCTGAAGCAAATTTGAAGGTGGAGGCAAATTAATGATTGCCTGAACCTTACAGGGGTCGAGACGAATCCCATCCTTAGAGACTACAAAGCCAAGTAAACGACCAGAACCGACGCAAAACACACACTTGTGCGGATTGAGTCTTATCTTGTAGTGTCGGCAACGTAGAAATATCGCTCTTAAATGCTGCGGATGATCAGTCCGCTTTCGCGAATGAGCCGGAAGATCGTCGAGATAAGGTTGAACAATGTTCTTGATGTCATGGAAGGCATAATTCATTGCCCTCTGAAACGTCGCCCCTGCGTTCTTTAAACCAAAGGGTAATTTTCGATAAGCGAATGTGCCCCACGGACAAATAAATGCAGTCTTTGACTGGTCCTGTGGGCGGATATTTATTTGATTATACCCGGAAAATCCATCCATAAATGAAAAGATTTCACATCCGGCGCATTCATCAATTATCTGGTCGATGAAGGGTGTAGGGTAGTTGTCCTTAGGACAAGCTTGGTTTACATCCCTATAATCGACACACACTCTAATCGTCCCTTGTTTTTTCATAACAGGGACAATATTCGATACCCAATCAGTTAGAGGAACCGGGTAGATGAATCCAGCATGGAGAAGTTTTTCAACTTCTACCTTAATGGCAGCGGCTTTCTTCGGGTGCACTTTCCGAAGTCGTTGTCTTACTGGTTTGACATCAGGATACATTTTAATTTCATGTTCAACGATACTCAAGTCAATGCCTAGCATTTCATCATATGACCAAGCAAAGACATCTCTAAATTCGCGAAAAAGAGCGTCATATATTTCCAGTTCTGAAGGGGAACAACTTTTGCCGACATGAATATTCTCTACAACATTAGGTCTTGTCGAGATATTTATGGCTATAGTCTCTTCAATAGGTTTCGCTCGGAATCCACCGTATTTACAGTATTTGTTAGGAATTCAAAAACTGAAGGGTGGTACAGGTCGTGTTGAGTATCTTCTTCACACTCCGGAAGAAGGGAACGATGGTGGTGATCATTCCATGGTGCCCCTTCAATCAACATTGATTGTAAGATTCCTTCATCAGTCCCATGAACTTTCGACCAAGGATCTAATGGGGTACCATATTCTCCAGACCTATCTACCCAAACGCTCGACGAGCGTTGATTTGGGTTCGCCTCCCATGCCTGAAACATTGATTGCTACAATATTTCTATAGGACTTGGTGGCAAAACCATTTGGTGATCCATGACGACTTCGTCTTCCGCGACCTTCAAGGAAGATACCATGTTGCATGTTGCTACAAACAGGATATTCCCTACATGGATAAGAGGTGGCAATGCGAAAGCTCCCATCATTGTGGGGTCTTTTAATAGGCCTACTCCGATATCTTGTATTGAATGGTCGCTCCCATGGATCATGGGAATGCTTCCTGTAACTTGTGAACCATTAGGGAGGAAGTTCTGTTGGTCGACAATCGTAATCCCTCCTTCAAACGGGAATGCGATATTCCTAAAATAAGTCGACACTACAACTGCCATGGCATATATCCATGGTCTTCCCAGTAGGATGTTATAGTCAAGATTGCCATCAATGACTTCAACATCAATTTCCACTGTTTTTCCTCCTAGTTCAACTTTTAAGTTATTTAGGATGCCGTACGGCGTGTACGTCCTACCGTCGAATGCTTTTAATGTCGTCGAAGATCGCGACAAGGTTGGAGATCCAAGAGTTTTCCAGCAACTCATCGACATAATACATGTCAATGCTCCCTCATCAATAATTGTTCTGTGAACAGTTTTGTTGAGTGCTTTCACTTGAATAAGGAAAGCTAATTGAGCTGGTAACTGGGGATCATATCCTTTGTGATCAAAGGATACAAGATTGGAATCTTTAGGATCCACTCCACCAATTGCTGATAACAACGCCTGCCTTTGGGATGGGCAATTTTGCAGTACCTCAAGAGTCGACATAGTGGATGGCGATTGGGCCAAATCTTCCACTATGTTATAATGCTGCGCCGCCCTGGCGCGAGGATTAAACGTCGACTTGTGTACTACTCCCTTTGGCGGTTTTATTGTTAACTCATGTGTGATGGGGGGGACAACTTCTGCCGAAGTTGTTGTCAAACTACTAGGTTGATCTTTACCTTTGTCGTTCGATACCGGCGGATTCCCGTAATCTTTACTCCTTGTCGAGATCAAAGCATCATTTTGCTTAGAGACCGACAACATAAGCACTTGCGACGGGGAAGCATTCCCACTATCAACCATATTTTGACCTGGGTTGGGAAATGGATCAGTCAACACAGCTGAATTTTGGGAACTTTTAAAGAACTTCTTTAACTCAGCTTTGAACGGACAGTTCCTTGTGAAATGATCCTCTTCATCACATATTTGACATGGATAAATTTGTTTCCCTTGCCCAGGAGGGTTTGAAGAAGTTTTTTGAGGGGATGACTCACCCTGTTTCTTCTTCTTCCCTTTGTTTTGCTTCTTCTTGCTTCCTGGTTGACTGGAATTTTTGCCTTTATCCGTAGATACGGCATTTACTTCCGAAGCAAGAATTTCTTGATTTGCTTTTTGATTCGAAGTCTTACGGGGTTTCTTATTCGAATCCCTTGTCGACTTTGTGTTTGCAGTGCCAATCACACCATCACCGGCATGAGAGTCACTGTTCGATCCAGGAGGAGGAGGGATTGAAAATTCCGGTCTGGGGGCGTCAGGTATCTTATCATAGAGCGTGCCAGACTGAGTATATACTAAGTCTAAATACTGGGCACGAGCAATAACCTGCTCCTCTGTTACGACCCCTCCCTTGGCCACATCTTCTGTTATAGCAGGAAGAAGCGACTTTATAAACCACTCAGCTAACAGCTGATCTGGAACATAAGTCTTTACCATTTTGCGACGACAACGCCACTCATGTATATGATCTGATATATGTGTGGTCGTGGTCTGCTTGAAATTGGTTAAGATTTCTGTTCCAGTTTCGTACCTTATAGGTAACTGAAAGTGTGTTAAAAAAGTCGTGGCTAGGGAACTAAAATTGTCGAAAGAGGCTCTAGGTAATTCAATATACCATTTAGCCGCCGGACCAGTCAATGTCCTCTGGAAAAGGCGAAGCCTTATCGAATCATCATTCAAGGTATTCGACGAACACCACAGATGAAAAGTCATCACATGATTCGACGGGTCTTCGCCAGGATTTCCATTGAATTTAGGAATGTCCGAAGGAAGCTTGTGAGGAATCGCTGGCCACCAATGGGCATAGGCGATTGGATCGTTCGTCAATCGATGTAAATCTGGTAATTCCAGAGTTGCCACGAATGGCAACTGCTGATTCAGGTTTGGCGAGGCGTACCCAGGATACGATGGAATCGCTTGAGCAGTAGGCCTTTGCATACCAGCATAATGCAATTGATGCTAATATGACTGATATGGATGGTGGACTTGGCCACTGTAAAGTGGTTGATTTAACCCGTTCTGAGTATAGGGTTGTCCACTATTCGCAAAGATCTGTTGCTCAGATCCTTGGTACACCTGCTGAAGCTGAGGTTGTTGGTACTGCACCATCCATGGTTGTGAAGCCATGTTTTGCTGTGTTATATTAACCGACGGACCAAGATGCGGGGTTATTGTACCCATTTGTACTTGTGTCGTCCCGACAGTTGGCGATTGTGGTTGTGTTGCAGGGTCAAGGGGCTGTTGCATTACAACCTAGGGTTGACATACAACAGGCATCGATTGAACTTGCGACACGGTTACAATAGCAGGCGTCGTCGGGATGCTAGACATAGGTACACACTGTTGCATAGAATACACAACTCTTGGCTGTTGAGGTAACATAGGTACCCAACCACTTGTCGTAACTTCAGTCAAACCTGAATGTTGTTGAAAACTGCCGTATGGGTATCCTCCTGGAGGAGGTAATGAAAGGGCATACTGCCCCCCATATGGTAGCAATGAGGAACTCAGAGGGATTGTTAGTCCTTGAGGACTAGATGACCCAAATTGACCTGTATGAGGATCAATCTGTCGAGTTTCAACATAAGAATTACCGGGTATTACTCCGGATGAACAAACTGGAACAGACCATACTGTCAAAATAGTCCCTGGGTGGACTCCTTCTAGCTGTTGAGAGCTAGTTGGGACAGCTGGTATGCCGACAAACATCGTTGGAGTGACAGCAGGAGCTTCTGCCGTCGCTGTGTCATTTGGCACAGTCCTAGATGTCGACGGTTGCTCAGACATTTTAAGTCTATCCAATAGACTGCCCAGCGATTCTACAGGAACTTCCACTGGTGGTGGACAAACTTCTGATGCAGAAGGAAAAAGAGTGACACCTACTCCAAAATGAGTTGGAGTATTTGCTTGCTGGTCCTCTACGATTTCCTCTATTGCAATCAGACCAGGAGGAAGAGGAAGACCGTCAGGTCTGTAAAAGATTTCTGGTGCCGAAGAAGGGGTTGTTTCGACAGCGACAGTTGCTTGAGCAACAAGACTCTGTGGACCGGTTACAGATGGAACTGGTTCAGTTATGCAAGTACTTGTTCTCAGACCAGGATCAGTGCAACTGTCCCTCTGTGGCTGTCGAACTTCTTCAATAGAGGCAGGGGTTCCAGAAATACTAGGAGTGACCAGAATCTCAGATGTTGTTGGAACTGTTGTTCTAACTTTAATGGGATATTTTGACCCGGTCAAGCGAGTTCGCTTCGTCCGTACTACTTTCGATTCCGAAGACAAAGACGGTTGACTCGCAAGCCTCCGCGAACGACAGGGTTTCAATTGACTTTCCTCCACGGTTGCGGATTACTCGATCAACTAAAATACAAAAGGGGAATTATGTTTCCGTATTGAATGAATTTTATTAGACGCTTTTAGACACAACTTGCTTTTTCAATTTTTAAGAGTCGAGAAAAAGCTAAAGATGACTCTAGTCTCCTTCGATGTTTTAACGAGCCCGAAGTGACAAATGCTCAGTTGGACTTTTTCAGTTATAGAGTTTGAAAAAGGCCAAAAGAAACTGCTTTGGAGATCTAGGCAGAGGGTGTGCCAAACCTTTCGCGAAACCACAAAATACGTTTTACGGTACGGGTGGTCGATCTTCGTGAATGCTGTGTTCACTGCATCGCGATCAGTAGGGCGGCCGACACGGCTTCCTAAGGATAAAGGATAAATGCCTATAGGGGTCTCCCAATATACGTGACGGTACGCGGGAGCACAAGTCCGTATTAGTGCTATCGTCCCTCAGGAGGAATCACCCACCTTCGTAGAGATCGACAGTCACTACATTTAACGACGCCGGAACATGTCTCTACCTAGACCTCTATTGTGAGCGTTATGTTACAAAGCGTTGTTAGGTTCATTCAATATATTTTAAGTTGATCTTGTTTAGCAGTTTGTCTTTTAGGATCACCACGAGATGTATTGGTACAAATTCCTAAATGCAGTCTAAGATGATAAGCAAGCTTTATAATCTTTTAACTTTGAAAATCATAACTACTGAGGGAAAAGAAAGACATCATCTTTTCACACAGATCACAAAGCACACACTAATGCACTTTCTCCTAGATCAATCATGCAAACTTATCAAAAATGCAAATGCAAAATGCAGGTATTTCTTTTCTCTTTCTTAATGTTGGTGAAATGCAAAAAGAAAGCTGTTGTATAATTTTGAATTCAATTTCAAGTGAAAGCAAACAAGCTTGTCCAAAATCAAAAGACACCTTAAGATTTACTTGTTTCGACACTAGAAATATATAAACTCAAACCAAATGACGAAAGCAAAAGCTCAATCAGCTATGAACAACAAATAAACTAACTCTTAAGATCAAAACAACACTTTATCACAGGTCTAGATCTAAGAGGTCATAGCAAGACTAGTTCACTTTCGTTATGGGAAACTGTAAATGCATAAGAAATACACAAAGAACAAACACAGTTTCTTTATACAACTGAGGCAGAATAGTGACAAGGAAGGTTGGTTTCAGATAGGCCCACTGACTGGTAACAAACAGCAAAAACAAGAGTGAAAACAAGGCAAGAAACAGCAGGAAACCCCAGTAGCACAGTGTACCACTGGTTCAGCGCAGGTAAAGGACTGTCAGATTGACATTTAGCGCAGTTCCCGAAGGGGCTACCTGCGCTGAAATGCAGACTGCCTTTGTACAGCCTGCACTGAAGAACGAGACTTGCGTTTTTCACAGTTTCCGGGTCACAGATTGCTCAAAAATTCACAGTTTTTTCTCAAATCAGAAGCTATCAGTCAAGGACACACTAAGGGATGACAAGGAGGATGAAAAGCTATCACTAAGAGCTTATTAGAGTCCTTGTGGATCAGCTCTTCAAATCATAAACTTGCTCAGGAACTGAGCTAGAGTAGCTGCCCTCTACTTTGTATTTGAATGATTCAAACACAGTTCGATTCGGTACTCCCTTTGTTTATGAAATGAATAGCACAAAACAAAAACAACCAACAAGATACGATCCCCAGTGGAGTCACCAATTTGTTGTTGGGAAAAGTATCCAATACGGAATGACCCTATCCCACTCTAAGGGTGATAGTACCTCAGCAACAACTGAATACAAAGCTATTCAAGATTAGTTCTTTATGAGATGTAAGAGAGAGGAGGAAGAGATCCACTAACCGTTATCTTCCGCTAATGATTGATCCAATCTTCCCTCTTTGCTGCTTACTCCCAGCTCCTTGCTCTTTCACTGGCCCAGCTACACAAAGATCCTGCAAAAGCACAAGAAAGGGAAACTACAAGAAGCATACATCCATAACTGATTCAAGGATTAGAATAAATCAAATATACAAGCATCAATTCGCCATAGAGACACATGCATATAGAAGAATCTCAAATGCTTTATTAATGGAAGAAGTAAAGTTCTGAGAGTGTTACAACCATAAGAGGCCCAAACCAGCAACACCTCCCAGCAGAAAGAAATCTCCTCTTCACCTCCTTCAAAGCAATCACCCAATAGTTCTATGCACAAACCAACAACACTTCCTTACATTCACAAGATTCCAGCCCCCTTAGACCTCATGAGAGAGCTCTATATATAGGATATTTGGAGAAAGGATGAGTCAGCTTGAGACTGACATGAAGCTGACTTGTGTCCTCTCCCTCTTCAGTTATAATCCAGTTCTTGAGTCCACTTGGAGATCCTAGCTTCCACTTGGAGTTTAAGGACCTCTTACTCATCATAGGGCGAATTTACTGATCCAAGTGTCATTTTAGAAGCTTCCTGGGCACCTGACACCTTGCAGAATGACTGTGCCACTTGGCCAATCTCGCCCAGCGCAGGTAGCCTTCATTAGTTTTGACATTCAGTGCAGGTACAGAGTGGAGCAGTTGACATTCAGCGCAGATGCTCAGTGGAGCAGTTGACATGATCCTGAAATTGCTTGTTTTTGAGTGTTTTCAGGTGGAGAACTGATCTGAAGTGCTGTGGTTTGCTGACCTTGTTCCTCTAGGGGTAGGAACAACATGTTTAGGGACTTTGGATCCCTTAGATTATTGACATTTCATGCTTCATGCTGTTAGGCACAAAAATGTCTATAACACTATCCATCTCAAAACAATAAAATGATGCTTTGATATCGAGAAGGAACAAAGATTATGGTAATCCACAGTCGTTGAACAACAAGGCTACAAATCAACCCAGTAGTTCAACAACAACTTCACTAGAAGTTGTTCCGTCCATCATTCCTAAATTAACTATAAAGCCGCCAAAGGGAGTAGTACATAAATCGACATTTAATCCTCATGCTCGAGCAGCACAAAATTATAATATAGTGGAGGATCTGGCTCAATCGCCATCCGCTATGGCGACCCTTGAGGTACTGCAAGATTGCCACTCCCAAAAGCAGGCTTTGTTATCAGCAATAGGTGGGATTGATCCAACGGATTCCAATCTTGTGGCCTTTAACCATAAATCATATGAACCTCAGTTACCAGCCCAACTCGCTTTCCTTATACAGATAAAATCCCTCAATAAAACTGTTCATCGAACAATCATTGATGAGGGGGCATCTACCTGCATTATGTTAATGAGTTGCTAGAAAACTTTAGGTTCAACACCCATTTAAGGTTCAGGCAATCCTTGACATGCCTCCACCTTCAAATTCGGTTCAGATTCAGAAACTCCAAGGGAAAGCTAACTTTCTGAGGAGGTTCATTCCACATTATGCTAAACTCGCTAAAGGTTATATGTGTCTTTTGAAAAAAGGAGTACCCTTCCATTGGGATCAGGTTGCACAAGCTTCATTTGATGCTTTAAAAGGTTCCCTAGTAAAAGCATCATTAATGTATGCTCCTGACTTTCAAAAAAGCTTTAACCTATATCTCGCTACTACATATACAACAATTGCCATGGTTTTAGTACAGGAAGACAATGGAATAGAGCATCATGTATATTATTTAAGTTGGAACCTAAATGATACAGAAAGCAAGTACTCTTATGTGAAAACGCTGGCTTTAGCAACTGTTCAAGCGGTACAGAGAGTTCGACACTATATTCTCTTTCACAAAACTACCATTGTGTCAAATTGCAACCCTATGACCTACATTTTGTCGCATCAATTACTAGGGGGCAAATATTCCAAATGGATAGCCATTTTGCAAGATTTTGAATTGGAATTTACCAAATCCAAATCAAAGAAGTCTCTCATCTTTGCAGAGTTACTTTGTGGCCTCCCATCACCGTCCAACGATTTAACATCTGAAGCATCAATCGTGGATGAGACTGTGTTTCTGATATTGTCAAGAAATCCATGGTATAGAGATATACTTGTCTATCTCCAAACCTGAACTTTTAGGCCTAATACCTCTCACTCTGAATAGTAGCCTAATAGATGCCAAGCCAAAGACTACATGATTGTCGGTGATGCACTTTACTGTCGTGGTGTCAATACAGTTCTGCGAAGGTGCCTCACACATGAGGAGGCCGAAAAAGACCTGAATGAATGCCATTCAGGTGCGTGTCAGGGGCATCTATTTGGTTACGCTACTACACAAAAGATCTTACGATATGGTTACTTCTGACCCACTATATTCAAAGATTGCATAATTGCAATCAGAAGTTGTCATGCTTGTCAGATTTTTTATCTCAAAACCAGATTAACACCTACACCACTGCATCTAGTAGTTGTTGTTGGGCCATTCGCTAGATGGGGCATAGATTTCATGACATGTAACCCCACCTCGATCAAGGGGCATGGGTATATTATAGTGGCTATCGACTATTTTAGAAAACGGGCCGAGGTGATGCCTACATTAAACAATAACGGTGAAAAGGATGCTCTTTTCTTTTTTAATCATGGATCACATTTTCACAATCACATGATGGTTGAATTGACTGCCAAATTAGGACTATCCCACGATAGTTCTACTCCATATTATCCGCAGGCTAACGGACAGGTTGAGGCAATGAACAAAGTTCTTAAGCGCATGTTGTAGAGAATGATTGGAGTCCACAAACGGACTTGGAATTTAATGCTATACTTAGCTTTGTGGGCATATAGGACTTCGATTAGAAATGCAACCAGATTTACGCCTTTCCAGTTGATGTATGGTCTGGAAGTTGTCTTACCAATTCAGTGTGAAATTTCGTCTCTCAAGCTCGCCATTGATCTGCTTCCCAAAACTTTGGAGGAAGAGGCTCAGTTCTTGGAACTAATACACTTAGATGAAACTCGTCGTGATGCCATGCTGGCTAACGAAGCTCATAAGAAATACGTCAAGGCATAATTTGATGAAAATGTCAAGCCTTGTGTCTTCTCAGAAGATGACCTGGTCTTGCTTTTCGATCAGGACTCCAATAAGTTGGGAGCAGGTAAGTTCGAACCATTATGGATGGGCCCCTACATTTCCAAACGAGTATTGACAAAAGGAGCCTACGAGCTGGTCGATTATGATGGGATTCCACTATTGCAACCCCGAAACGGGTTGTATCTTAAACGTCACTATGCTTGATTAAGTATAGTAATCCCTTTGTTTTGTTACAATTTTTTTTTCCTTTAGAGTTGTCATTTTGGTTAGTTAATCCGCTTCACTTTTGTTGCATATGGTAGACATTTTGGAACCATTTGTTGGATATGCTGACAGAGCTAGTCGTAGTACACGGAACATATCTTCTCTGGCCTAGACCGTTTTTTCTCCAAGCAATGAATTAGTGAGTTTCAGGGGGATATGTATCGATCGATCGACAAACAACATCACTGAGTATAGTGCATTGATTGAACTTCTCTCTGATACCATTTCGCATGGCATACGCCGACTCGTTGTCAGGCTAGACTCGCAACTCATCATCCTATAGCTTACTGGCATTTATTCCATTCAGAACCCAAATATTTATCATATGTTCCTAAGAGTCAGGATTTTGGAAAGACAGTTAGATTCCATTCAATATCAACACATTTCTAGAAACTTAAACACATTAATTGATTCATTAGCAAACTATGTGTTGGATAGACATTTGCATCATTTGTAAAGAAATAATTTCACATTAACATTTGCATCAGGATTGCATAACTTAACTGAAATGAAAACTCTGAAAATAGAAAATAAATAACTATTTACAGTTTTACAAAATGTTTTGTGTCCAAGACGAAATCGGTCATATGACCCATAAGATCAAAATGAATGCAGAAAAGCATCCTAGACTAATGATGCTGGTGATAACATGTCACTGCCTATGCAATCATGCGCAAGAGCCTGGTCCATCAACTCGGCACACCAATAGTGTGGCACTATAATGTCATAGGTAACTCATCGGTCCTGACGTCTTCAATATTGAGAGTGAGGCACTCAATTTGATCCTGCAACACTGCTGGGGTCTCTGTTATGTCCAGATCATGAAGGACAACCCTCCCTACAGCCTCTCCTACTGGAACGTTAGCTGCCACCTGTGGGCATGCCACTGGTCTCACTGGCCCAATATCTACACACACATGAGTTTGATTAGTCTTGATAACATTTAAAAACACAAAAAACATTATAAAACTGATAAAAAAAGATATGGTCAAATCATTTTACCTAGAGCACTCCACTGCTCTCCAGCTGGTAACACCAAATCCGGGTCAGCTCGAAAATCCATCCCGACATATGGATACTCTGCACAGACCATCTCCTGACGGTAAAACCACTCAAAAAAGGCATCGGAGAAGGAATTCTATGACTAAGCAGCATGTCTGGCCATGAGATCAACCCATCTCTACATCTGTGGGTTCCTTGGTGCTAACAATCCCAGTGAAATGTTCTGAGGCTACATTAGTGGAATCCTCTCCAAGGCAAAAGTAGTCAATATGGAACCATAGCTAAAATTCTTGGATCTTCCATTATTTACCTTGGAGAGCTGTTCTTTTATGACAGGAAGTACCACCTCACACCAGTTGAACACCTTTGGTTCCAGGCATTCTAGGGTGTACTACATGTAAGATCTATTTGCCAAATGAAGAGCCACGCTACCAACTAATCTAGCAAAGGTAAATAAAATGGTCCTCAAGGGACGATTAGTGACATCCCGGATGTTGATCTTGCCATCTCTACTAGGCTGAGATCCATCTCTACAGAACTGATGAATATGATCTCTCACATATTCACCTCCACGAGCAGATCCTGACAGTGAAAGAGGGGCCCCATGCCTCAATAACCCTATCAGAAAATAAATTTCCTTGACTGTCAATGGAATAGATTTGCCTCTGATCTGGAATACCTGGTTGATTGGATCCCAAGCATCGAGAAAATACTGCAACAAACTAATTTGTTGCCTCATGCTAGATATGCAAAATAATTTGAGCAAGCCACAGTTTCGCAATGCAGTAACTATACCCTAGTCGTGTAAGGCAATCATGTCCTCTTCTTCATGTTCACATTCACACCACATGACAACCATCTTGATCCAACAAATATCTGAAACATAGACAAAATATGAATTAGGATCCAATTTTGAGAAAAAACATGCAAAAATTTGGTGAAAAATCACTGTATAAAGATGCTCTTCTGCACCCATCGCACGCTGCCTTTGAGCAAGGTGGCATGCATACTGACTGGCCAATTGGTAGCTCAGTATGAATCACACCTTTCGATAGTGGCAAGGTGTGATGATTAGGGAATGAGATCCTCAAACCCCAAGGGCCCAAAAATGTGAAAAAACATGCTCAGAATCAAAGAAGGATGGAATGAAAATGAAGAGCTTAGGGTTAGCTCTTACCTAGTCCTAACGGCACAGAGAATAGTCCACCGGATCTCCCAAAAACGACTGGTGTAATTTGAGGGGGAAAACCACTTCGAAGCTCCAAATCTCAAATTTGAAATAGAATGATGAAAATGAAAGGTGAAACTACTTTTATGATTACTATTTATGTACTTCAAGCAAAATGTTAGTTTTAACTCATTTTTCATACATATATATGTATTTCTAATCAGTTTGATGGAGTGATTGAGTAGGTTGAATGACCGATGAAAGAATATGATATGCTAAACAACAAATTAAACATTTTGATCACAAAATGATCAATGTTAATGCAAGGTTCAAGCTCATTAAAAAATAAACCTGCCACTGAGCATATGTTCCCCCAGAGTTCAAGCTCGCTAAAAAATGAACCCACCTTCAGTAAATAACATTTGTGATTGCCATAATATCAGCCTTTTGAGCCTTGGTTGTGTTCCTGCCATCACCTCTGTTCTTTTGGCTAATCATACGCTTCCACTTGATTGTTTACCTTTCTCAGGAACAACTGTGATGAGTGGTCCTATTAGCCACCCTCTTCACATCACCATGTTATGAGAAGTTCCAAGCTTACTTGGAACCAATAGCTACCCTAAACACCACTCGTTCCTCAAAAAATGAGTCTACTTTAAACTCTTTTCAGACTTGTTAAATATGGAAAGATTGTCGAGCTATTGGCCTCTCCAGCTTGCTAAAGTGATTGGAAGTGCCATCCCCCCTATATATTTTAATTTTTTTTGGACCTGATGGATTATCTCATGAAAAAGTTTGAGCGCTTGTCTTTTTGCCTTGCTAAAGTGATCGAAAAATCATCTCTTTCGTATTAGTTTATCCTTTTCTGAACTTAAGGGATTATGCTACGAAAAAGAACTACTGGAGTTTCCTTTTCATCCCTTCTCAAAATATCTAAAAATGAAAAGGACTGAGTTATCCTTGTCGTTGAACTCGTTAAAATAATAGCGACAAACTTGTCCACCCAAACAAGAACGAGTTTCACTGTTGCTAGGCTCACTAAAACATAGTGATAGGTTTGCCCGAAGGGAAAATTATAGAACAAGCATATGTTATCCTCCTCAAGCTTGAAAAAAATAAAGAGGTACTAGTCAGCAATGATTGGGGAAAAAAGGGAAGAAAACTTAAAGAATTTTATTGGTAGCAGGTCGCTCTTGAACATGACACTTTCAATCCATCACCATGATTGAGTCGGGTTGGGTTATTTTGTTCACCGGTCATATCACCATTAGTCCTCCATACCATCCATCTTTTAGGGTTAACCCTACCAATCCATCTCAGTGTCGCCGATATGTTCAAGGGAATTCATTCAGAGAATTCACCAGCTAGTTAATGCCTCATCCACTGCAATACCTTCACCCTCAATTTTTCATGACCGCCATTCCTGAACCTTGTATCATCAAATCGTTTTTCACCTCCAGAAAATCATTTGCTTTGTTTTGTGTCATTGATGTGGGATACATTAGGGCCCTCCTACGATGGGTCACTTCTTGTCAAAATCAACTTATTATCCAAGAAGTTGGCTTAGAAACAACCTTTTCAGTACTTTGAAGCTTGCATGCCTCAATGGCAAGTTCCTCAATTCCGGCGATAGGTTTACATCAATGGCCTTCGACCAAAAGATTTTGCACGATGTTCGACATCGGATCATATATTCACACCACGTGAATTGTACTGTAGTACCTTGAGGGTCATTATCATTATCGGTGATTCCTCTCACGTCTGTTAACGGCTTACAATATTGGTTGGTAATCAGGAAATTTGTATCCATGTTCGACTTCAAGACATCTTTTCACATGGATCGACTTATACAGCCGGCAAAGATTGAACGAGTTTGAAGACCCCGGATCTAGTTTCATCCATCTGGGCTACGATATATTCAGGAATATAAAGACATCAAATCTACACAGAAGTTGCACATATGATCATCCAAGCTAACGGATGATGAATCTACATACAAAGAATCACTAGTCTGCAGCTGCCGATGATTATCCGTTCTATGTACATGAAAATGAATTTATAAAGCTGAGCATGGGAATGCCTGCCTCAGCTAGATCATGGAAAATTATATTGTGATGATGTATTATATTGTATCTTATACAAGTTACCTTCTAGGTCAAATACCTTTGATCCTCATGATAAAGCATTTCACCCGACATTAGAAGATTTACAACTTCATGCTTTAGGGGGAAAGTGTTATAGACATATTTGGGCGTTGCAACCCCATTCTTATATGTCAGTAAACCAAGGGCTCTTTAACCCCTAAAATTGTTGTTTCATACCCTAAAGGATCATGGTCAACTGATTACATCATTCCCAAGAAGTTCCACCTGAAAAGCCACTCAGAACTATCCAAAACTAGACTATATTGACTACTCCACTATTAGGGTATGATGCATACTGACTCCTACACTAGCCAAGTGCAATGCATACTGAAGAGGCTTTCTGTGGGGTGCGATGGGTGAGAATGGACAAATTTTTGAGACAATTTTCTAAGTGGAGGCCCATGGAATCTTCTAGAAACTTATCCCATGACACTTGCCTCTTTGAATTTACCCAGCGATAAGTAAGAGATCCAAGAAATCTCCAAGTGGAACGAAGAACAACAAGTGGAATGACACTAATAAAAAACCTAGAGATGACTCACACCCTTGCAAACTTCTATAAATAGATCCCTCATCTGAGAGATCTAGAGGCTGGAAATTTGTACTTTGTAAGGAAGTGCTGATAGTTTGTCTTTGAGAAGGAACATTGTATCGTTGGGTGATCTTGCTTTTCATCAGGTGAAGAGGGCTTTGATGTTGGGAGGATGATACTGGATCAGACAACTAGGTTGTAATTGTCCCTTCTATTTTAATAAAGTTCTTTGAGTTTTCCTCCATACAATCGTGTATTTGTGAATGTTGTTATTCGTAAATGCCATTGTATGGTCATTGTATTTCTAATTCTCCAATGCTTATGATATAATAGATCGAGATGCTTTGATGGTGTTTTGTTAGTTCATTTCTATAATTATTCTCTAAATGGGACAAGTAGGAGAAGAGTTGCAAGCTCTGTCAAGGAGGAGAGAAATCAAGCAAGGAGTCAAGCAAAAGATCCACGTTGGTCCCTTTTCTTCTCTCTTATCTATCATACATAGAGGAAATCACAAATTGCTTTGATTGTTTGTTTCTAGGATAGCTGCCAATCCTAGTGGGACTAGTAGATCGAAAAGACACTAGTTTTCCCAGAAACAAAACCTGGCCTTCCTTTTATCTTAAAAATGTGCAGAAGTGGGCCCAAGTGTCATCCCTCAATGGGAATCACTGATATCAAAAATGACAAAGATCTATCCTCCAGGCCCATCTACTACCCAGTCCCGCCTTGCCTCTGAAAACTGCACATACCTACCTCCCAGGATCCCATCTTGCAGCAACCACTAATGGTCTCAAATCCACCATCTTGTCTCTCAGTGGCCCCTGCACAATTTTTCCCAGCAGTGAAGAATGTGCTAAGGAGTTCATCATCCAAGCCTAAGTTGTGCCTTGTGTAGTCTCAGTCTCAGTGACCAGTCTCCCTCTCTACAACCTAAAACTACGAAATGTGCATTTATTGTGCCCTCGTTCTGAGCCTGTCAGTTGTCCTGGGAATAGTCCATGGATAACAATGCATCATCTTAGACTAGCGAGTTTTTGGATTTTATGTCATCTTGTCATGAGTGAATTGCAGGAACAAGTACATTGTTAGATCATGTCGGGATGACGAAGAAAGAGAAGAAGGAGTGAACATGTTAGATGAATCACTTACAACTAGACAGACAAAGAATCTTATCATGAACAAGTAAAGGGAATAAATGCATGCAACCACCTCCCAAGAGAAAATATCATTGAAGACCCTGCATAATCAAGATATTTAGAGGAGAATAGAAGGTGCATCCAAGAACACATCTATCACTCAGTAGCAACAATGGCTTGACATTGCCACCTTAATAATCTGGTTCATGTCAAAAGTGTCAAGTCAAGTCGTATCATGATTTGTTAAAGGAAACATGACTTTTATGAGCCATGCCTATTGTAAATTGAATGTAATATAAAGTATTTTATAGGAATATTTGGGCACTTCAACACCAATCATATATGTCCATAAACCAAGGGCTTCCAAGTCCCTAAAAGTGTTCTTTCATACCCTAACGGAGCAAGGTTAGCTAATTACATCATCTGCCAGAAGTTTTCCATGAAAACCACTCAGAACTGGTCAAAGCAGGACCATACAGACTGCCCAGTGCAAAGGGTACGATGCATCTCGCCTACCACATGAAAAAAGTGTGATGCATACTGGAAAGCCCTTCTGTAGGGGGCAATGAGCGAGAGTAGACAAATGGCACAAGAAGTTTGCTAGGTGGAGACCCTGATAATATTCTAGAAGCTGCTCATTTGACACTTGCCTCCCTGAATTTACCCAAGGATGAGTAAGAGATCATGAAATCTCCAAGTGGAACTAAGAACTATCATAGAGATGACACTAATCAAAATCCCAGAAGCTGACTCACCCCCCTGCAAATATCTATAAATGGATCCCTCATCCTAGAGGTGCAGAGGTTGGAATTTGGTAATGTGCAAAGAAGTGTTGTTGGTTTCTCTTTGAAGACATTGTTGGGTGATCTTGCTTTGTATAAGGTGAAGAGGGCTTTCAAGCTAGGAGGATGGCACTGGATCAGACCAAGTGGTTGTAATCCTCTCTTCTACTACTCTAACTAATAAAGCTATTTGAGTTTTCCTCCATATTCTTGTGTATCTCTAAATATTGTGTTGATATATGCATTTGTATGGTCAATATATATCTGATCTTATATTTTTTATAGTGATAGATCTCTATGCTTTGATGGTATTATGCTTCTATGAATCTACAGGTGCTCTTTGAAGCGGGACAAGTAAGGAAGCAGTGGTGAGATTCTATCAAAGGAGAAGGAAACAAGCAAGGAGCCAAGTGGAAGACTGAGGTTGGTACTCTCTACTTCTCTCTCATCTCTCTCTCGTAAAGGAAAAACAAGTGACTTTAATCTGTTTGTTTCTAAGATAGCTACCCATCTTAGTGGGACTAGCAGCTCTGAATAGACACTAGATTTCCTGGTAACAAAATGGTGACTCCACTGGGGAGCGATTAGTTTGATTGCTTGTCTCTATTTTTTGATTCATAAACCACAGACGGAGCCTGAAGTTAAGCCATCTAGCCTTCGAACTACATTTTATATGCAAGTGCAAAGTAGATCAATGCTGCTTCAGTCAATCTCTGGGTTTGTTTATGAACTGAACAATTGACTTGCAAACATCCTAAGTGACCTAGAGGTAGCTTGAGTAACCTCATTAGATCAGCCCTTGTACTTTGTAGTTACTAACTATCATTTGCTCGGCCTAAATCCCTGAACTAAGCTGCAAACTGTGACGAAAAACCAAGTTAAAGTCTCGTCCCTGGACCATTGCAACTTCTCTTCTTGGCAATCTAGATGAATCACACCTCCCGTGTGCAGTAGGTGGGATGCATCCCTATTTCCCTGTGTTACAGGTGTGATGATCAGACAATACTAGTTTTGCCTCGAGATTTTGGGTTTTTCTTCACTCTCTTCAGCTTTATTCAGGAGTTTTGTTGTCTGTGATCTGTAGACCACTGTTGAAACCCCCTTCATTTGCATCATCCAACCTCCATTGTGCAAAGATTTGTGAATTTTTTAATGTATTTTTCACCATTCAAAGTTCTCATTTACAAAATTGTAGCTTAATCAAATTGTCGTCTTTGGATTTGAAAGTGTCGCAAGTGTCGTTTTCAGTGAAGGAAAAGAATCATTCTCTTTTTGATAGTTAATTACACTGTTACTCTTGTATTTGATCTGATTAATAGTACTTCAAGTGTCGAAAGTAGTTTTCAATTCAAAATCGCAAAGATTCGTCTTGTCTCCCTTTAGTTTTTTTGAAAAGAAAATCGTTAGTTTTTTCGCTTTGAAAGAAGATATAGTTCAGATTTGTGCGTAGCATTCTTTTTGTCATTCACACATTAAGAAAGCTAAAAAAAAATACATTCATGTGCATTCACATTTAGACTTCTTATTGATTTTGATTTAGGACAATGCATCTAGTGTGTGCTCTCTGCACTATGTTGAAAGGATTTCGTTTCTCTTTCCCTAGTAGCTAGGATTTTCATTGCAAAAAGAAGATTAAACGATTGTTTATCATCTTAGCTTGCATTTTAGGAATTGTATATCTACATCACACGGTGAACCTTAAAGGAAAACTTCTTAAGAAATATCAACTATAAAATAAATTCAATGAACATAAAAACGCTTTGGTACCTAATGCACAACATCTAGAAGTCTAGGCTAGAGACATATTCCGGTGTCGTAAAGCCTGGTAATTGTCACTTTCATCGTAGGTTGGGTGATTCCTCCCCTTTGAGACGAAAAGTGCCAGTACGGACTTGTGCTCCCATGTACCATCGAGTATATATTGGGAGACCACAATAGGCTATATCTTTTATCCTTAGGAAGCCGTGTCTACCGCCCTATTGATCACAATGCACTGAATACAACATTCGGGAAGATTGACTGCCGTACCATAAAAAGTATTCTGTAGTTTTGCGATCGGTTTGGTAATCCCTCTGTCTAGATTTCTAGAGTAGTCTCTTTCATTCCTTTTTAGACTCCTTAAAGGAAAAGGTCCATCTGAGCACTTTTCACTTCAGGCTCATTAAAAATTGAAGGTGACTAGAGTCATCTTTAGCTTTTTCTCGACTCTTAAAAATTGAAAAAGAAAGTTGTGTCAAAGCGTTTGAAATTTATTTTAATCAGAATAATGTCATTGTTCCCTTGTTGATCTTAGGTTGAGAAAATGGAGTCCACCAACCAAGGATTTCCCCTTGGGGGAAATCGTAGTCCCTTCTCCTCTTGGGGAGATGTTGGTGCACCTCATATGGCCACATTGTCCCATTCCAGGAATGACAATTAGCCTGCCGGTATGGCTTTTCTCGACCTCTGTCATTCAAAGAACCATGATTCCTGAGCAATCAAATCAGAAACTAGATGATACTAAAGTTATCCCCAACCTTCTACTTCGTTTGTTTCTCCTTCTCCTTTTTCCTTTTTGCTTGGTGAAGATAGTAAAACTAAAAACCAAGTAACTGAGAAGAAGAAGAAAGGGAAGGAGAAGAAGAAGAAGGAGCCAATGGAAAAAAGGGGCAACCGTACATTGTCTAGCTAAAATCCACACACTGCACTATCCAAACCTAAATCTCCATGTGTCATCTACAAAGCATACCACTATCATCGAGATTATCCTTGCATCAAACAGATCTTAAGGGACTAGTCTCCCCGCTTGCACAATCTAGTTTCATCAACCTATGATGATCATGTTGAGAGTACACAATCAACTAGTGAAAACGAAGTCACTGGACAGAAAGGAAAATCTAAATTTCCTTGCAGACTATGTGAAGGCAATCATGCTCTCCACCGTTGTCCCTTCCTGGATGAAACTAAAAGACTCTTCGATAACCGTCCTGCATCACCACAGCGACTCCCTCCTGGATACACGAAACTCTTGCCAAGTCCATTACTAGTTGAAAATCCGACTGGCGCACCTTTGTTGTCAGTCGAAGTGCCTATCATGGAAGATAAACCCTCTGAGTCCACATCAGACCAAATTCAACAGGTCAAGATGGCAGTCGACCCCATCTTGTCTTCAGAGGATTCACCTTCAAATGATACAGTCACCAAAGAGAAAAGAACGACACCATTCAAATTCTTTTCGTAAACACAAACTCCGATGAACATGGGGGCAATCTACCCGTTCCTTTACTGCAGGAAGGAAGTTCGTCAGAGATGTATCTGGCCATTTATTCAGTCCCACCTCCAAGCAACCTAGTTGTCTCCTTCAATTGGAATCTACTAGGTAGACCCCGTTTACCATCTAATCTACCATTCTGAATTATAGTTCAAACTTACAAAATGGTCATGGTTGGTACCATCATAGATGAAGGGGCTTCTATGAGTATCCTTTCCTCAACTGCATGGAAAGAACTTGGTTCGCCATCGCTTTTGCCTGAGATGCGATATCTGACACGCTTCGACAAAGGAACCAATCGACTGTTAAGGATCCTTCCAAATTTGCCTATAACTTTGAGAAGGAAAACCGTTTATCTGAATGTAATGGTAGTCCAAGGACCTTTAGATTACAATCTACTCCTTGGGTGTGACTACATTTATAGCATGGGAGCTATTGTTTTCTCACTCTTTCCAGTGATGTGTTTTCCACATGAAGGAAGAGTGGTCCAGCTTGTAGACCGGCTTCCATTCCCTAGTTCACACGTAGCTAATAGTCAAATTCCATCCCTAATAGGTCTTTTTGTGCAAGGAATGTCTCATCAATCTTCGTCCTGTCCACCTGATGAATGCGAGTGATTCGGTGTTTGTGACTGAAACCCAAGGGGCATGCACCCTCGTCTGCTCTGGCAAAAAAAACTTAAGGTATAGGGTAGGATATTTGGAGGATATATGACTAGTCTGACACACCTATCCATTTAGGAAAATGGGATTAGACCGTAATAATATGCCTCTATCAGAAGGTATGCCTTTCCCGATAGAACAAATGTTTTGTCTGCAAATTGAGGGGTAACCTGGGAAACTCTACTTCGCTATACCTGGGAGCATGCAAACCTTTTTGCGTGAAAGTGAAAAGTGAGCATTTATTTTCCTAGTTTGTAGATTCTTAACCCTTTAAACTCCTAAGATTGGTTGTTCCTAACTTACATAATAAAAGGAATCGATGCATAATTTTGAATGGTGCAAGCTCCCTAAAAATAAACCTATCGATGAGACATCCTTATTATATGACTAGCACGAGGAGTTTTACGCGAAGTTCAAGCTCGTTAAAAATTAAACCTAGCAATGAGCATATGTTCCACTAGAGTTTAAGCTCATTAAAAAATCAACCCACCTCCGGTAAATAACCATTGTGAATGATTATCATCAACTTTTGAGCCTTGGTCGTGTTCTTACCATCACCTCCACTCTGTTTTAGCCGATCATTCACCTCTATTTGATTGTTTACCCCTTTTGATGAACAACTGCGATGAGTGATCCTATTAGCCACCTTCTTTACACTGTTGTGATTGGGAAAGTTCCAAACCTTACCTGGAACCAGTTGCTATCTAAAACCATCACTCATTCCCCAAAAACGAGTCTCCTTTAAGCTCTTTTCATCTGACTCGTAAAATATGAAAAGATTGCCGAGCAATTGGCCTCTCCAGCTTGTTAAAGTGATCAGAAGTGCTATCCCTCCTATAGATTTTAATCTTTTTGGACCCAAGGGATCATTACACAAAAAGATCAAGCATTTGTCTTGTTCGGCTCATTAAAACTATCGAAAAGTCATCCCTTTCACATTGTTTTATACTTTTTCAAACTTAAGGGATTATATTACGAAAAAGGAATATTGGAGTTTCCTTTCCGTCTCTTTTCAGACCCTCTAAAATTGAAAAGTACTGAGTTATCCTTGTCCTTAAACTCATTAAAACAATAGCGACAAACTTGTCCATTCAGATAAGAGCGAGTTTCACTGTCACTAGGCTCGTTAAAACATAGCGACGGATTTTCCCGAATGGAAAATTATAGAACAAGCATATGTTATCCTCCTCAAGCTTGACAAAAATAAATAGGTACTGGTTAGAAATGACTAGGGAAAGTTGGGAAGAAAACTTGAAGAAACTTTATTGGTAGCAGGTCGCTCTTGAACATGACACTTTCACTCCATCACCATGATTAAGTCGGGTTGGGTTATGCCGTTCACCGATCATATCACCATTGGTCCATCGTACCATCCACTTTTGGGGTTAATGCTACCAATCCATTTCAGTGTTTCCGATATGTTCAAGAGAAGTCGCTCAGAGAATTCACCTACCCAGCTTGTGTCTCATCCACTACAATACCTTCACGCTTCATTCTTTCATGACCGCCACCCTGAACCTTGTATCATCAGATCATTTTCACCTCTACAAATCATTTGCTTCGTTCCGTGTCATAGATGTGGGATCCATTAATGCCCTCCTACGATGGGCCACTTCTTGTCAACATCAACTCATTATCCAAGAAGCTGACCTAGCAACAACCATTCCAGTACTTTGAAGCTTGCATGCCTCAATGGCAAGTTTCTCACTTCCGGCGACAGGTTTACACTAATGGCCTTCGACCGAAAGATTTTGCGTAGTGTTTGACATCAACTAGTGTATTCACACCACGTGAATTGTATTGCAGTACCTTGAGGATCATCATCATTATCGGTGATTCCTCTCGCATCTGTTAATATTTTACATCATTGGCTGGTAATCAGGCAATGTCCTTCCATGTTTGACATCAGAACATCTTTTCACATGGATCGACTTGTACTTTGGGGTGAAGATTGAACGAGTTTTGAAGACCCCAGATCTAGTTTCATCCATTCAGGTTGGGATATATTTAGGAAAATAAAGACATAAAAGGTACATCATTGCTGCACAGATAATCATCCAAACTAAGGGATGATGGCTTTGCCAGAATCATCAGTCTGCACACAGACGGTTGTCTGTCGTATGTACATGAAAATGAATTTATCAAGCTGAGCATGGGAATGCTCGCCTCAGCTAGATCATGGAAATATTATGAAGATAATGTTTTGTATTGTATCTTATTACAGGTCACCTTCTAGTGCGAAAAACCTCAGATCCTCATAATAAAGCATTTTACCCGACATCAAAAGATTTACAACCTCATGCTTTAGGGGGCAACTATTATAGACACATTTTGGCACTACAAACCCAATCACATATGTCCATAAACTAAGTGCTTATAAGTCCCTAAAAGTGTTCTTTCATACCCTAAAGGAGCAAGGTCAGCTGATTACATCATCTCCCAGAAGTTTTCCATGAAAAACCACTCAGAACTGGTCAAAGCAAGACCATACAGACTACCCAGTGCAAAGGGTGCAATGCATCTCACCTGCCACATGAAAAAAGTGTGATGCATACTAGAAAGCCCTTTTGTAGGGTGCGATGAGTGAGAGCAGACAAATGTCACAAGTAGTTTGCTAGGTGGAGACCCTGAGAATCTTCTAGAAGCTGCTCATTTGACACTTGCCTCCCTAAATTCACCCAAGGATGAGTAAGAGATCATGAAATCTCCAAGTGGAACCAAGAACTATCAGAGAGATGACATTAATCAAAATCCCAGAAGCTGACTAACCCCCCTACAAATATCTATAAATGGATCCCTCATCCCAGAGATCCAAAGGTTGGAATTTGGTAATTTGCAAAGAAGTGTTGTTGGTTTCTCTTTGAAGACATTGTTGGGTGATCTTGCTTTGTATGAGGTGAAGAGGTCTTTCAAGCTGGGAGGATGGCAATGGGTCAGACCAAGTGGTTGTAATCCTCTCTTCTACTACTTTTACTAATAAAGCTATTTGAATTTTCCTCCATATTTTTGTGTATCTCTGAATATTTTGTTGATATATGCATTTGTATGGTCAATATATATCTGATCCTATATTGTTTACAGTGATAGATCTCTGTGCTTTCATGGTATTATGTTGTGGTGAATCTACAGGTGTCCTTTGAAGCGGGACAAGTAAGGAAGTAGTGGCAAGATTCTGTCAAAGGAGAAAGGAAACAAGAAAGGAGCCAAGCGGAAGACTGAGGTTGGTACTCTATGCTTGTTTCTCGTCTCTCTCTTGTAAAGGAAAAACAAGTGACTTTAATCTATTTGTTTCTAAGATATCTACCCGTCTTAGTGGGACTAGTAGTTCTGAATAGACACTAGATTTCCCTGTAACAGAGTGGAAGTCCAATGGAGACACATTA